>BSBK01005648.1:2500-170000 GCA_027943335.1 Chamaecyparis obtusa | reverse complement strand
ATATTTTTTTCAGACTATTGCTTTGTGATTATGTTATCTTTTTTTTTTGTCTTGAGTGGTGTTGTGAGATGTTGTCTAGATCTCTATATAATGTAGGAATCATGCCTATGACTAGAGGTGCTAGAGGTCATGGTAGAGGTCATGCTGATAATCATGGAAGGGGTAGATAGCCTAGCCCTTCTACACATGTCATTCAGGAGAGTCACCACTAGTAGTCTAGGGGTGAGCAGAGAGAGGATCGTCAGGATGGTCCTAATATGAGACAGCTCTTGCAGGCAATTCTAGAACATCTTGGTCATGAGCAAGGCAGAGTAGAGTAGGATGCTTCCCATCATTCTCAGAGGGATGAGAGGGCTAGGGAGAGATCTAGGAGTCCTCCAAGGGGGAACTTCTTAGTTTATCCTACTGTTCTGGTAGCTAATCACATGAGGGATTTGATGAGGGGAGGACCTATTCCCTTTGATGGGAAAGGTATGAGATTAGAGGCTGAGACTTGGTTGATAGCTTTAGAGTGGAGCTTTTCTATGCATCCCTTTAGTAGTAATACTAAAGCCAGGTATGTAGTTACATAGATCATTGATTTTGCAACAGTATGGTGGAAAATAGAAGAGGAGAAGTTGGGAGTTTGGATGGATACTATGACATGGGAGTTGTTCTTGGAGCATTTCCAAGAGTGCTTCCTATCTGATCAATGGAGGTAGCAAAGAGAAGATGAGTTCCAACACCTGAGGTAGTTGACCCTGTTAGTGGGAGAGTACAAGCATCAATTTTTCAAACTCAAGCAGTATTCTAGCTTTGGAAAGGATACAGCTCTCCAAATTCAGCACTTTGTTAGGGGACTTAATGCTCACATAATTGGGCATGTTAGACTCTTTGAGCCTAAGACCCTCAGGGAAGTAGTCATTAAGGCTACTCTTACAAAGGAAAATCTAGCATTGGGTCATGGTGGTCAGAGAGGTGTTCATCCTAGTGATTCCAAGGGGAATCAGTCTTAGAAGAATGTAAAATCTCAGAACCCTTCTACCTTTTCATGAGGTAATTAGGATCACCAGTAGAAGGGGTTCTCTTCCCCATCTTAGGGCAGTGGTTCTCAGTCCAAGAACTTCTATAATTGTCAGTGTATCAAGAGTCATTCTTATAGTCAGCCTGCTCAGATTTTTCATCAGGAGGTTAGTAGAGGTAGCTTCCAGCAGTCTAGTGCACCTTCTATAGGGGGGTTTTAATGGAGATTATTTCTCTTGTGGCCAATATGGTCATAAAGCAAACAAATGTCCCCAGCGTTCAGCTTAGCATTCAGGACAGAGGCTAACAGCTTATGAGCCTACAGTTGATGATGTAGGTAGATACCATAAGGCTTTTGCAGTAGGGAATGATCCTCTGAGTTCAAACCATATGACAGGGAAGGGTTTGATAGGACCTACTTAGTGATCCTTTGTTTAGATTTCAGTTGGGTGTAGCGAGGTTTATGGGACTTATGTTCCTATTTTGTTCGTAGGCTTCCAGGAGTAAGCCTAATTCTAGGGGAGGTGGATGTAGTACCCCT
Organism: Chamaecyparis obtusa; assembly: GCA_027943335.1. NCBI lineage: Eukaryota > Viridiplantae > Streptophyta > Pinopsida > Cupressales > Cupressaceae > Chamaecyparis > Chamaecyparis obtusa. Next base: position 168,457 of record BSBK01005648.1, on the reverse strand, counting down.
TCATAGTTTTCTTTTCTATTATCCTTGCCAAACTCTTTTAGGCCACTTGTATGTGTGCTTTGATATTTCAATTTTATTATGATTTTAGATGTATGTCACTTTATGGTGAATCTTTAATAAATGGATATTTACGATGATTATATTGACTTAGTTATATGTTGCTACTTATGATGATGTTATACTTTTTTTGAAATGTTATTTATAATGATGATTATACTTACCCCATACTTGCATGTGTATGGTGTTCATATATGCTTTTATAGTTTTGCTTGATGTGCTTGATGTGGTTGAGGGACGGAGTCATAGTTACTTGCTTGCGAGATCCACATGATCAGTTGATCTCCTCCATTGTCTGTTATATCTCTATACATATATGCAAATGCTTGTCTCTTATGCAGGTTTGCAAGTACCGTGCATCGACTTCCCTGAATTGTCAGGATGAGAGTGCCCTATCACTAGTCTAAATGGTAAAAGAGGGGAGATAATATTCAGTTCCAAATCCTAACCTAAGCCATAATATTGTCCTGAAATAGTGGACAAGATTATGTTATTCCTACCCTTTTAAACTCATCCAGTTAGCGTGAGTTTATACCCTTGTCCTTGAGTATGAATGTGGGTCCTTAGATCTTTTTGATTCTTTTGATTTGTGGTGATTGGTGTGATTTCTATATTTAGATCATTCTATTTCTAGCTATGGGATATTATTTAATTAAAAATTAAATAAATGTAATTATTTACTTTAATATTTTTATTGTATAGTGGAAGCAATTAATTAATGGAAATTAATTAAATACATGCACATTGGAATTATGTAATTGCAAATGTATCCCGTTTTCAATTAAAATGCATTAGTTAATTTAAGGGTTAATTTAGCATGTGGTAATCATGTTAGACTAAATGATTTATTTTTAATTATTTGAATGCATTAAGTTGCACATTCATAATTGAATGAAATTAAATTAATGATATGAGTTAAAGTTTGGTTATGTGCTTTCAACAAAAGGCAAAGTGAAGAAGAGACTCTAATTCAACTGAAATTGACCTAAAAATTACAGTTTATTTTTATGCAAACTCTTGGAGTCGAGTTTGAATTCTCGCATGTGGAAGGTAATTCCTTTATGTGTTGAGGGTTTAGCCATTATTCGATTACACAGGTTTGGAGAGAGATTTTTGAGAAGGTTGGATTTTATTGAGAAATTGGTTGGTAGCTTGGGATTCCTTCGATTCTGGTCTTCATCAGTTTTACTATTTGGTGTTGTTTTTGAGGTAGGATTCAATCATTCTGGAAATTTATGTTTTAGCAATTTTAAATGACTGGTTTCTTTGTTTTAGTTGTTTATCTTGTCCAGAATTTTATTCTATGAATTCTCTCTTTATTCTGGAATTAGTCTTATAGAAATTCTTCTACATGCATTCTTTAATTTCATATTTTAGAATGTTTTCACTAGTATTTGCAATTTTGATAATTTTGTTAAATGGATGCTTTTTGAATTTTAAGGTAAATGGGTTATCTAGAAAAGCCTAGATTTGGAAATGATAAATTGGGTTAAATGGAAGTTATTTTTTTTTTTTTTTTAAGATTAAAATCAAGCTTGTTGTTTTACCAGGTTGTTGTTATTAGAGATTATATATATATATATATATATATATATATATATATATATATATATATATATATATAGACACACACACACACACACACAAATATATAGGACGTGGGTATGTCCACGTTAACTATGTACACAACAAATCTCGGCTTGTGTCGAGTTGTGGGTATGCCCACGGATTTTTGTATTAGTACAGGACCAATGGTCCCGGGCAAGGCTGAAGATTTTCTCAACCCCGCTCTTTCCTACCAGTGCCTACAGTGAGCGGGGTCACAATGTAAAATTTATACATATTAATAAAATAATTTACAGGGCTTTGGCCTTTTAGCGATCAAAATATATATATATATATATATATATATATATATATATATATATATATATATATATATATATATATATATATATATATATATATGTATGTATGTATGTATGTATGTATGTATGTATGTATGTATGTATGTATGTATGTATGTATGTATGTATGTATGTATGTATGTATGTATGTATAAGTTCTCTTTTGTTTAAAAATAAAAAAATAAAATTAAAAGATTTGATTGAAATAAAAACCTTGCTTTAAAAAATATTTGGATTAAAAAAAACATATATAATAAAAAAAAGCACATTAAAAAGTTTATTGGGGCACCTTTTTGTGCAATCCCAAGGGACTGCGTGCACACATGGATGTGGGGCCCGCGGGTCCCCCCTGACTTTTATTAATTATTTTTTTTATAACTTTTTTTTATTTATTAATTAATTATAGTTAGTTTATTTTACTAATTAGTTTAGTTAATTTTAATTTTAATTCATTTTGTTTTAAATGATTATTATGAGGTTTTTTATTATGGTTTATAGTTTTTATATTAATTATTTTTAAATTGGTTTATTAAGGAATTAGTTTAATTTAATTATAAATTTAATTTAATTAATTTTGTTTTAATCAGGTTATTTAATAATTAAATTTCTTTGAATAGCTAGATTAATTTTGTCTTTCTTTTAATTAATTATATTTGGTTATAGTATCATGATGAGTTAAAATCTTATTGTTATTTTAGGTTAATTATTCTTGTGTGTATGAGCGATGCATTTGTATGTAGACATGGTTAGTCGTTGTGACTTTAGTTGCTTTTGGGCAATGTATCTTGATTTGTTCATTAGGGGATGTAGTTGACTTTTGGGGATATAATCCAAAGGCGGGTGTATCGGGTGTTTTGGTTATCATATTTTGTTTGCCTTGCATACTCTGTTGGGTTGATTGAGTTGTTCTAACCCTAGGTGGGATTGTTCTTTGATGATTTATGGTCTTGCATGTTGGATTAGTATTGAGATTCATGAGTTGTCTTAACTCGGAGTTATATTTGATCTTGTGAAACCCTAGGGTAGGTTATCTGAGTGTATAGCAAGAAGTGGCTTGTAATTGGTGTCGGAGCCCGAAAGTGGCTGCCAAGATATCCTATTACAAGTAGCTTAATAAGTGATAATTAATAACATTGAGAGTTTAAAATGAACCTAATAAGATATTATGTGCCTCGCCCATGCTTGAGTTCCTGATTGAGTTTTGACTAGGATGGGAGTGAGAAGATGCTTGCCGCCTACGTGGACTAGATATGGCATAGTTAGTACCTTGTATACACGAGGGGTTACTGATACCACATAGAGTCACTAGGGCACTGAGGTCTGAAGAGACTACTAGGACAACCTTAGAGTTGGTTCGTGTGATGACACTTCCTTTATGCATCTTAGGTTTCCTATGTGTGTTGGTTGCCTCTAGTTGAGTATGTTTTACCTTGTTGTCCTTTTGTACCTTTTGAGTTAGTAGCTTTCAGGATCTCTTCCTTATCTTGTTCTATTGATGTTTGTTATTTGAGTGGGATCTGATGTTATCTCCTCAGCACAGTGGAAGTGGACCATTTAAGCTCCACGAGGTCAGGTGGTAATGATTCTTTTACCATTTGAGATTCTGACTTTCATGTATTGGTGCTGGATGATCCTTGTGGCAATTGATTCTTCTTGTTCTTCATTGATGGAGATGTGTTCTTATCTTCTTCTTATCCTTGTGGCATTGTATCATTGTATCATATATTCAGAGATATCATGTTGTACTTCATTTTAGTTATTGTATTGCATACCCTTCAACATGTGCAGTGGATGTAGATTATTATGGATACCTTATGGTGCTAGTTGTATTTATGTTATCCTTTATATGATTTTTCATTTATCTTTCAGTTGTATACATGGGATTTATAATTATGTCTAACCTAAATTAATTAATTAATTCTTACGTAATCTTCATCAAGGAACCCTTGAGAGTTGTAGTCTATGTGAGTTGTTTATTGCTTTGTTTTGCTTCTGCATTGTAAAACTTTGATGTTGTTGATTGTTGACACTTTCAAAAAAAAATTATCTTGCAAACTTAGTTGCATGTTTAGGTTAAGTTCTCCTAGATTCCTTGGCGGGGCATTACAGAAACATTGTTAAAGGTAAAACCCCAGAGGGAATTAGCACCCACAAATGATGTGCTAAGAGTATAGTATCCATGTTAAAAGAACTATCCCTATAGGATCTTATTAAAACATTATAGTAAATAGTCTCTGTTAAAGGACAAACCCTGTTAGGAATCAAAGAAAAGAGTAGGCTCATTATCCAAAGAAGGTTATGTCCACCACCAAAACTCACTATTCGTAACACAAGTGTATATAAAGGAAATACACAATCCTTGTGAACTGTCTGATAGCAAATATCTTTGCTTGATCAGTTCAAATGAAGTATATAAACTATCCTATACTCTACATCCAATAGAGACAAGCTCGCAACTTCCACAATTTTATTTTATATTCCTCCCATATACTATCTTTTTAAAAGAAAAGATCTTACATATATACCTTATTATAATAAATGATCAAGTCAGCCAATTAGGCTTTCCTAATATACAAATAGTTACATAACCCCTTGCTAAGATACACATGATATCTAGAAAAAGTATACAACAATTATAATTCAATAATTAAGGTCCAACATCCATAGTCCATGCTCGCCATCCATAATACATGTTACAACTCTGAAGTCGGCCCCAAGTAGGTCTCCTTCAGAATACATGTCACAGCTAACATCATCATGCTTCCCATAACTTTCTAAGATCAACAAACATTCCTCAGTACATTATCAGACATCCCTTCAGCTCGCATACACTGAATCTACATCTCTTGTAAGATATAGTCAAACCACAGAGACTTTCTCTGTCAAATTCCACTGTCGAAGTCCAGAAACTAGTCTTCACCAAATATGTTATTACTCAACCAATATTCAATATTATAGCATGTGATCTTAGATATAAGATCACAACACTTCCCTGTACACAAAAAAAAATTTGATCATTCTTAATGATTTGTATTGTATCTGTACACTGTAATAACCAGTATGTTCTTTTCATAGAAACATATGTTGACATCAATGACAAAATGTGAATGATAGCATTATTGATTCCAACAACACTCAACAAGATAATGTAGTGATTAAACATATTAAATTCATCAGCAACATCCAACAATCTCCCCCTTTGGCATTGATGGCAACATATGGGAAAATCCATCATATCAAAAATACTCTCTCAATATAACTTTCTTAAAATAGTGAACTCTTCCCCATAGTATCTCTCCCCATATAGTAAGGATTTTCTCATAGTATATCTCCCCCTTTGACAACAATGGTAAAGAGTTCCATAAGTCATAAATTGTCTTATGTTTAGTCTTCATCAACCAAGTCCTGAATCACCCAAATGTTTTACGTAAGGTTCCAACGATCACTCCCCCTGAGGATTAGATCCATACATCAAGTTCAGAAAATAATAGAGATCTAAAGACCTCTGGATTGATGCATCCCTGCATCATTTAATTCTCACTAGGAGGGGCTTGCACCCCAATCATTCCTCTGAGATACTCAAAGGCATCTTTTGGCAACGGCTTTGTGAAGAGGTCTGTTATATGTTCCTTTGTGCTAATGTATTCCAACCTTATTTCTTTAGCTGTTACCTTGCCTCTCAAAAAGTGATACTTAATACAAATATGCTTAGTTTTAGAATGCATCAGAGGATTCTTTGACATATTCACTGTACTAGTATTATCAAAATGGATAACCATAGGTTCAACAAAAGTTATTCCAATATCTTTCAACATTTGTTTCATCCAAACAATTTGAGTGCAATTAATAGCAGTAGCAACATACTCAGATTCAATAGTAGATTGAGCTATACAATCTTTCTTTTTACTTAACCATGAAACCAACCTGTTCCCAAGAAAAAATGCACCTCCACTAGTACTCTTCCTGTCATCAATGTTCCCTACCCAATCAACATCAGTAAAAATCATGTAGTTCAAAGTCATTATTTTTATTATACCATAAGCCATATTCCATTGTTCCTTTCAGGTATCTAAATATCCTTTTTACAGTATCCATGTGTGTCTCTTTAGGATCTACCTGATATCTAGCCACAATTCCAACAGCATTAGAAATATCTAATCTGGAGTGAGTCAGATATTGTAATCCTCCAATCATTGATCTATACTTGGTCTAAAAAAAACTCTTGGTCTCATCAGTATTTGTCAGTTTATAGCCAGTCACCATGGGTGTACCAACAAGTTTACAGTCTTCCATTCAAAACTTTTTCAACATTTCTTTAAGATACTTAGTTTGAGAAATAAAAATGTCATTATTTCTTTGATTTATTTGCATTCCAAAAAATAATTTCATTTTTCCAATCATAGACATCTCAAATTCATTCTCCATTTCTTTAGAAAACTTCTTACACATCTCATCATTACCTCCAAAAATAATATCATCAACAAAGACTTCTATTATCAAATTTCCATCTTGATTAGTCCTTAACTACAAATTATTGTCAGCATTACCTTTCCTAAATCCAAGGTGAAGTAAGTACTTGTCTAGCCTTCCATACCAAGCCCTTAGTGCTTGCGTCAGTCCATACAGTGCCTTCTTTAACTTAAAAACCATGTCTTCATCTTTTGTCAAAGGAAATCCATCAAGTTGTTCTATGTATACCTCCTCTTCAAGATCCCCATTTATAAATGAAAATTTTACATCCATCTAATATACCTTGAAGTCTTTATGTGTAGCATAAGCCAAAAATGGTCTCACAAGTTCCAACCTAGCAACAGGAGCAAATGTCTCTTCAAAATATATGCCTTCTTGTTGTGAATAGCCTTTGCAAACCAATCTTGCTTTGTTTCTTACAAAAATTCCTTCTTCATTCATTTTATTTCTAAAAACCCACTTAGTTCCTATTAAATTTTTGTCTTTAGGTCTAGGAACCAATTCCCAAGTGTTATTTTTCTTTATCTGATCTAACTCTTCCTGCATAGCTTTGATCAAAGATTTATCTCTACAAGCTTCATCAGTAGTTTTTGGTTCAACTTGAGAAATCAAACAAATTTCTTCCCTTATCTCTGATCTAGTCATTATTAGAAATAGGGAATACTAAGAGGGGGGTGAATCAGTATTCTAAAAACTTTTACTTTTGCCCAATTATGGATATAAAAAATTATCTTTATGCTTGTATAATAGAGTAAACTAAAGAACATGCATAACAATAAAGCAAATGAACTCATAACACATTATTTTTTCTTGAGGAAACCCTGGCTAAGGGAAAACCCAAGGGGGATGATACCCACAAAGATCCACTAATCAAAAGTATCCTGTTAAGGATGTTGACCCTGTTAGGAGCCTGTTACATATGTCTAGTGTCTCAGTCCTAATTAAGGGACTCTAGGCCTTGTTAGAAGCCTCAACCTTGCTAAGAGTCAGTAGTACTGATTACAAATGATTACAAGATGAGTCCACTACCCAACAAGTAATGTACAATTATTACTGATTACAAAATAGGGCAAGGTACATAACCTTATACTGCTTGCTTATCTTTCACAACTTCACATCAATACCTTTCACATATATGTTCGCTATATCATCTATCTCATTCACATACATCATATTCTTCGCATTCCATATGCCTTACATTTATACAAGTTATTAGGGATAATAACTTTTATAGTCACCTTTACTAAACATAAAGCACTTTAAAAAATATATTTTACAATGTGCTACCCAAGGGTTAACATCTAGGATGTCATCCCTTTATATGATTAATACATTATTTTGATAAAAAAAATAATCCCTTAACTCTTTACCAATTCTGCCTTCTATATTGTCCTATCGGCTTTAACACTATTTCTGTAATACTATAATAACCTCTTTCATACATTCCGTACAGACTTGCACTCTCAAGTGAGTCTTCAAAATGCATCACAGTATCCATGTTCAAGTTTGCAAGCATTGAACTTACTTCAATCAACATCACCAATCAAAACTATCTTCTGGATACACTGGGAAAATACTGCACATACTTAGACAATTTTGCTCTGCGCTTTGTCATACTTGCTTTATATCATATGCGGTCTTCATGTAGATCATATGTTTCTATAATGACAACATCTAGATATCTAACTCATCCAAATTGCCAACAATCTCCCCCTTTGTCATTGGTTGCAACATATGACAAAATTGGCTAAGTCTCAAAACTCAAAAACTCAAAATTGTGGCCATATCAAAAAATTATATTATATCTTCATAATCCTTATGACTCCATATATTTTATCTATGCCCCCCCTAGGAATATACTTCCTTATCATATATATCAATTTTCTGCTATCACTCCCCCTTTGACAACAATGACAAAAAAAGGGTGCCAAAATTGTGTTCACAAAACTGTTTACCTTGATTCAAATTTGCAGAGCTGGTAGGCTTGCAACACAATCTACAAAGTTCACTTTTGTGCTCTCCAATTCTTTCTCCCATGCCTTCTTAATGGTGTATGCAACACTGAGTAGTGCACACAAACCATAAGACGTGATCTCACATGCTTGGAGATTTGCAAAGTTAAACTTCTCATAAGATGTCTTAGATGCAAGACATTATTCCAACTGTCCTTCAATAATGCTTATCTTGATTGAAATGTTCTCTCTTAGAAGAGCGAATCTTTTCAATTTCTTATCTTTCTCATCATTAAGAATCCTTATTTCATCATTTATCTTACAGATTATTTTCTCTACATCCAATATCTTTACATTAGGACTGGCTAACAGATTTACTTCTGTTTGAATTTTAGTCATCTTTACTTTAATCTTCTTAGTCACTTTAGATACATTACTGTCTGAATTTTTACACTATATATACAGAGTTTTTCCTTTGTCCAAATTCCTTGTCAAATCTTTAATGCACACATCCAAATTATTGATATCATTCCTGATATTTTGACTTATATCAAGAAGCATTTTGGCCTCATAGGCTGCCTGAGCCTTCACTGTAGCAATGCCTAACAAATTAGTAAATTCATTATCAAAAGTCTTCATAACTTCTCTGGCTTTAGTCTGTGGATCTACTTCTATTACCTAATTAGTCACAACACTCTGCAACTTTCCTGTTACTTCTTGCAGTAAACCTTCAAGGTTTTTCACCTTCTTGTTCTTTCCAATAATCTTGTTTAGGGATGAGATCAACTCCATTTGATCATCATCATCAACTTCTTTTCCAATATCAGCAAATAGTGATTCAATATGTGGCTTCTTAGTTGCAATCTTAGGGGTAGGACTGATTTCCACTTTGCTAGGTGTTTCTTTATGTCCTTGACTCACTATGTTTACTTGAATTTCTACTTGTGTCTCTTATTCTTTCCTTCTTTCTTTCCTTTCCTCTTCAATTGACCTATCCTGCTCTTCAAAAGTCAAATTGTCAACAATGTTCTCTAGGTGGCTAAAGGGGTTGTCATCAATGTTCAGTGTAATATTCATTCCTTCCACATTCATTGATTCATCTTCAATGTTAATTGAAGGTGGTGGAGAGGGACTCTTTTGATTCTCAGCTTCCATAGCTTGTTCTGTTGTAGTAGACTACTTTCCAACACTTGATGTCATTACTTTTACAACTGATTGCTCAGTTTCCTTATTTATTACCTCATAATTACCTCCCATTATTAGAATTGTTCTCCTTTTTGTTCTTAGAAGTGTACCAAGTTCTTTCATGATTTCTTTAAGGTGGTCTTCATTTCTAATGTCACAGAGCTTCCTTACAAAATTCTCTCTAATTTTGTTATCTTCTTCAGGTGCTTCTTTTTGTTTACCAGCTTCTCAAATAGATCATCAGGGATCTTTCCTTGAATTGTATCAAACTTCTTGTCGGCTAGGATCATATGCCTCATGACTGCATTTTCCAAGTTTAATCTCTCAGAATAGTTATAGAGATCATAATACTTGTTCATCTTTGAAAAATCTCCATCATTAATGATTTGATCATTTACTTTCTCAATCTTAGGCTTCAATTTCTTCTTCTTCACTTCTGTGTCCTCATCATCTTTTATCTCTACTATTTTCCTCTGAACTGGGGCAACTATTGTCTTATGTCTCTTACCTAGTCTAGTAGCTATTTCTTTTATTCTTTTTCCCTAGTGGAGTGGAGGAGGATCTTGTAGACTTCCTAATTTCTTGTTCCTTCTCAACTTTCTCCACTTTTACTACATGCTACAAATTTCTAGTCTCAACTGCAACTACTGATAGGGGTGGAATAGACAAAACTTCCTTTTGTCCAATATCTCTAAGTGTTTCTATTTTATTCTTTGTAATTACAAATTCTTGTTATGTCATACCTGTGTCCTTTATAATTTTCTTTATAGTACTTTCTACTCTCTTCTTGGACTATTTTTCTTCTTGAATAGACTTTGTGGAGTTGAAGTTCTCCTCATAAGTCCCAAATCTGTTGCTATGTACATCTAGCTTACATTTTAGCAATCTAGTTACATATTCTTCTTCTTCAACTTCAGAAATTTCATAACCAAGAGGGTCTATGAATTCTACTCTAGGTTCAACTGCTTCAATGAATGTAAAGTTAGTGTCAACCATAAAGCATACTTCATTCTTATATTTCTCAACTATAGCCTGTGGAATTCTTGATCTATTCTTCATCAAGTTCTGAAATGTTTTGATTACCAAAGTTGCACTTTCATTAACCTTGTCTATAGGGTGTCTCATATATACTCTGTTGATTCTTTCCATTGAGGTCTTGCCATCATTCCAATGTTCACTAATAGTGTAAGGGAATCTTCTCAACAAATGGAAAAACATATATGTGATTATGGATGAGAATCTAAACTAGGAATTCTTAGTTTTCTTAATCTTTTCTAGGTTCTCAAATAACTAAATTCTCAAGATTTCACACATATCTACTTGCACTTTATCAACACATATCAAATAAGTTGCATGAATCATACTAGCTACCATGTCATCTTCTCTAGAGTTAGCACAAAACTTAGATGTTAAGATCTTGCATAAGTATCTTACATCATCTTGCTGAATCTTACTAATCACTATTCATCTACCATTGTAGGATGACTTAGTATTATCCAGTACTATTTTCCTCATGTTCTTCTCATTCAATGGTATAAATCTAGATTTAGACAAACCAATTACATCATGAATTAGGTCTGTGGTTATATCTATCACTTTGTCATCTAACCAAAACTTTCCATTATGAATTCTACTAAAAATTATCTTAGTGCATTCTTCATCATCAAATTCATATTGTAGTGAATAATTTATGATTTCATTGTCCTTAAAATGTTCAAACCCTACTTTCAATGACATATCTTGATTGTAAAGCTTCTCATACTCTTTAGTAAAATCACTATCATTGAGGGTTTCAAGCTTACATCCCAAATAGCTTCTAACATTCTCTAAATGTAAAACTGTTGGCAATTTGGCTGAGTTAGATACTTAGATGTTGTCATTATGGCAACATATGATTGACATGAAGATCACATATGATAGAGAGCAAGTATGACAGAGCACAAAGCAAAATTGTCTAAGTATGAGACATTGTTTTTTCCAGTGTACCCAGAGATAGTTTTGATCAACGATGTCGACTAGAGTAAGTTCATTGCTTATGCAATTGAACATAGATACTATGATGACTATAGAAGACTCACCTGAGAGTGAAAGTTAGTACGACATGTATGGAAGAAGTTATGATAGTCTTACCAAAGATAGTGTTAAGTCGACAAGACAGAATATGAAGACAGAATTGGTAAAGAGTTAAGGGATTATTTTTTTTATCAAAATAATGTCTTAACAATATAAAGGGACAACATCCTAGATTTTAACCCTTGGGTAAATATTTATTTTGTATAATGCCTTTGTCAAGCTGACTGTAAGAGTTATTAGTCTTAATAAATTGTATAAATATGACGCATTTGTAAATATGAAATATAGAAGCAATTGTAATGATATAGATGGTATATTGAACATATAGCAAAGAGATATTGATGCAAAGTTGTGAAATCAAGCAAGAAGTATAAGGTTATGTACCTTGCCATATTTTTTAATTAGCAATCATTTTATATTACTTGTTTGGGCAGTGGGCTCATCTAGTAATCATATTTTGTACTACCAACTCTTAGCAGGGTTGAGGCTTCTAATAAGGCCTAAAGTCCCTTAATTAGGAATGAGACACTATATGCATGTAATAGGCTCCTAACAGGGTCAACATCCTTAACAGGATACTTTTGATTAGTGGATCTTTGTGGGTACCATCCCCACTGAGGTTTTCCCTTGGCTAGGGTTTCCTCGAGAACAAATAATGTGTTATGAGTTCACTTGCTTTACTGTTATCCATATTATTTAGTTTACTATGTTATGCATGTATCAAGCTAATATGTTATATTCATAATTGGTAAAAAAGTAAAAGTTTTTAGAATACTAATTCACCTCCCCCCCCCTCTCAGTATTCCCTATTTCTAACAATTGCTATCAAAGCCTAGTTACTCGAAAAAGAATCATTCAAGGAAAGCCTAGCAGCTTGAGTAAGATCTCTATGGATATGGATCAGCTATAGAAGAATCTTGAAGAATCTCTTGAAGAGATTGATATGCTTACTGAAGAAAGAGGCACTCTGAAAGGAAAATATGATGATGTAAAGAACCTCATTGAGAAACTGAAAAACAAGTTGGAAGATCTGAAATCAGAAAATGAATCTACAATTCAAGTTGAAGATTGTGATGACAACTTGGAAAAAGAAAATGAGATACTTAAACATGAACTGAAGTAAGTACATCTAAAGTTGAGTTTAAAAGATGGAAATAGAAAGAACGAAGCAAATCTGAAATCTAAGAATGAAAATCTAAAATCTGAGAAAGAAGATCTGAAATCTAAACTTTGTAAAGTGACATCTGAACTTGAGAAAACCAAATTGCAGTATGCTTAACTTCATAAGTATAATACAATTGTGAAAGGTGAACTGACTCAATCTAAGTAGCAACTTGAGAGACTATATTCTACTAGTGAGAAGATTAATGAACAACTGTCTTATCAAAAACCATTCTATGACAAAATTGGTCATGGATTTAACTCATCTAAAGTGATTAAAGAGAGCAAGGAACCAGATCTAAAAATTTCTGAATGCATAGAAGAAAAGAAATTTGATGAAGTTGACAAATCTAAAGATACACCTAAACAAGAAGAACCACCTAAACAAGAAGAGTCACCTAAAGGTAGGCAAAGAGAATTTAAAGGTAGATGTTTTGCATGTAATACTTTTGGTCATATGAAGAAAGATTGTATAGGTAAGTAATTTAAACCTCTTAAGGGTTATTGTTATAATTGTCATGGTTTTGGACATAGAGCTATTGAATGTAGAAAACCTAAATTTGTTGAGAATAATAATAGTAGTAGAATGTTTAGAAATACTAACCATGCAGATAAGAGACCTACTGAAGATATGAATAGGAAAAATAGAGTAGTATGTTATAGATGCAACAAGATTTGACACATTGCCAGAAATTGCATATCACAAATCAGCCAGTCAGGACCAAGATATGGAAACAATGGAATAGTTTGTCAGATATGTAACATGATTGGACATACAGTAAGGTTTTCCAAAAGGAATAGTAGGGCTTCTCATCCTAACGCTAACCCTAGAAGTCATGCAAAGAGAAATGAAAATACAAGTAACAGTCAAAGAGGATGTTGTAGTAATTCTGAAGAAGTGAAGTTTGTTGAAGCCATGAATCAAGGAAATATATTCAGCACTAAAGGTAATCAGAAAGGTGAAGTATCTAATGGTGAGAGTGAATATCTACCTAACCCATCTCAAAGTACTTAATTCATGAAAATTACAGTAGAATAGGAACTTAGGATAGTATAGAAGTTAGTATAGGATGAACTGAGTCTTGCGTAGTTAATGCAAGGTAGTATATGATGTATTGATGCTATGGTTAAGAGCACCTAGGATAATATTGTGTTATGAAAGATCTCAAGAAGTTTTAATTTTTGCAGGTAAGCAAAAATAGCTTTTTGGAAAGAAGCAGCAAAGGAATTGAATGCGATGTCAGACTTTTGTGAGATTGAAAGGTTAAAAGGTTATGATCGGTATTATTTGATTGTTAAGATTAATACATGTGCTAAGGAGATCAAAGAGCGGTGATTGAAAGTAGTTTTGCAAAGATTTGGTGAAATATTTTTGTGTTGAATCTACGCAAGCCTTAAATCATAGAATCGAGGTATTTTACTAAGAAGATCTATAAATCAGTTAAAGAATTTGTAGTAGTCATGGATGTTTCATTGATTCATAATGTAAGAGATAAGAATAGACCTAAGAACAAAAGGGAACTAGTAGAACCCTTGGAGGAAGATCCTAAATTAGCTTTATCATCCGTACCAGATGGAGTTCTACACTTAGAGAATGTTAGAAGTGTTAGAGTTGATGAAAAACAACTCACAGCTCCCAAGAACACGTACATGCAAACACCTGTCATAGAAAGAGAGAGAATCAAATAGCTATAGAGGCCTGAATGCATTGATCCACGAGAGAGGAGAAATCCTTGATGTGCAAAAACAAAAGTTGCAATCAATAATGAAATGTCAGAAAAGGTTACAAAGTGTTATGAGATCAATCCTTATAAAAGGAGATCAGAAAACCTAAAAATGTAAAATTCTAGGTTGCATAATAATAATTAATAAAGATATTAATTACTATATGCCTAAAGTTTAGCTTAAGTAGAAAGAGGTAATAAGTGACTGAATAATTAAATCAATATGATTTAATTAATCAGTAAACACTTTATTACTCTAACACCCCCCCTTAAGATAAACTTTGGGAGAAGCTAAAAACCTAGAAACAACAACTGAAAACAAATGGGTCCTGGCAACAAAAGGCCTGATCAGGTACCCAAGAACAAAAGAGAGTCTCTACAAAATGGAGAAATAGAGAAAACCACATGGGAAAAACTCTACTCCAAAAAGAGACCAAGACTAGTCTGAAGGACTGAAGAATCCTCCAAAACTATGAATGTTCCAGAAAATAAGAACAAAGATGAACATGTACAACATCACTGAAGCAAGAAACTACAAACTATGTCAAGAAGAAACTGATGATCTAAAGATCCTCCACTGAAATATGACTAGGTAGAGAAGACTCTAATCTGCATGAGTGCCCTCAAATGACACTACAATTAGGAGGTAAACAAAGGCAAACACCTAAACTTGAAGATATAGATGGCATAAACACCAAAATCCTAAAGAGTTGATCAATCAAAGCTGGAATAGTGCATCCAAAAATAGGAAAGAAAAGAGTGTCCATATGGTAAATGATCCATCTCACCAGAATGCATAGGTACCCAGCCACTGCAACTGCCTACTACATAGGATCATATACTGAATACATAGCTCACACTATCAAACCAAGAAAGCAATAGAACCAACAGTAGAAACCCCCCCATACTTCTGACAAGGGAGTAATGACAAGTACACTGAAAAGATCATCTAATATGAATTGCATGATGAAGAAGAATCTAGAACATTGAATGTGCAGAGTGAGTACAAACACAAATAAAGATACCTAAGGCTAATGTCATTGGAGTAACGCTCACATGACAAAAGAAGATGGAAAACAAAGGAAAAAATCAAACCCTCCTAGCACTTTATAATGGAGTGCGAGTACAAAGAGCACGAACATGTGTAGGATCCCATACATGTAATAGAATTATACTCTATCTCAGTGTGTGTGCATAAAAGAATGCTAAAAAAGTGAAGTATACACTACTCAAAGAAGATCAAAGGCTTCTAAAACAAAAGAATAGCCTAAGATGAGCCATCCCTCAAAGGGAAGAGATCCTAGGACCTGTAACAACCAAGATATCCACCAGACTGCAAAAAAGCAAGAATCTAAATAAAATGAACTAGGAGTAGAATCTGGAAATATGACTCATAGCACTAAAAATATCTCTAAGAAATCTTTCCAATGATATATCATTTTTCAAAAATGGAGTCCGGATACGCAAGATAGAGCTCCTAGAGTGCAAAACTAAAGATTTGGCTTTGATAAAGAAAAACACCATCATAAAAATAAAACTAGAAAAAATAACCTCCATATCTGGAAATATCTTGGAATCATCTTTCTGACGATATCTCGTTTGCCAAATTTTGACACCGTATGCTCAAGATATGAGCAAAAAACCAACAGCTTCCCTGGAGGGCCCAAAGAAGGTGTCTGCAAGGATCTGAGGATGGGTGACATCAGAAAAAAGACAAAATCACACATCAAACCATCAAATCTACTAAAATATTAGAAAGATCTTTTCGGCAATATCTCATTTGCCAAAAATGGAGCCCGAATGCAAGAGAAACGGATCCCAAAATGTAGGAGGTCTAAAACGCCAAGATCGCAGAAAACATCTGACTTTGACAAAAAAAAATAGTATTAAAATGGCAAAATCACAAAACCATACTAGCAAAAATGGATCAGTCTCAAAACCATCTTTCCAATGATATATCGCACACCTAATTATGATCCCAGATGCCTGAGTTAGGCACGAAAATCCATAGGTACCTCCAAAAAGCTCAAAAAAAGAGAAAACCCCTGGTGACATCAATAAACTCTGAGCCTTAATTTGACGGCCAAATGGCCATCATAGCTCAAATCCACCTAGGGCTAGAAAAAGATAGGCCCTGGTCATGTGGGTGACTAGGGGGCTAGAGGGTGGTCGCTGATGTGACCAAAACTTGATGGAATGGGAGCTGAACGAGCAGAGACCGCGGCAATCCCGACAGTGACTGTGACAGTCACCGTCTGGTGACTCCACCGTGGGTGACATGTGGGTGGATGCTGGGTAGTGCGAGGGTGGCACTTGGGTGGCCCCTGCCTAATAATTTTTAAAAAAATTGAGAATCATACATGTAGCCTCGAAGTGTGTGTTAGGGTCGTACGGCCCTAGTATGCAAAAAAAATTTGCGTCAGAGGCCAAATTGTCAAAAATTGACAAGTCTTATATGATTTTTTACTATCTCAAGCCTTCCAAACACAATTGTGAGGTTCTTTTGGGTCATAAGTGCTCCAAAAATAGTGATCACCTCGGGATCCATGTCGGGGCCGATTGCAAAAAGAATTCTCATAGATTCCAACTTTGTCCAAATTGGACAAACTTTATATGGATCTTTGGGTTCTTGGATGCTCTGAATGCAACTATGAGGTTTGTTTGAAGCCAAGATGACCATAAAAATAGGTCCCCCCAGATCTGACAGGAAACCCTCTCTAAAAATTCAAATCTGACGAACACGGCTGAATCTCTCAAGAAGAGGATAGGGGAAAGTAGATTTGAAGCTCTGATACCATGTTGGAGTTGATGAAAAACAACCCATAGCTCCCAAGAACACCTACATGCAAACACCTATCACAAAAAGAGAGAGAAGCAAATAGCTATGGAGGCCTGAACGCATTGATCCATGAGAGAGGAGAAATCCTTGATGTGCAAAAACAAAATTTGCAATCAATAATGAAATGTTAGAAAAGGTTACAAAGTGTTATGAGATCAATCCTTATAAAATGAGATCAAAAAACCTAAAAAGGTAAAACCCTAGGTTGCATAATAATAATTAATAAAGATATTAATTACTATATGCCTAAAGTTTAGCTTAAGTAGAAAGAGGTAATAAGTGACTAAATAATTAAATCAATATGATTTAATTAATCAGTAAACACTTTATTACTCTAACAAAAAGTTATTTGGGATGCAAGCTTGAAACACTCAGTGATAGTGATTTTACTAAGGAATATGAAAAACTTTATAATCAAGATATGTCATTGAAAGTAGGGTTTGAACACTTGAAAGATAATGAAATCATAAAGTACTCTTTACAGTATGAGTTTGATGATGAAGAATGTACTAAGATAATCCTTAGCAGAATTCACAATGGAAAGTTTTGGTTAGATGACAGAGTGATAGATATCACAACTGACCTAATTCATGAAGTAACCAGTTTATCTAAAACTAGAATCATACCATTGAATGAGAAGAACATGAGAAAAATAGTATTAGAAAACACTAAATCATCTTACAATGGTAGAGATATAGTGATTAGCAAAGTTCAACAGGATGATGTTAGGTATTTGTGCAAGATCCTTACAGCTAAGTTTTGTGCTAACTCAAGAGAAGATGACATGGCAGCAAGAATGATACACGTAGCCTACTTAATGTGTGTTGACAAAGTTCAAGTTGACATGTGTGAAATTTTGAGAATTCAGCTATTTGAGAACTTGGAGAAGATAAAGAAGACAAAGAACTCTCAGTTTAGATTCTCATCATTGATCACTTATATGTTTTTTCATTTGTTAAGAAGATTTTCATTTACAATTGGTGATGATTGGAATGATGGAAAGACCACAATGGAAAGGATAAACACAATATTCAGGAGACAACTTATTGACAAAGTCAATGAGAGTACAGTATTGGTAATTAAAACATTTCATAATTTAATGAAAAATAGATCAAGGATTCCATAGTCTTTAGTTGAGAAGTATAAGAATGAGATATGTTTCATGGTTGATACTGACTTTACATTCATTGAAGTAGTAGAACCTAGAGTAGAATTCATAGACCCTCTTAGCTATGAAATTTCTGAAACTAAAGCAGAAGAGTATGTGAGCAGATTGCTTAACAGCAAGTTGGATATTCATAGTAATAGATTTGGGACTTTTGAGGAGAACTTCAACTCCACAAAGCCTATCTTAGAAGAAAAATAGTCTAAGAAGAGAGTGGATAGTACAATAAAGAAGATTCTGAAGGACACAAGGATGATAGAACAATAATTTATAATTGCTAAGCAGACAGCAAAAGCCATTAGAGACATAGGAAAAAAGGAAATTTTTTATGTTCCACCCCTATCATCAGTTGCAGTACAGCCAGCAGACATTCAGATTAAGGTAAAAGTGGAGGAAGTTGAGAAAGATCAACAAGTTATAAAATCCACAAGATCATCCTCATCTACACCTAGTAAAAGAATAAAAGAAATTGCTACTGGACCAGGAAAAAGGCATAAAACATTAGTACCACCAGTGTAGAGGAAGATAGCATAAATAAAAGATGATGAAGATATCCCAGTGAAAAAGAAAACATGGAAACCTAAGATTGAAAAAGTGAATGAACAAATCATACAAGATGGAGACTTTTCTAAAATGAACAAGTATTATGACCTTTATGACTATTCAGATAGACTAAATCTTGAAAATGTAGTTGTGAAACACATGATTCTATCTAATAAGAAGTTTGACACAATTCAAGGCAAGATACCTGATGATTTATATGATAAATTAGTGAACAAGAAGAAAAGAGCAACAGAAGAAGACAATAAAATCAAAGAAAATCTTGTAAGAAAATTATGTGAAGTTAAAGATGAAGAACATTTCAAGGAGATCATGAAAGAACTGAACACCCATCTAAGAACAAAGAAGAGAACCATTTAGATTATAGGAGGAAATTATGAAGAGATCAATAGATAAACAATGCAAGCAATAATCAAAGTAATGACATCTAGTGTTGAGAGACACTCTAGTGCAACAGGACAAACGAAGCAATATAAGGAAGTTGAACATCAAATAATTCCCTCTCCACCAGCTATAAACATTGAAGATGAGTCAATGCATGTAGAAGGAACTAAGATCACTTTAGAAAGTGATGTTAACCCTTTCAAGAATCTTGAAAACATTGTTGACAATTCGGCTTTTGAAGAACAGGATAGTGCCAGAGAAGAAGAGAAGAGAGATTCAAGGATTGAAGAAGCAAAGGAAATAGAGAAACAAGTAGAAGCCCCTAGTTAAGAAGAAATTAGTCTTATGCCTGAGAGTACAAAGAAATCATAGATTGGATCTATATTTGAAAGCTTTGGAAAAGAAGTTGATGATGATGATCAAATGGAATTGATCACATCTCTGAAAAAAATAATTGGGAAGAATAAGAAGGTGAAAAGCCTTGAAGGATCACTGAAGGAAATAACAAAGAAGTTGCAAATCATTGTGACTACACAGATAGTAGAGGTAAACCCACTTGAAAGAGCTAAGAAAGTTATGAATGTATTTGATGATGATTTTACTAACTTATCTAACATAGCTGAAGTGAAGGCACAAGCAGCCTATGAGGCCAACTTACTTCTAGACATAAGTTAGAATATCAAGAATGCCATTAACAGCCTAGATATCTATATAAAAGACTTGAGAAGTAACTTAGACAAAGGTAAAACTTTGTACATTCATTGTACAAAATCTAAGAATCTTGTATCAGAAGATTAAGGCCAAAGAAGCAGAGATTTAGACAGAGGTAAAACTTCTAGCCAGCCCCAATGTGAAGATATTGGACATTGAGAAGAGAATCAGCAAGATTAATGATCAAGTAAGGATTCTATATCATGACAAGGATAGGAAACTGAAAAGATTTGCTCTTCTAAGAGAGCATATTTTCATTAAGTTAAGCTTTGTTGAAGGACAATTGGAAGAATGTCTTTCATCAAAGACATATTTTCAGAAGTTTAGTTTTGCAAACCTTCAAGCCTGTGAAATAGCATCTTATGGATTGTGTGCACTACTCACCATTGTAGACTCCATTAAGAAGGCATGGGAGAAGGAGATAGAGAGCATCAAGATAAATTTTGCAGATTGTGTTTCCAGCCTACTAGCTTTGCAATATTGAATCAAGGTATACACATTTTTTGAACACAGTTTTGGCACCCTTTCTTTTTGTCATTGTTGTTAAAGGGGGAGAGATATCTAGAAAAAAATTATTATATATAATAAGGATTTATATTATTAGGGGGATTATAGGATATAGATAAGATTTATGGAGTTATAAGGATAGCAGATATATACTTTTTTTATGGCCAAAATTTTGAGTTTTTGAAGTGTTATGACTTAGCCAATTTTATCATATGTTGCCACCACTAAAAAAGGGGGAGATTGTTGGAAATTTGGCTGAGTTAGACACTTAGATTTTGTCATTATGGAAACATATGATTGACATGAAGATCACATATGACAAAGAACAAGTATGACAGAGCGCAAAGCAAAATTATCTAAGTATGAGACAGTGTTTTTTCCAGTGTACCCGAAGATAGTTTTGATCAGCGATGTCAATTGGAGTAAGTTCAATGCTTGCACACTTGAAAATAGATACTATGATGACTATAGAAGACTCACCTAAGAGTGCAAGTTAGTACGGCATGTACGAAATAAGTTATGACAGTTTTACCAAAGATAGTGTTAAGCCGATAGGACAGAATATGAAGACAGAATTGGTAAAGAGTTAAGGGATTATTTTGTTTATCAAAATAATGTCTTAACAATATAAAGGGATGACATACTAGATGTTAACCCTTAGGTAAATATGTATTTTGTATAATGCCTTTGTCAATCTGACTATAAGATTTATTAGTCTTAATAACTTGTATAAATATGAGGCATTTGTAAATGTGAAATATACAAGCAATTGTAATGATATAGATGGTATAGCGAATGTATAGAGAAGAGATATTGATGTGAAGTTGTGAAAGAAAGCAAGCAGTATAAGGATATGTACCTTGCCATATTTATTAATTAGAAATGATTGTACATTACTTGTTTGGATAGTGGGCTCATCTAGTAATCATATTTTGTACTACCAACTCTTAGCAGGGTTGAGGCTTCTAACAAGGCCTAAAGTCCCTTAATCAGGACTGAGACACTATATGCATGTAATAGGCTCCTACTAGGGTCAAAATCCTTAACAGGATACTTTTGATTAGTGGATCTTTGTGGGTACCATCCCCACTGAGGTTTTCCCTTGGCTAGGGTTTCCTTGAGAACAAATAATGTGTTATGAGTTCACTTGCTTTATTGTTATGCATATTCTTTAGTTTACTATGTTATGCATGTATCAAGTTAATCTATTATATCCATAATTGGGCAAAAGTAAAAGTTTGTAGAATACAGATTCACTCCCCCCCCCTCTCAGTATTCCCTATTTTGAACAAAAACTTGTCTGGTACGGACAATAATGCTAATTTAGGGTCTTCTTCCAAGGGTTCTACTTGTTCCCTTTTAATCTTAGGTCTGATCTTATATCTTATATTGTGAACCAATGAAACATCCATATCTTCTACAAATTCTCTAACTGACTAATAGATTTTCTTAGTAAAATACCTTAATTCCACAATTTATGGCTTTGCATAGATCTGACACGAAGTTCTTTCACCAAATCCTTGCAAACTACTCTCAATCACTATTGCTTGATCTCCTTAACACTTTTACTCACCTTAATGATCAAACAATACTGATCATAAGCTTTTAACCTTTCAATCTCACAAGATTCTGACATTGCATTCAATTATTTTGCAACTTCTTTCCAAAAAGTTGTTCTTGCTTACCTGGAAAACTTAAAATTCTTGTGATCTTGCATAACTTCATATTAGCTCATGCGATCTTAACCATAGCATCATTACATCATATACTACCTTACATTAACTGCATGAGACTCAGTTCATCCTATACTAATTTCTACACTTTCCTAAGTTCCTATTCTACTGCATTCTTCATGAATTAAGTACTTAGAGATGGGTTAGGAAGAGATTCACTCTTACCATTTGATACTTCACCTTTCTAATTACCTTTAGTGTTGAATGTGTCTCCTTGATCTATGGCTTTAATAAACTTCACTTCTTCTGAATTACTCTAGCAACCTCCTTAACTGTTGCTTGCATTCTCATTTCTCCTTGCATGACTTCTAGGATTAGGGTTTCTCATGTTGTTCATTCTGAAAAACCTTGATGTATGACCAAATTTTTTGCATATCTGAAAAACTACTCCATTGTTTCCATATCTCGATCTAGTCTAGTTGATTTGTGATCTGCAATTCCTAGCAATGTGTCCAACCTTGTTGCATCTATAACATACTACTCCATTTCTTCTTTTCATATCTTCAGTAGGTTTCTTATCTGCATGGTTAGTATCTCTAAACATTCTACTACTATTATTCTCATTAAATTTAGGCTTCCTACATTCATAGCTCTATGTCCAAAACCATGACAATTATAACAATAACCATTAAGAGGTTTAAATTGCTTACCTGTACAATCTTTCTTCATATGACCAAATGTATTACATTTAAAACATCTACCTTTAAATTCTCTCTATGTACCTTTAGGTGATTCTTCTTGTTTAGGTGGTTCTTCTTCTTTAGGTGTTTCTTCAGATTCATCAAATTTCTTTTCTTCTATGTTTTCAGAAACTTTCAGATCTGGTTCCTTGCTTTCTTCATTTACCTTAGATGAGTTAAATCAAAGACCATTTTTATCATAGAATGGCTTTTGATAAGACATTTGTTCATCAATCTTCTCTCTAGTGGAATATAGTCTCTCAAGTTGTTGCTTAGACTGAGTCAGTTCACCTTTCACAATTGCATTATACTTTTCAAGTTCAGCATACTGCAATTTGGTTTTCTCAACTTCAAATGTCACTTTACAAAGTTTAGATTTCAGATCTTCTTTCTCAGATTTCAGATTTTCATTCTCAAATTTTAGATTTACTCCATTCTTATTGTTTCCATCTTTCAAACTCAATTTTAGATTTACTATCTTTAATTCATGTTTAAGGATCTCATTTTCTTTTTCCAGATTATCATCA
This sequence comes from Chamaecyparis obtusa, assembly GCA_027943335.1. Classification (NCBI taxonomy): domain Eukaryota; kingdom Viridiplantae; phylum Streptophyta; class Pinopsida; order Cupressales; family Cupressaceae; genus Chamaecyparis; species Chamaecyparis obtusa. Next base: position 144,821 of record BSBK01005648.1, on the reverse strand, counting down.
CAATCTTCAATTTGAATTGTAGATTCCTTTTTTTATTTTAGTTCTTCCAGCTTCTTTTTCAGTTTCTCAATGAGGTTCTTTGCATCATCATATTTTTCTTTTAGAATATCTCTTTCTTCAGTAAGTATATCAATTTGTTCAAGAGCTTCTTCAAGATTCTTCTGTAGCTGATCCATATCCATAGAGATCTTACTCAAGCTGCTAGGATTTTTCTGAATGATTCTTTTTCGAGTAACTAAGCTATGATACAATTGTTAGAAATAGGGAATACTGAGAGGAGGGAGTGAGTCAGTATTCTACAAACTTTTACTTTTTCCCAATTATGGATATAACAGATTATCTTTATGCTTGCATAAAAGAGTAAACTAAAGAACATGCATAACAATAAAGCAAATGAACTCATAACACATTATTTGTTCTTGAGGAAACCCTGGCCAAGGGAAAACCCCCATGGTGATGATACCCACAAAGATCCACTAATCAAAAGTATCATGTTGAGGATGTTGACCCTGTTAGGAGCCTGTTACGTATGTATAGTGTCTCAGTCCTGATTAAGGGACTCTAGGCCTTGTTAGAAGCCTCAACCCTACTAAGATTTGGTATTACTAATTACAAATGATTACAAGATGAGCCCACTGCCCAAACAAGTAATGTACAATGATTATTGATTACAAAATAGGGCAAGGTACATAATCTTATACTGCTTGCTTGTCTTTCACAACTTCACATCAATACCTTTCGCATATATGTTCACTATATCATCTATCTCATTCACATACATCATATTCTTCACATTCCATGTGCCTTACATTTATACAAGTTATTAGGGATAATAACTTTTACAGTCGGCTTTACTAAACATAAAGCACTTTACAAAATATATTTTACAATGTGCTGCCCAAGGGTTAACATCTAGGATGTCGTCCCTTTATATGATTAAGACATTATTTTGATATATAAAAAAATCCCTTAACTCTTTACCAATTATGCCTTCTATACTATCATGTCAGCTTTAACATTGTTTCTATAATACTGCAATAACTTCTTCCATACATGTCGTACAGATTCGCACTCTCAGGTGAGTATTCAAAATGCATCATAGTATCCATGTTCAAGTGTGCAAGCACTGAACTTACTTAAATCGACTTCACCAATCAAAACTGTCTTCTGGATACACTGGGAAAATACTGCACATACTTAGATAATTTTTCTCTACGCTCTATCATACTTGCTTTATGTCATATGCGGTCTTCATGTAGATCATATGTTTCCATAATGACAACATCTAGATATCTAACTCAGCCAAATTTCCAACAGTCATTATTCCATGACTTGCATTACCAATAATTTGATTTTTAGGATGGTTTTTCTTAACATACCTCAGAGTCTTAAGAGTCTTAGTAACTTCATTTATTTCATCATCACAAATGTCATTCTCACAGTTAGTCTCAACATGTTCTTCTTCTATAGTAGCAACTTCCCTGATTTCTATATTCTGACTATAATCATACTTTCTCTCTTGTATCTGAAAATTTTCATCTATCTTCACATTATTACTTTCAATCATCTTTCTTAATCTTAGGTTAAAACATTTTTAAGCCTTTATTTTAGTAGAATAGCCAAGAAAAATTCCTTCATCACTTCTAGCATCAAATTTTCCTATTTCATCATCTCTTTTGATATAGCATTTACTTCCAAAAATTTTGAAGTATTTTACAGTAGGAGTGTGATTAAACCACAATTCATAAGGAGTCTTATTTGTACCTTCTCTAATTTTAATTTTGTTCAACTTGTATATTGTTGTCCCAACAGCTTCTCTGTAATGTACATGAGATACATTTCCTTCTAGCAATATTTTCCTAGCAGCATCCAATATTGTTATGTTTCTTTTCTCTGTTATCCCATTTTTTTGTGGAGTCCTAGGAGTAGATGTATGTCTTTCACCATAGTATGATCTTGTCCTTTTAGGTCCACATAGGTCTATATGTACCAGATCCAACTTTCCTTTTTCTGAATATGACTTTATTTTATAATTTATTCTAGTTTTCTTTCCCATAACACACTCTCTATACATAGTGTTAGATGGTTTTTAAAGTTTTGGTAGGTCTCTCACTGCATTAGTCAAGCTTGCCTTCATAATATTATCAAAATTAACTTGACAAAACCTTTTTTGCCATAGCCAAATGTCATCTATCTTTGTAACAAAAAAAGAAGCTTCAAATGTATTTAACTCAAATACATACCTCTAGATTTAGTACCGGTTGCAATCAAATTTCTTGTCTTACTTTTGATAAAAAATTTCCCATCAATGAATTTTAATTGATAACCCTTGTCCATCAGCTATCCAACACTTAACAAGTTATACTTAAGTCCATCAACAAGTAGTACATTGTCATTATTAGTCTTTCCATCCAAAGAAATAGATCCTACTCCAATGATAAGCTTAGGAACATTGTCTCCAAATCTCACAACACCACCATCATACTTATTTAGTTTAATAAACTTATTTTTATCTCTAGTCATATGATGTGAGCAACCATTGTTTATAACCCAGTCATATTTCTTATCAATGTGTGACACTAAATATTTTTCCTCATGTAATGGTTTTTCATCTTTGATAGCAATAAATCCAATCTCCTTATCATCAAAATCATCATCAGAAATAATTTTACTAGCATAACAACATTCATTTTCTTTTGAATACTTAGATTTGAAAACTTAGGTTTGTGCTTAGGAATTATTGTAGGACATCTAGATGAAAAGTGACCTCTCTTATTGCATGAAAAACATTTCAAAGGTAACTTTCCTTCAAATTTACCCTTACCTCTCTTTTCTCTTCTAGAAATCATGGAAACAATTTCATCTAGCTTTCTTTCTTCTTCTAGTATCTATTCCCATTCATTAGCATACTCATGAAGCTCTTCTTTTATATTATCACTACTTGTGCTTGTAATTCTAGATAATGTCTTTTTGTGTGTATGCCTTAAATGTTGTTTCAACTTTAGGTAAAGAATCTCCCATCTCTGTAGCTTCAAAGGTAAATAGCTTTGTAATCAACATCTCTCTACTAAAGTTTTTAGTCAAAGGTATAATCTCTTCTATAGCCTGAACTTTAGTCTTGTAAATAGGTGTCAATGATCTAAGGATCTTTGCAATGACTTCTTCCTCTTCATAAGTGCCTCCGAAATTTTTTATTCCAATCAAAACCTTAGTAACTCTCTATACATAAGCCCTAATATTTTAATCATCTTTCATTTTCAACTTATCCATCCTTGTTTTCCAATTCTATAACTTCTCTTGCTTAGTAAACTTGTCTCCTTCATATAACACTTCTAATCTTGCCCAAATTTTGTGTGTTGAATCCAGATCTTTCACCTTAGTAAATTCTCCTTTAGAGAGTGCGTTGATTAGTGCTTCCCTTGCAACCATATTGTACAAAAATGTCTTATTTTCTTTGTTAGTAGCTTTATCTAATTCATCCTCAACCTTCATGGTTACCTCATTCTTTGTGATCATCCAGTGGTCGATACCTAACCATAGAAAATGTGTTTGCATCTTGTTCTTCCAATTGTCAAAGTTTTGAAGATCAAATTTTGGACTATCTTTCCTGTAGAATGCCATCTCAGAGATCACCTTAAGTGGTTAAGCTTTCTCTCTAAGGACCAGTAGCTCTGATACCAATTATTAAGAATAACAGTCCACCAATACAACTAAGAGGGGGGGTGAATCAGTTGTATGACATATTATTAAACTTTAAACTTTAAGTAGTAACTACACTAAATCAAATGATAACATAGTAAATTCCAACACAATAACACAATATTTTGTTTTTGGGGAAACCCGGTTAAAGGTAAACCCCAATGGGAATTAGCACCCACAAATGATGTACTGAGAGTATAGTATCCTTGTTAAAAGATCTAGTCCTGTTAGGAGCTTATTAAAACATTATAGTACATAGTCCCTGTTAAAGGACAGTCCTTGTTAGGAGTCAAAGAAAAGAGTAGGCTCACTACCCAAAGAAGGTTATGTCCACCTCCAGAACTCATTGTTCACAACACAAGTGTATATAAAGGAAATACACAATCCTTGTGAACTGTTTGAAAGAAACTATCTTTTCTTGATCAATTCCAATAAAGTATATAAACTATACTCTGCTCTACATCCAGCAGATACAAGCTCCCAGCTTCCACAATCCTCTTTTATATTCCTTCCATATACTATGTCTTTTTAAAAGAAAAGATCTTACATATATACCTTATTATAATAAATGATCAAGTCATTAAATTAGGCTTTCCTAATATACAAATAATTACATAACCCATTGCTAAGATACACATGGTATCTAAAACAAGTATACAATAATTATAATTCAAAAATTAAAGCCCAACATCTTTAGTCCATGCTCGCCATCCATAATACATGCTACAACTCTGAAGTCAGACCCAAGTAGGTCTCCTTCAGAATACACACCACAGCTGATGTCATCATGCTTCCTATGACTTGCTAAGATCAATGAACATTCCTTAGTACATTATCAGACATCCCTTAGGCTCACATACACTGAATCCACATCGCTTGTAAGATATACTCAAAAAATAGAGACTTTATTTGTTAGATTCCACTGTCACAGTCCAAAAACCAGTCTTCACCAAATCTATTGTTACTCAACTAATATGCAATATTATATCATGTGATCTTAGATATAAGATCACAACCCTTCCCTATACACAAAACTATGTTCACTCATTCTAAATCATCTATACAGTATCTGTACATTATAATAACCAGTATGTTCTTTTCATAGAAACATATGTTGACATTAGTGACAAAACATGAATGACAATAGTATTGATTCCAACAACACTCAACAAGATAATGATTGATTAAATATATTAAATCCATCAACAACATCCAAAAACCTATCCAAACACCTAGACCTAACCAAAACTGCTCAAAATGATCCAAAATCATTCGAGTCATCTTTGAAACTCCTAAAAAACCCAAAATACCTAATCACACTTATCACCTAAAGACCTAAAATCCTAGTGGACTAAGGCATCCCAAGGCTTATAGGTGCACCTTAGGGATACTTGACCACACAAGTTGGATCAAATCATGAAAAGGATGATCTCAAGGATCTATCCTATTATTACAAAGAAAAACTCAAAACAGAACATAAGGATCATCTTGGATGTTTCCCTAGGTTCCCTACACCAATCAGCCTTTAGGATATCCCCAAGTGGTAAGTATCCAAAAATATTTCCAATTTTTGCTTCATTTCAATCATTTTAGCATGTTTTTATTATTTTCTTATTGTTTTCATATGAAACTTTGAAATATCACATGCCTTGTAAAAGAAATATTGGACGATGTTTCACTTGAGTCTAAAGTTTTGTATTCTTTTTATGAGATGTATCATCTGAGGACCACCCAATGGTCATATGATACTATGTGAAATATCATACCAGTTTATAGTATCACACCACTATGTTATGAAGTATCGTAAGAAATAAGATTTTTCTATTCAATATTGTTCAAACAAAGTTGATAACTTGACTGATTATTAATCTGACCAATAGCACTTTGATGTATTGTTTATGCTTTTAGTCACTTTTTTATTTATCTTTGATGTGTTTTTGTGTGTGTTTGTGATCCAGTGATGATTTCTTAATCTAGCCATCAAATTGCCTCATCTAGTAGGCCTGCGATTGATTCCTCAACTTTTTGATGATGAGAGAGGAATTTTAGATCCCATGGGCCTTGGTGAGTTATTACACATACCTTGTATCTAGGAAAACCATGGGCTATTGACTTTTCTTGCTAAGAGGTTCCACTCAAAGCATGATACCTTTCACCTACCCACTGGAGAGATCACAGTTACACTTGAGGATGTCTACTACATTCTTTACATTCTATGTAGAGGAGAGCTAGTAAGTATCTTGATAATTTCATATTCCATTTGAGATGTTCTTATGTTAGTATGATACTTATGCTAATAATGATATTCAATCTCATATGATGTAGATTTATTTTGATCAATCACCAACAAATGGGATCCCAACCATGCGGAGTATTTTTTGTGACTTCACTATTCTTGATTGCATCATCCTCTGGGAACAAATGATGGATAGCTACAGTGATGACTATCATGTTGTGTTCATTATTTGTTCTCTGATCGATCACATTCTTGGAGTAGACAAGATTCAGAGAGGATTCCAGTGTGGTTGGGGTAGAGTGGTTATGGATTTTTTATCTCAACCTTGAAGTATGGCATGGGGACCCTCTCTCCTGGAAGACATGTATCATGAGCTTCATGATATAGTCTATAGGGAGGGGAAGAGTTGGTTTTCAAGGGCCATATTAGCACAATTATGGGCATGGGAGTATATCATTATGATCTTCCCTAGGGTAGAACCAAGACAGAGAGGCGGACCCTACATATATAGATATTCAGGATTCATACAACAGATGCACATGCAAGATACCCCATACTGGAGGCACAGGTTAGATAACCTCCATTTTGTTTTATGTTGCCTATATATTAATTTTGAGCAGTGTGTTGAGGCCAGGGATGAGCTAGCCTTAATGTTCTATAGTAGACCACTATTGGATTGATACTCTAGCATAGTTGAGGATTTTTTTATTAGCAGAGTGTGGCGCAGTTCGGTAGGGTAGAGGGCATCAACATTGAGACCATGTACTATGCCAAGTATAGGGAGGAGGAGGACCTTGGATGGGGTCCATGTTGAGATACAGTATATGCCTTCATGATACACAATAGCTCTAGAGGGTAGTTTATGACCTTCTCCCTAAGATCGTAGATGTAGGTACCACCTCAGATTACAAGAGATGCCTCTAAGAGCATCATTACCCTAGGGTCATAGCTCTAAAATATTTGAGACTCAAAGGTGGAGGAGATGGAGGGGATGGAGGTGATGATGGAGGAGATAGGGATGGTGGAGGGTGGAGAGGAGGAGGTAGTGCTAGCGGGACCAGGCGTGATTCCCCTTCTAGCAGTAGACTATCTACCTAATCTAGGTTGAGAGGCATGGCAGTGGCTATGGATATTGATGGGCCATAGGAGTAGCTAGTGAGGAGACAATGGGTGGACAAGAGGCATAGTGACATGGGGCCAGAGAGTCCTACTATTATGTAGCCTATATAGCCATGGTGATCAAGGGTTATGTTGGTTCCCCTTTTCATTTATACTTGCAGGATTACACTATGATTGACAACTTAATGTCAATGACTCTATCACCACTCCAAAGTCTACAAAGAAAAGGTCCAATTAACAAGGATCAAAGATATCCTCCTACACTTTGAGCTTAAATGCTCAGGCAATTGTATCCTTGATTCACTTCTTGAAAGGAATCACAAAATGTTATATATTTATACCCCTTACTAACTAATTTAAAGATTTTATCATTTGTATTTGTGGTGGATGATGATGGACCACTTCTAGAGAATGGATCAGTGCCTTAATCTAGGGCAAAGAGTCACCCAATAACATAAAAATAACTGAGAACCCTAACTCAAACACCCTTGAACTCAGGATAAGTGCTTTGCCTATTATCCCTCTCACTCCCAAACCTAATCATCAAAATCCTTATCCAACCATGGACTCACTGAAATCACCCTAAAGACTTTAATCCTAACTTTGTTAGGAACTCCAAGATAACCTCACAATACTCTTTGTTTACCATATGCTAACTCACTTTGTGACTTTAACATATATGAATCCAAAATCAAGACAAGAAGACAATCACAAATTTGAGACAGGAATTCAAGTGTATTCTCATTAAAACTTTCAGAAACAATACATTACCAAGATGACAATTGCTAGGAACAAGACCCAAATACAGGCTCTCCTTGTTCAGTCTTTCTATTGATTTTCAATAGAACATCAAAAACCACCTTGCAAAATTCAAAATTCAACCATATATACCCCCTAGTCATCTTGGAATCCTAAAATAGGATGCAACAAGCTATGGATGACTAGGGTTAGGGTTTAACCCACCAAGCCAACCAAAATATAGTCACAATTTATTACAATTGGGGAAAAAACCAAGCAGCCTAGAGAAAGAAGATCCAAGAATGATCCTCAATCATGATAAATTCCTTGATTTGTATTGAGGACCATAAATTCACCATGCCTTATCAGTCTAATTTTCCACCTGCAACACGCCTTGAGCAAATCCATCATAGTACAAAAACCCCCATAATCAATTAACAGACACCCAGGACCACTCTGCAACAGTTGGCACCACTAGTTTCACCAAATCCAGCTGCTAAAACATTCAATTTTAGTCCTTCCTATTGCTGGAAACCCTCAAAATATTCAAATTTGAATTAAAATGGTTATTTCCATGGTGCTAGCAGTGAATCGATGGTCAACATTCAAATTTGGATCAATTTTAAGTCGTGATCATTAGATCTTCATATTTCTCAGGCTTTATGACTTAACACTTAATAGGACCCCAGTCATAAAAGCTTTATAATTGGATGACGGTCTTATAATCTTATAACTTTGATAGATCCTTTGAGATCTTACGTCATTCGTAGATCTTGCCCTCGTTACTAACTTTCTGACAACAACCCCACCTTGCTACATCATCCATGTCGACCAATAGAATTTAAACAACTCAGCACCACTTGGCAATGGTCCTACTAAGAAACGTTGATAGATCAACCCCCTCAACAAATGAAAAACATGCACGTCAGCTCCAACTGTTAAAGGACCCACATTGACTACGCACCTAAGAAAAAGTAAAATCGACGGCTAGCATAAGATCTCATAGCTCTGACACAACCCATGAGAACTTATGCCCACCATTGATTCTCTGCAAATGTTAGAACCCTCTGACAAGTTAGAAACCAGGTCCCACTGACAACCACCAACGTATTGCTTCATGGACCAATCACAAATCGCCAACTGTGCTCACATGTCACTTTGGACCCACCATTTATTACTAACTAGAACACCTAGATAATCGGATGGATGGCACATGATCTAAAGGGCTTAAAAGATTCTATGCACTTATACACCAACCATTGGATCAAGATGCTGTCAGAAGACCAGGCCCAGGAAATAAAAGGCTGAAACATTAGAAAAATCAAGTGCATAAGACTTAGGGAAAATTAACCACCGTCGGACTTAGGAAATATTAAAGGGAAGACCTCCATGGGGTAATAAAATTAAAGCACATGCTTTATAAGACTTTTAACTAGCCCAAAAAGTAACATAAGAATAGATTTTAAAACCAAGGTGCACTAGGGTTTTCCCATCAAATGGCTAGATTTTTAAAATTTTGCCTAGGGTTTTAGCTAGAGACATGGAAAAAATACTGCAGAGGCCAGGGGAAAGATGATGAAGCCATGAAATGTTTTGTACATGCTAACAGTTGCTCTTCCTAGGGATGTATGCCTCCTATAGGCATAGCAAGAATCTAGAATCACTGGTTAAAGTAGACCACCCATAGGAAAAATTGAATAGTAGGGACCTCAAAAACTGGCAACCAAAGCAGAGGGACGGGAAAGGAAAACTATAGGGAAGGGAAAAAAACTATACATGGATTTACAAAATATACAGACCAAACTACTATTCATGGAAAGAAATGATACCTTCAATTGAAGTACCTCTTCAAGAATTGTCCATGAACTGGCAATTCTTGAATATCACCACTTAACTCTTTTACAATGTATGAATCTTGGCCCCATTTTTCATGAATCAAGTATGGCCCTAACCAGATTGTGTCAAATTTTCCATGTTTCCCTTTATCCTCCAATCTAGCATTCCAAATTAATACCAAGTCACCAGGCTCAAACTTCCTGTCAACAGTCCTTTTGTCATACAAATTCTTGACCTGCAATTGTAACCTGGCATTTCTTGCAATTGATTCTCTTCTAGTTTCATCCAACCTAATGAGGTCCTCAATTCTTAACTGCATCTCATCATCTATGTCATCATCATATAATTGAACAAACTTATACATTTCCAATAAGTTATTCTGAGGCATCCTTGCATGTATCCCATATACTAGGTCAAATGGTGCACAACCAATTGCCTTCTTTACAGTTACCCTATCAACCCACATAGCTAATGGCAATTTTGAACTCCATGCTCTTTTATTCTTATCAAGGATCCTCTTGAGGATTTTTATTAGGCTCTTATTTGTTGATTCTACCTATCCATTCCCTTGTGAATGATAGGGAGAAGAGTATGACATTTGAATTCCTAGACCCTGGCAGAATTCCTTGTATTCAACAAACCTGAAGCACATTGCATTATCACTAACAATCCTCTCAGGACAACCAAACCTTGTGACAATATTATTCAACAAGAAATCAGTCACCACCCTACTAGTTGAATTCCTTATGGGGATAGCCTCTACCCACTTTGTAAAATAATCAGTGGCAACTAAGATCCAAGAGTGTCCTCCACTAGACTTGTTTGGTATCTCCCCTATGAAATCTATTCCCCACTATTGGAAAGGAGCCTGCACTTCCACTAGCCTTAAGGGCATACTGCCTAAAAATTTAAGCTTACCAGAGAACCTTTGACAAGCATCACATCTCCTTACCAACTATTCTACATCCTTGAAGATTGTGGGCCACCAAAATCCTACTCTCAAGATTTTATGAGCAGTGGTTTTACCCATATAATGCCCACCACAAACTCCCTCATGCATTTCTTTTAATAACTTGTTAGCTTGATTCTCATCCGCACATTTTAAAAGTATGCAATCTAAATTCTTTCTATACAATTTACATTTCACAATTACATACTTGATGGCCTATAACTTCAATGCCCTCTTCTTATTGTCATCCATGTCTGCTGGACATTTCATATTTCTTAAGTAATAGATGATATCTTGATACCAGATACAATCATCCATATCACATGTGTAATCAACCTCGGCTTGATTTATCTGATTTTCATCAAGATTGGATTGAGCCATCAATTTTTCCAATCCTTGCGCTCTAACCATTTTGGTAATCTGGATATCAATATTGAATTCTTGGATCCTATTGATCCATCTGCATCTTTTCCCAGACACCTCTTGTTGTGAGAAGATATCTTTGACTGCTGCACTTGGTACAAAGGCAATCACAACTGCTCCCATCAAATAACATCTAAAAGCTTTTATAGCCTTGACCAATGCATATGCTTGTTTCTCATTAATATCATATTTCAACTCAGCAGCCTACAAAGATTTACTAAAAAATGCAATAGGCTGCTCATAACCTTCCTTATTTTTCTGCAACAACACTACAGCAATAGTATGAAAAGATGCAAAAGAGAAGATATGCATTTGGATACTATAGTCAAGTGCCTTAAGCACAGGTGCAACTTTAATAGTCTGCTTGATATTCTTGAAATCTTCATCAGGCTCACCTTCCCACATGATGGCAGATCCTTTCTTTAACATCTTAGCTATAGGTCTAGTAACTTCAGAAAATTTTGTTACAAATCTTCTCAAGAAGTTTACCTGACCAAAGAAGGACTAAATTCCCTTAACATTCTTTGGTCTTTGAATCTTATCAATGGCTGCCACCCTTTCAAGATCAATCCTAACTCCTTGCTTGCCAACCAAGTGGCCAAGCAACTTACCCTCAGTGACACCAAAAGCACATTTCCTTGGGTTTAATTAAATGTCATATTCCAAAGCCCTCACAAATATTTTTTCTAAATGAGTACAATGGTCTTCTTCCTTCTTCGAATAGGTAGTTAAATCATCCTGATAAACTACAAGGAAATCATCAATAAAATCTAAAAAGGCAACATCCCTTGCCCTCTGAAAAGTTGCACCAGCATTTGTGAGACCAAAAGGCATTCTCACATAAACATATGTCCCCCAAGGTGTAGTGAAAGTTTTCTTGAATTTTTCTGATTCTTTTACAATTACTTGATTATAGCCAGAGAAACCATCCATCATAGACATTAATTTAGATCCAGTTACTCTCTACAACATAGCTTCCATATTGGGCAAACAATAGTTATCCTTTAATGAGCTGATGTTCAAATTTTTGAAGTCCACACAAAGTCTGATGTCACCATTCTTCTTTCTAATAGGGACTAAATTTGAAACCCAAGAAGAGTGCCTAATGGGCTTGATAATTCCAGCATCTCTTAGCTTCATCAATTCTTCTTGCATCTTGGGTGCCAAAGTAGGATTAATTGGCCTTTGTTTCTACCTAAAAGGTTTAGCATCTCTTTTCAAAGGAATAACATGTTGAAATAGGTCTTCTCTATAAACCTTTAGGTCATCATATGACCATGCAAAAACATCCCTGAATTTTCTTAATAATTCAATTAGAGATTTTCTTACATTGTGAGACATGTCCCTACCAATGTATACCTTCTTAGGTGCTTCTTGTGTTCCAAGGTTTATCTCCTCTAAATTCATATGATCTTCCCTTTTAATATCCATTTGAACTTTGTCTTGATTGTCAAATACAGTTTCTAGAACAACAAGTCCCTTAGGAATCTTGTTAGTTCTAAGTTGAATAACTTCATTTCCAAAGACAACCTCCTTTCCTTCTACAGTCTCAACCAAGGCTGAACAATCTAATTCCTAACCATGATACTGATCTTCACATTTCATAAATTTCAATATATCGTGGTCATCCTCAAAAACTTGCCAATTTTCAACATTATCTGGTATACTAGGCCTAGTCTGAATTTCAACTTTGGAGAGGCCAGCAAAAGTAATATCACTGGGATTGATTGCAATATTGGCTAAAAAATCAGCCATCTTGTTATTACTTCTATCCTTCCACTCAATATTGAAGGCATCAAAACATTCAATCAAGTCCCACACAGCATTCCTATATTCTTTCAACCTTTTGTTCTTAGAAGCATACACTAACCTGACTTGGGACACCACCAATTCAAAATCCCCAATAACCTTTATACATTTAATTCCATTCTTTTGTTCCAACCTCAATCCTAACAATAATGCTTCATACTCTTCTATATTGTTGGTACAAAAGAAACTCAATGTGAAAGAGAATTTGTAAGTATTTTCATCAGGAGAAATAAGTAAAATACCTGCTCCTACTCCACCTTTGCAATTTTCACCATCAAAGTACATCACCCACAAATCACCCCTCACAGACTTAGAACCTACCTCTTTAGCAATACATGGCAATACAGGCTCCTTCTCAAGTTCAGGGATCTCTTCCCTAACAGCATTGATGTCAGTATCCACAAAGCATGTAGTCTCATTGTCAATATTCCTTTCAATCATGTGGCATACTCTTGGCTCTCGCTCAATCTTAACAAACTGATCATCAATCTTGAAGGTTGCATAAGACAAGTCACATTGTAAACTTCCACCCATGGTAGCACTCCATCTTCTAGATAATAGCATCCCATAATGAGAAGGGATATCCACCACCAAAACACTCATGGTCAATTCCTTTTCTAGATAGGCTGCTAACCTATAGGGCATAGCATTTATAGTCCCAATTACTGGTACCTACCTCGGATCCATTACACAACATCTACCTTGAACTGTATCAACTTTAAGGCCCAACTTATCGATTATTTTAAAAGGCATAATAGTATTAGAGGCACCAGAGTCAATCAAACAATTTCTTAACTTCATTCCATTCACAAGGACACTCAAGAAAAATGGGTCTATGTTCTCAAGGCTAGCATTGATAGAACTATCCAAGTATATAGGTGGAATTTGAGATTCCAATCCCTGAGCCTCTACTCTTTTCAAAACCTTAGCTTGAGATTCATTGCATGCAACATCATTGTTATGAACATTATCTACCCATGAAATAGCTTTGTCCTTATGTTCAGAGATCCTCAATAGTTCTGACAAAGGAACCTTAACAGTTATTTGAGACAATATAGCTAACATATCAACAGGAGCAGAGGGAGGGATCTCAATTTGCACTACTTTAGTGTCCTTTTATTTATCTGATACATTAGGTGTATTGGTGACTTTCATCTTTTCATCTTTAGCCATTGTGTTAACTGGCTTCTCTATCTCATTAGAAGTTTTTTCAACTCCAACTCCCTTAGGTTCCCATTTCTTACCTTTTACATTACTAAACTTGACCATATGATCATTTTTTAACTTATTCTCACTTGGTTCTCCAAAGTTGGTGTTTTTTATAAACATTCCTGCAGCTTTCCCACTTGCATCCCTTACTACCATGCCTCTAGTTTTCACTTGAGCAATCATTTCTACAGTAATTCTATCCATCTCTTCCCTTAAAGGTCTTCTTAAATTCACTAGCTCAGATGAAGAGTTCATGCTACATGTCTTTTCATCAATTTCATCATTATCAGAAAAAACCTCCTAATGAAAAAGTGTCCTATTATGTCTCTTCAAACATACATCTGCTTCTTCATCAAAATCAGAATCATCTCCATATCCAAAATATGAAGTTTCCATGTTGCATCCAATATCATCATGACTTTCCTCCTGATCTAATCCCTCATCATTACCATTTTGATCTGCTACCATGGATTGTGCAACCACACAATGCTCTGCAAAATGAGGGGACTGGCATGCTTTGCACCATGGTGTATCTTCTATAACATTTATAGAATATTTTTGTAAAGGTTCAGGGACAATTATATCATTATTTCCTCTTGCAGTAGGGACAATAGGCTTTCCATCCTTCCATTGGGTGTTGTAGGGATAATTTTGCAATCTATTCTACCTACTGAAATTATTGTTGAACTGAGGCTTTTCATTGGCAGGAACACCACTATTCCTAATAACAGGTGCTTTTAAATCCTTCAATGTGTTCAACACCTTATACAATTTATCTTCCTCTTGTTTCTTATTTCCAACACTCCTTTCATTATCCCTTTTATACTTTCTATCTCCAAACAACTTTGGATCATCTCTTTTCCCACCCAATTTTCCTAATATCTTCATATTGTTTTCAATATTGATAGCAATCCTAAAAGCATCTCTAAGAGTTCTTGGTTCCTTATCCCTCAATAAATATCCCATTTTTCCATCAAATGCATTGAAGTATGTGTTTAAACAAACATTGTCATCTAACCTCATAACTTGAAACAACTTATGCATGCCCTTCTGAAATCTCATATTAAATTCAGCTGCAAACTCATTCTAATTTTTCCTTATGGTGTTAAATTCATTTAGAATAAAGCTAGCATTAGTTCTATCACCATATTTCTCTTTGAAACACTTCTCAAAAGAATCCCATGTATCAATACATCTATCAGGGAGTCTCTTG
The DNA here is from genome assembly GCA_027943335.1 of Chamaecyparis obtusa. Taxonomy (NCBI): domain Eukaryota; kingdom Viridiplantae; phylum Streptophyta; class Pinopsida; order Cupressales; family Cupressaceae; genus Chamaecyparis; species Chamaecyparis obtusa. The sequence continues at coordinate 129,590 of BSBK01005648.1, read as the reverse complement.
AACCAATCTCTAGCATCCTCCACCAAAGATTGAACAAATAATTTCATGACTACATCCTCATGCTCTACCTAATAATCATTAAGCATATCAACAAATAACCAAAGATGTTCCTCACAACTAATGGCATTGTTACCAGAAAAATTAGGTACCTTATCTCTTATATCATTTGGAAAAACATTTGGGTAGCCAGGTATTCCATCAAAGCTAATTTGCCTATAGCCTTCTAATTGCATAGGTCTTCTTTGAAAACTTGAACTAGTGTTAACCCTAGGATCAACATTTATATTTACATTTCCATCTACTTGTGCATTTGACTATTGTCTAGGATCAGCACCTATCCTAGCAAATGAAGAAGGAATTGAACTAGTAGTAGCATTACTAAGTGGAATAGTAGTAGTCATAGATGGCATACCTAGTTCAGTAGCAGATGGACCAAGAGCATTAGTAGATGAAGCCTTCAAGAACTGGATCTTTCTTCTCTTTTCTACAATGGAGGCTTCAATTTTAGCCTTTTCTAATTCTCTTGCAAGGTCCTCATCTTCTTTTCTTCTTATTTCTATCTCTGTGTCCTTATTTGAATTGGGTGGTGGGACCCCTGGTATTGTCAATGATTTTCTTGTTTGATGTCCCACCATCTTTTTCTTTCCTTTTTCACCAATGGCAATAGTAGGCCTAGTGATCTCATTCCCATCTTTATCTTTAGGGAGGGAAGCATAACTTTGAACCTGTCTAACCACAGGGCCCTCTTTATCAAACTCATGATCTTGTAGCAAGTGCTCTTGCTCACTCCTCAAAGCATCAAGATCACCAAAGACATCATGTTGCAAAGTCTTAGGAGCAGAAGCAAGCATCTTGTTTCTTTCCTTCATTTCATTAATCTTTCTAAGAAGAGACTCTCTTTCTATCAGAGCATTCACCTTTTCAGCTTCTCTCTCCTTTTGTAACCTCTTATGTATGGCATATTACTCTACCAACTGTAACCTTAGTGCATTTAAATCATCTGGGTCTATCATAATATCATCAGAACCTAATGACACATCCATATCAGTGAGATTTTGATATGGGAAATGGACTTGTCTCAGTCTCATTGGTTGCCTTATGAACATATCCTCATCAGGATCTAAATCTGGTTGAAAACCTCTTTCTCTAGCTTGTTCATCCTGCCATGCAGGAAATGAACCCTTGTCTTGAAATACAGCCTCTAGGGTATCATAAAATTTATCTTCAAAGCAACCACCATCTGATCTAGAACTTCTATCTTGTGAACCTTCCTCACTTGAGAAAACATGTGGTGCTCTACCTCTAGTATTTCTTTGTTCTCTCATGGGAGCACTAGTAGACTCACCATTTCTTATGATCCAACTCTTTTTCTCCTGTCTAGGCAATTGTTCCAGAGTAACCTCTAGATTTTTCTTGACAAAGGACCTAGTATTCCTTCTTTTTTCCATGATTTTCAATCTATAGCATTGATTCTAACCTTTTGAGTCACCACCTAGAAAAGTGGGAAATCTTCAACTAAATGCAACAGGAAAACAAGAATCCACTTAAAAATTTATCTCTAGACTCTCCCCAGCAAAGTCACCATTTTTTTGGTTCCCCTTTTCATTCCTACTTATAGGTTTACAGTATGATTGAAAACTTAATGTCACTGACTCTATCACCACTCCAAAGTCTACAAGGAAAAGGGCCAATTAACAAGGATCAAAGAGATCCTCCTACACTTTGAGCTTAAATGCTCAGGCAGGTGTATCCTTGATTCACTTCTTGAAAGGAATCACAAAATGTTATATATTTATACCCCTTACTAACTGATTTAAATATTTTATCATTTTTATTTGTGGTGGATGATGATGGACTGCTTCCAGAGAATGGATCAGTGCCTTAATCCAGGGCAAAGAGTCACCCAATAACATAAAAATAACTGAGAACCCTAACTCAAATACCCTTGAACTGAGGATAAGTGCTTTGCCTATTATCCTTCTCACTCCCAAACCTAATCATCAAAATCCTTATCCAACCATGGACTCACTAAAATCACCCTAAAGACTTTAATTCTAACTTTGTTAGGAACTCCAAGATAACCTCACAATACTCTTTGTTTACCATATGCTAACTCACTTTGTGAGTTTACATATATGAATCCAAAATCAAGACAAGAAGATAATCACAAATTTGAGACAAGAATTCAAGTGTATTCTCATTAAAACTTTCAGAACAATACATTACCAAGATGACAACTACTAGGAACAAGACCCAAATACAAGCTCTCCTTGTTCAGTCTTTCTATTGATTTTCAATAGAACATCAAAAACCACCCTGCAAAATTCAAAATTCAACCATATATACCCCCTAGTCATCTTGGAATCCTAAAATAGGATGCAACAAGCTACGGATGACTAGGGTTAGGGTTTAACCCACCAAACCAACCAAAATACAGTCACAGTTTATTACGATTGGGGAAAAAATGAAGCAGCCTAGAGAAAGAAGATCCAGGAATGATCCTCAATCATGATAAATTCCTTGATTTGTACTAAGGACCATAAATTCACCATGCCTTATCAGTCTGATTTTCCACCTGTAGCATGTCTTAAGCAAATCCATCATAGTACAAAAACCCCCGTAATCAATTAACAAACACCGAGGACCACTCTGCAACAGTCGGCACCACCAATTTCATGAAATCTGGCAGCTAAAACATTCAATTTTAGTCCTTCCTATCACTGGAAACCCTCAAAACATTCAAATTTGAATTACAATGGTTATTTCCATGGCACCAGCAGCGAATCGGTGGTCAACATTCAAATTTGGATCAACTTTAAGTTGTGGTCGTTAGATCTTCATATTTCCTGGGCTTTATGAATTAACACTTAATAGGACCCCAGTCATACAAGCTTTATAATCAGATGGTGGTCTTATAATCTTATAGCTCTGACAGATCCTTTGAGATCTTATGTCATTCGTAGATCTTGCCCTCATTACTGACTTTCTGACAATGACCCCACCTTGATGCATCATCCAGGTCGGCCAATAGAATTTAAAAAACTTAGCACCAATTGGCAATGGTCCCACTGAGAAATGCTGATAGATCGACCCCCTTAGCTAATGAAAAACATGCACGTCAACTCCAATTGTTAAAGGACCCACATTGATTACGTGTCTGAGAAAAAGTAAAATCGACAATCAACGTAAGATCTCATAGCTCTAACACAACCCATGAGAACTTACGCCCACCATTGATTCTCTATAGATGTCAGAACCCTCTAAAAAGTTGGAAACCAGGTCCCACTGACAACCACCAATGTATTGCTTCATGGACCAATCACAAATCGCCAACTATGCTCACGTGTCACTTTGGACCCATCGTTTATTACTAACTAGAACACTTGGATAATCAGATGGATGGTGCATGATCTAAAGGGCTTAAAATATTCTATGCACTTATACACCAACCATTCAATCAAGATGTTGTTAGAAGACCAGGCCCAGGCAATAAAAGGCCGAAACATTAGAAAAATCAAGCACATAAGACTTAGGGAAAATTAACCACCATCGAACTTAGGAAATATTAAAGGGAAGACCTTTGCAGGGTAATAAAATTAAAGCACATGCTTTATAAGACTTTTAAGTAGCCCAAAAAGTAACATAAGAATAGATTTTAAAACCAAGGCGCACTAGGGTTTTCCCATCAAACAGCTAGATTTTCAAAATTTTGCCTAGGGTTTTAGCCAGAGACATGGAAAAAATACTGCAGAGGCCAAGGGAAAGATGATGAAGCCATGAAATTTTTTGCACGTGCTAACAGGTTAGAGAGTGCCAAACTACTCATAGCATGTGGGTAGATCAGAGGGTGTATTACAAGCACCGGATAGGACCCAGGCTCTTCCACCTGCTCCACCTTCTTAGGAGGGTAGAAGCCAATCTTAGATTGTATTAGGGATCCATCTAACATTTTTTATTGAGATTTTGATCTCATTATTGTATTCATACTTGATCCATTTTTTATATGTATATGAGATATATTTTTTGGCCGATATATTATTTACTTGTCTCATTTCCTTTGATGCTCTTGATATCATGGATATGTCTCTACTTTTAGTACTTCTATTACATGTGATGTCATATATGCACTCATGTCTTCTACTTTATTTCTTGAAATGTGATTCTCTCATAGTTGATTTTTTTATGCTCTGATATATATGTTATGCACTTCATGATTTGAAACTAAACACTTTAAGTAGATTAGATATGATGATATGATTAACCCCTTGTGATTATAGGAAAAGGTGACTGGGTGAAAGATCAAAAAGGTGATAAATACATGATCGAGAGAGAAGAAAGATATGCAATCGAGCGTAGCTGACTAACTATCCAATATGATGGAGACTCTCTCAAAACTTGAATGCAAACTAGAATGCACCTAAGAATGTAAACTACTATGAAAATGAAAAGTACAATTTGTATAGGTTAATAGGTCCTTATTTGTATCATCAAGCCTTATTAAGGGACATCGCAAGATCATACAACCATCACTAGTGAAAATGCAACTATGAAGATATGAATATGATATATATCAGATAGAATGTAGGAAACACATGTAATCATCGAGACATAAGTGTCAAGATGACCTAAACATGGTTTCCAAGTTAATGTTGCAAGATTATACTAGTATCAAAGCATAAGCACCAAGATAACCATTATATGGTCTTGTGTAAGAAAACACAATGTAACAATCAAGGATATAGCTCCAAATCTCCTAAGTGTCCAAGGGATTAAAGAAAGAGACACCTAGGATCATCAAAATGATACCCACATGAAGAAATCAAAGAAAATATGTTCCATGCCCCTAGTCCTCTAGTCGTAACATCATGGAGAGACTAAGGAGGAACACTTAGTGAAAATCATCAGTCAAACAACACACAAAGAAAATAAGTCTTAACATGTCTCAGTAATTTCAGTTTAAGCACAATGTGAAAAAAAAAAAAAAGATAATCACTGACTCACTAGGACTCATGCCTATAAGAGAGAAATATTGCACAATCCTAGACTGCAGAAAAAGCATCGACTCAAAGTAACATATTTGATAACTGTTAAGAAAAACTTGATGTCAAAGGAAGTGTTGAGAAACAAAATTTGGGGTGAATCACTAAGAGACACCATCATGCACCAAAGGAGGGTACAGTTCATGCCCCCTAGCCCTAGACAAAGACCAATCTCAAACCAAGGAGATAGGATATGGAAGTTGAAAGGGTTCAGAGCACAAAGTGACAAGATGATATGATGTAGGAGCATCCTAGGGTAGTTATAAATCCTACATGGTGGTGTGTTGAAGTGGTTCTATGTTACTCGGTTGTAGCTTTGACTGAGGATCTCAGTCATTGAAGGGGCTTGATCACTGAAGGAACTCAATAAAACTCTGGTGCTTGGTAGAATATGTACTCAGTGATGCTTGTGGTGCTCGGTCGATGTGCTTTCTTTGTGATGCCTAGCTTTCTTGATTATTTTACTGGTACTCAATAGTTCTGGCCTACCGATTGGAGTTCTTAGAGATTTGGTTGGTCAACTTGGTGTATTTAATGTTGTTATCTTATGTTGTATTCTCCTATGTTGATCTTGAGGCTGATGTGGAGAATTAATTGTTTGTAAGGCTATTTGAGAGTCAACTCTTGTTGCATTCAATTTTTTTTGTTTTAGAAGTCGACTTTGCTTAGGATTTAATTATTTCTTCTAGTTGACTTGTGGTTGAAGAAATGTATTTAAGGAAGGTTTGGGTAGTTGTTTAGGGATTCAACAAGGAAGTAAGTCCAGGGATTTGGACAAGGATAAGAATTGGATCATGTGAGATCTTGAAGGTCAGATTGTTGGTCTAATATTTATAATAGCAGAGCTAGTGGGTTGCATGCTTAGAGACAAGGAGATTGCTTGGTGTCTTGCAAGCTCAAGTTTAGATCTACCTTAGTGTTTCCACTATTTTTTGATGTGCTATAGAGCTAGACTAGCTAGGATATTAAAGAATTACTATTGTAATTGATTATATTTGGCCCTAACCTAGAAGGCCTTATAGTCGGGCATGTTGAATGAAATTCTATTTGAGCATTATATTGTTGTGCTCCCTTATGTTGTTGTTGCTGATGTAGACTTGGACTATCCATTTTGGGATTATCTAGGCATGCCCTACATCAGGTGGTATCAGAGCTTGAAGTTCTTGAGTGTGTAAATTGGTCACCGAGTTGAGGCAGTTTGCACCAAGACCTTGGGTTGGTGATTTTTTGCCTTGGGTTTTTGAAGATCTTGAAGGATGGCTCTAGGAACATTGGACCCTAGGGTGGTTGAAAATCTTTGTGATGTTGTAGAATTGAAGATTATAGAGAAGGTTAAAGTAGATTTTAGATCTGAGATGGAATTAATGAAGAATGGCATGATCATTGAGATCATGAGGGCTATTGTTGGTATACTGAGGAATATTGGTATTGAATATGGCTATGAGGAAGTTTTTGAAAACTTTGAAGCTACTATATTTAGTGGAGATGATCAGAGAGATAGATCTGGTGAAGACAAAACTAGTCGATTTCATAGATTTGGAGCTTGATTAAGTACTAGTTACCAAATGGAAGTTTCTACTTTCTCTGGTACTTTGAGACCTGAGAATTTGATTGATTGGATTGGTGAGTTAGAATATTTCTTTGAGCTTGAAGAAATTGAATATCCTCTTAGAGTAAGATTGGCATAGACTAAGTTGAAAGGACATGCTTCTCTTTGGTGGAAAGAATTGCAAAGAGATAGAGAAGATGAAGTTGAAATGAAGATCAATCGGTGGAGGTTGATGGTGACTAAATTGAAAGCTAAGTTCATACTAGCTGACTATGAATTTGACTTGTTTAAGAAATTATAGAATTTGAAGTAGAAAGATTTGACTATGGAAGACTATACTGTGGAGTTCTACAAACTTACTATTTGGCCTAGACATAGAGAACTTGGTAAAGAAAAGGTAGCTTGGTATGTGAATGGTTTTAGATTCAATATTCAAGATGAGCTTGGTATGCTAAAGATTGATTCAATTGAGGAAGCTTATCTAGTATGCTCTAAAGGTAGAAGATAAGTTGAAGAGAAAACAACATGGTAATTCTCAAGGGAAGGAGAAGTTTGATCACTCAATGAAGGATAAACTGACTCTTGAAGATGAACCAAAACCCATTGAACTGAGGAAAAGGATAGGTAGGGTTATCTTTAAGGGTACTTGTTATAATTATGGTGAGGAAGGACATAAATCTTTTGAATGTTCACATAAGAAGCTTTTAGCTAAGGAGATGGTTCAAAAACTTGGTTTGAAGAGAGTGAGACATCCTTACCCTTATAGGATTGGCTGGTTGTAAGATGTGCATGCTTTGGAAGTAAGGGAGCAATGTTTTGTTGATTTTCAGATTGGACAGTATAAGGATCAAGTGTTGTGTGATATTGTGGACATGAGTAGTTGTCACATATTGTTTGGTAGACCTTGGTAGTATGATTGTAGGGTTGTGCATAACTATGTCAAGAATGTATTTATTGTTGAGAAGAATGATAAGAAGTTTTCCCTAATGCCTTTGTTGGATACAACACTTGATAGGAGGAACCTGAGCTTTGGGAGCTGAGATGAGTTGAAGGATTCTGAAAGGATTGGAGGTCATTATGGAGAATAGACCAATGGATTATCAAGGAAAGACTTGAAAAGATAGAGAAAGTAGAAGTGGAAGAGTATGAAAGTTGAAGACTTGAAGGACCTGTATGTGAAGAACCAATTCAGGGTTTATGTGTTGAATCTCGGAAGATGTTCTTCCAGCCTTTGAGAACATTTTTTCAAACCCAAGGTGTCTGATGGAGGAGCATCCTAGGGTAGTTGGAAATCCCACATGGTGGTGTGTTGAAGTGGTTCTGTGTTACTCAGTTGTAGCTTTGACCAAGGATCTCAGTCATTGAAGGGGATTGGTTACTGAAGGAACTTTTTAAAACTCTAGCACTCAGTAGAACATGTACTCGATAATGCTTGTGGTGCTTAGTCATCATGCTTACTTGGTGATACCTAGCTTGCTCAGTTGTTTTACTAGTGCTCGGTAGTTCTAGCTTACCGATTGGATTTCTTGGAGATTTGGTTGGCTGACTTGGTGTATTTAATGTTGGTAGCTTGTGTTGTATTCTCCTATGTGGATCTTGAGGCTAATGTGGAGAATTAATTATTTGTAAGGCTATTTGAGAGCTGACTCTTATTGCATTTAATATTTGTTTATTTTAGAAGTTGACTTGGCTTAGGAGTTAATTGTTTCTTCTAGCTAACTTGTGGTTGAAGAAATGTATTTAAGGAAGGTTTGGGTAGTTGTTTAGGGAGTCAGCAAGGAAGTAAGTCCAGGAATTTGGACAAGGATAAGAATTGGATCCTATGAGATCATGAAGGTTAGATTATTGGTCTGATATTTGTAATAGCAAAGCTAGTGGGTTGCTTTCTTGGAGACAAGGAGATTTCTTGGTGGCTTGTGAGCTCAAGTTTAGATCTGTCTTAGTATTTCTACTAGTTTTTGATGTGCTACAGAGCTGGACTAGCTAGGAGATTGTAGAATTACTATTGTAATTGATTGTATTTGGCCCTAACCTGGAAGGCCTTATAGCTGGACATGTTGAATGAAATTCTATTTGAGCATTATATTGTTGTGTTTTGTTGTGTTGTTGTTGCTGGTGTAGACTTGGACTATCCATTTTGGGATTATATAGGTCTTCCCTGCATCATGATAGATATAAGTGCATGGGTCTCAAGTAGCACCTATGTCCATTTTTTCACCATTTGGAAGGACTATTTTTATTTTTGCTACCAAGACACCCGTTTCCAGGTTTTCACCAAGGCACTTTTTTTCTTTTTTTTTCTTTTTTTGTTTGATGAATCAAAGAACCTATTTGCTAGGTTTTCACTAAGATGATCATTTTTTTAGGACTTTTTAATGTTTTTTAGGATTTTTTTAGGACATTTTATAATTTTTAAGATTATTTTAGGTCATTAAGGTATGTATAAAGCTCTGGAGCATCATGTGTGGAACTTATTTAGATGAAGGATGTTGATAGGTTCAGAGAGTTTTTCTCCCTCAAGTGTAGAAAGATGATAAGCACCAAATCCAAAGGAAATAATAACTATGTAGGGACCTAGCCAATTTGGTTCAAAATTTCCTTTTTGTGCACAATTCTATTAATTTTTAGGATTCTCTCTCAAGACGAGAGCTCCAACCTGAAGCTCTCTAGAATGAACCTTTTTGTTATAACTTTGTGACATCCTTTTATGATACACCCTCATGTGATCAAACGCATCTCTTCTACTCTCATTTAGAAGCTCTAGCTCTTGTATGTGCATGATTCTATAGTCATCATCTATGAGAAGGCCTCTCAATGAAACTCTTAGGGAAGGTATCTCAACCTCAAGAGGTAAAATAGCTTCAGATACATAAACAAGTACAAAGGTCATCACTCTAGTAGGTGTGCAAATGCTAGTTATGTAGGCCCATAATGCAGGATTGATTTGTAAGTGTCAGTCTCTTCCTGTCTTGCTCACTATCATGTGTAAGATTTTTAGCAATGTCTTATTAAAAGCTTCAGCCTGTTCATTACCTTGAGGGTAGTTTTTGAAGAACAGTGTTGTTTAATCTTGAATCACTTACATAACCACTTGAGATCCTTTTTTTTGAATTGTCCTCCATTATTAGTAATTATGGAGGAAGGTATGTCATAGCGACAAATGATGGGATTGAGAATAAACAAAGACACTTATTTACTAGTAATAATTGAAAGAGGAACAAACTCAACCCATTTTGTGAAGTACTCTATTACAGTGATGATAAACTTGTGTCCACAAGATCAAAAGTCCATTGTTGGAAAGGCCAATGTTTTAAAAATGGAATAAGTTCTCTACCTGGAACATGGATCAAGTTCACATGTATCTAACACTTCTCACAAGACTTATCATAGTGCACAGAATCTATCTGCATAGTAGGCCAATAGTAATCACCCCTTGGTAGCTTTTGAGATAACGCAAGACCTTGTGTCCACAAGATCAAAAGTCCATTGTTGGAAAGGCCAATGTTTTAAAAATGGAATAAGTTCTCTACCTGGAACATGGATCAAGTTCACATGTATCTAACACTTCTCACAAGACTTATCATAGTGCATAGAATCTGTCTGCATAGTAGGCCAATAGTAATCACCCCTTGGTAGCTTTTGAGATAACGCAAGACCATTAGAGTGATACCCACATACGCCATCATGGACTTCAGCTAACGCATGTTCAGACTCATATTTATCTAGAAACCTAAGAAGTGATCTATCTAGACCCTTCCTAAACAAGTCATCAGAGATTATGGTAAAGTGGGAAGCATTGTGAATGAGTTTTCAGTTCTCCTTGTGGGTTAGGTTATCAGGAATGATTTGGTCACACAAGAGTAGATTTTAGCATAGTGAGAGGAATCATGACTAATTATGGTACATATGACATGATTATCAGGGGAATCATAGGTAGGATAGTATATTTATTCCACCAGGAATTGAAATCCAGACTCATTTTATTACAACTATAAGATAGAAGCCAAAGTAGCCATGACATCAACCTCCCTATTTTCAGCTCTAGGAATTTGCTAGAATGTGACAAAGGAGAAATAACTCTTGATATCATCAATCGTCTTTTTTTAAGGAATCAATTTATCATCTTTGGTTTGATATTCATTATTAGTTTAATTGATGACAAGCTAAGAGTCTCCAAAGATATGTAGTTCAATAATCCTCCATTCAATAGCTAGTTTAATTCCATTCATCAAAGCCTCATATTTTGCTATGTTGTCTGTGCAAGGAAATAAAAACTTGTATAATTTTGGGATAGTGTAACCATGTGGTTTGACAAAAAAAATACCAATCCAACACCATTCTTTGTGTGAGATTCATCAAAGAACATCTTCCATGTTCGCTCAGTCACATACATAATAGATGAATTAGGAAAGTCAATCTGTATAGGAGTATCATCTGGTGGGGTAAATTCAGCTCGTTGATCAATAATTTCCTATCATTTTATAGCCTTACGAGAAACATACTCAATGTCAAATTCAAAAAGGATCATCATCCATTTAGCTAGTCGACCAATAAGAGTAGCTTTATATAGTAAGTATTTTAAAGGTTTAATTTTTGTGACAAGCTATGTAATATGTGCCAACATATAGTGTCTGAGTTTTTAAGATGAAAACACCACTTCAAGGCAAGATTTCTCAATGTTATTGAAATTGATCTCATAAGATACTAATGTTTTGTTGATGTAGTATATAGCTCTTTCTTTCTCATGTTCATCTTGGTGTGCCAATAATGCCCCCAAGAATGTAGTTGTAGTTGGGATGTATAAAATAAGAGGTTTTCCTATGATAGGAGGCATCAATATTAGAGGTTTGGCCAAATTTTCCTTGATCTATTTCAAACTCTTTTCACATTATTCATTCCATGTACATGTAGCTCCTTTATGTAGATTCTTATTGAAAGGTTGATCTCTATTAGCAAGTTGGGATATGAACCTCCTAATGGACTAAAGGTTCCCTTGCAAACTCCTCAGTTGACCTATGTTTTTGGGAGGTGGCATTTCCATTATAGCTTGGACCTTTTTGGGGTCAACCTCAATCCCTTTAGCTAAAATGATGTATCCGAGTAGTTTTCTTGAGGTGATGCCAAAAGAATATTTCTTAGGATTCAATTTGAGATGAAATTGCTCCATAATATCTAAGATAAAATTCAAATCTTCAAGATGAGTGTTCCTTTTTCTAGACTTTTCCAAGGTATCATCCACGTAATCTTCCATATTTTTATGCATCATATCATGAAAGATGGTGGTCATAGCTCTTTGATAGGTAGCTCTGGAATTTTTTAATCCAAATGGCATGACATTCCAACAAAATTTTCCCCATGCACATGTGAAGGCAGTATTTTCTTGATCTTCATGAGCTATCTTAATCTAATTGTATCCTAAGAAACCATCCATGAGAGTACATTTCAAAACCTACAGTCATATCCACTATCATATCTATATTTGAAAGTGGAAAGTCATCCTTTGGGGAAGCTTTATTAAGGTCTCAGACATCTATCCATACTCGAATGGATTTATCATGTTGAGATACAGGAACAATGTTTTAAATCCACTCAGCATAATCTATAGCTTATATAAATCCAGCACTCAAATTTTTTTCTAATTCAGCTTTGACCAAGAGAGAAATGTGTGGATGCATCTTTCTCAATTTTTGTTTAATTGTCTTAATACCAAGAGATATAGATAGATGATGCGTAATTATATTAGTGTCTAGCCCTGGCATGTCTACATACATCCAAGCAAAATTGATCTTCTTCTCTCTGAAGACCTCAATGAATTTTTGTTTTTCATCTACTGACAAAGATTGAGATAAATGTATAAGTTCAAGTTCTTCAGTTGTCCCAAAATTTATAGTCTATGTTGGCTTGATCAAGACTAAAGATGTATCCTAAAAATAACTAGTAAGGCTACCAAGTACCTCATCCTCAAGTGCCTCAAATAGGTTTTCACCCTTAGATATGTCTTTTATTTTTATTTTTATTTTTTAGGCTCTAACACTACCACAAAGTGGTTCTCACCATCAGAGCACCCATTCTTTTTTAATTTTTTTTTTTGTTTTTTGACTAAGGTACTTGATATCTATCTTAGTCAAGTTAGTTTTTGATTCACTGGTGGAAGAAACCATGGGTTCAATAGCATTAAGGTAGAAGGAAATTTCATAGACATTCTCAAAAGAAGGTAATGTTATACACGAAGTTTGCACCCTTGTTTCAAGCTCTCATAGTCTTGATAACCTAGTATAACATGGGAATCATCTCCAGGTTGTGGGACCTATGCTAACTAAGATGAGACTTCTAGGTTCTAGGCTGGTTCCTCTTGGATAATCACCTTAATTTTCTTCTAGACATGAAAATTAAAACTTGAGGGGAAAAGGGATAGAAGGAATGCTTGGAAAGGGAAATGACTGAAAGCAAACTACCTACTGGGTGATACACTAAAATGAAGGTATGAATTATAGTATAAAAGATGGACTCAATGCACAAACTTACGTCTAGGAGATCACAACTTACTGAATAGGCTTGCATAAATATTTCATAGGAGGTATTGGTCTATTTTCCTGTCATAGCAAAAATCCAATGAAAATGACCTCTTCCCTGCAAGTTTTCTTTTGTTGTCCTACCATGCCTGCAATCACACTTTTATCTTGCGATAAAAATCTATGAGGCTTTATGATGTGCGCCCTTAGCCTTGTGCTCTTTATTATGTCACCTAGCTCTAGTCTAGATCGCATCTCCTAATTCACAAAATCCAGGGAGATATCCAAGTTTTAAGGTTTGTAGGAAATAATTTCAAAATATGCCTCAGTGTCAAAAACCCACAATGTTTTTGAAAACCCTAGATGTTTTCGATCTTTTGTCAAAAACCCTATGTGTTTTTGATGTTTTGTCAAAAACCTTGTGTGTTTTCAACCTCGCATTTCTTCCCTTTTGCCGACACTCCTTGTTCATCGATCCTAAGTGCGCAAGTGTGATCAAATGGTGGGCCCGAGTCTTCAAGGGCTTTAAAGTGATTGGTTGTCGCATGATCACATGTTAGAGTTTTCTAACATGTGACCATGCGACTAGTTACCTTTTTTGTGTTGGGGCCCATTGATGGAAGTATTGTGGTCTCAGAGGTGGTTATGTGGTGTCCTGTGGTTGGTTGTCACATGATCGCATGTCAGAGATTTCTGACATGCAATCATGCGACCGATTGACACTTGTCCCTTTGGTGTTGGAGTGTTGTGGTCCCACTATCTAACTTGGAGGTTGAGGTTGTAGTCTTGTTGCCTTGTCACGTGATCGCAAGGGCCATCTTTCGGCCAGGCGATCATGCAACAAGGGTGCCACATTGTGTTGGGGCCTGATGGCAGGTGGTGACATGCTGAGTTCCAATTGGTTGCCCATGTATTGAGGTGGTAAGGGGTTTGTGGTGGGACCTATCTGCTCAATGGTGATGATGTGCTTGATTCTCATTGGTCAACATAGTGACTTGGTTGTTTGTCGACGGGGCCCCTGTTTATAGTGCCCGAGTGTGTTTGACATTTGGTGGTGAATGCTGGCAGTTAGTCACATGTTTGCATAGCCTTTTTCAAGGCTATGTGATCATGCAACTGACATTTTGTGTCAACCCTATGCGGCAATGATTATGCGGTGATCAAGAGTTGAAGTGTGTCGCATGTTCACATGGCCCTTTTCCTAGCTATGAAATCATGCGACAACTATTTGGATATCACCGTTGCGGAGTTAGGGTGGGTCCACGATGCCCATGATGCTGACGTGTTTGATTTTGAATGGGTATTGAATACTGACTGGATTGAGGACCTTTCAAGGGGTTTGTGATCAACTGTTGACCGCGGCTAAGTGATTATGGTCGCATGATCACAAGGGTGAGTAGGATGTCTTGCGATCATGTGACTAGGCATAAATGTAAACTAGGATTCCTTTATGGGCCGCCTGATTTGCCAGGAAAGCATGATATCAGCGGTTATGATTTAAAGGTTCACCAGTATGCTGTTGGTGCCAAATTTTAAATATCTTTGCAGTGGGTTTGCAGTGGCATGAAGTACCAAAATTTATGGTTTCAGCAACCTAATTTTGATTTGTTTGATGGCGCCAGTAGTTATGATGTGATCCAGGGTCTTGGTGGCCAATTGTAGTAATGTTTTTGTACCTAGTGGACTATGGTTTTGTGCTCGAGGTGTGTTTGTAGGTGGCCGATTAGACTGATTTTCATGGCAATCTCCTAGTTTTTTGTCCTGAGCTCATAGTTTTTCATGCTTGCAAATCTGCTTGACATCTTCTCTCTCTGGATTTCTTGGTTTCCTACCCCTACAGTAAATTTTGATATTTTTTTGATTGGTTGGGTAGTTGAAGCCCTAACCCTAGTTACCCGTAGCTTGTTGCATCCTACTAGTTTAGGATTCCAAGGTAACCAGTGGTATAAGTAGTAAGAGTTCTGATTTTGTAAGGGTTCCAAGATATTTTTGAGTTCCCAAGCTTTGTGGTTTTCCAATCTTTTGGTTCCTGGTTCTAGTTTTTGGTAATCCAAGGGATTCCATTCTCTGGTTCCATTCTCTTGATGTTGAATGCAAAAAACATAAGTCTATAGAAGATTCTCATTTTGAGTCTTTGAGTGAAGAGTTTTCCTTGTGTGTATTGATACACTCTCATGAAATACAATACAGTTTCTATCCTGGTTCTATTATTGTCTCTTTGCTTTGTGTTTATTCTTGTATGTTTCTATTTGTAAGGCATATAGAACATACTAGTTGTAAGGCAGCTATTCTAATTATTGCATGAGTTTCTTTCAAGGAAAGGATTAAATCCTTATGTGCAATTTCAGGGAATGAACACATCTATTGGGATCTTGATGATAATAATCTAGGATTGAGGGGATAGTTTGTAAGGGACTCTATCCAAATTGTATGTGGTTTGTAAGGCATATCACTGTATTTCTTAGAAACCCCTCTATTGATTTATGTTAGACTCTTCTACCCAAAGGATTAGGCACTGGTCTGGTCTCTACTATATAATCACCTTTCAGTCATCAAACACAAAATTCATCCTTACCAATACCTTTCCCTTTCATGTTGGTAGTAGTAATAGGAGGTTCTCTCTAGTCTTTAGACTCATTCTATGCAAGTAGGGCTATTCAATATGAATTGGCTTCATTGTGGTATAGTTACCTGAAGGGGTTTGAAGACTATTCCACACTAATCCATCTGCAGGCCTTTTTATTGACCAAAAGGATGTCATGAATGTGGAGATAAGGCAATACCCACCTGAGTGATGTGGAGCTCAAAGAAGAAGGAGGATTCCTTTCAATCCTCATCAATTGGACTATTTTCTTGTCAAACTTGAGTGCCTACCCTGAGAATCAAGCCCATCATTTCATTCAAGTTTGGTCCTGCAAGGAAAAGCTCCAACAGGAGGGTCTGCAAACAAAGAGGGTATTCAGGGAAAGAGAGGGATTCTTTCACAAACAATGACACTCTTTGGAGTTAGACAATAATCTATGACCTGCAAATAAACATTCACCTCTAAAACTCAGTATAGGAATGAGACAAGATAGTTAAGGGGTTAAAGTATACCCACAAAAGCATTCCCATCAAATCATCCACAATGATACACAAAATTGTAGAAAGTAGGAGGGATCAAGAACCCTAAGATATCACTGAGAAACATATAATACTGAATTCATTAAGAGATAATTTAGACAAGAAGCATAGGGACATGAAGAATATCATAAATTACCTTACAATATCTAAATAATAAATGGGAATTTACAACTGTAGAAAACCAGAGGGAAAGAAGAATGCCACAGATAGATTTCTAAGAAAAGATATATTTTTTCTCTTTACAATTGTCTAACTCTTCTTTTACAAAAAGTCCATTCTGAGCTCTAAAGCTCTCTAAAAAACATTATATACATCTCCTCCAATGCACACAGGTAGGAGCCAAAAAAATCTAATTAGGGTTACATAATTTTACATTAGAATAATCAAACCCTAATTGTATCAAATTTAGCCATAAATGCACATGAAAATATCCCAGCTGATCAGATATATGTGTTTGCGTGTCTATTTCATGTTTATACCCATAAAAAATCTAGTTGCCATGATCCATCTACCTACCTGCAACTTGGCCTCGCCATAACTATTGAAATCTGATATTTTGAGATATTTGAATTTAAAAAATGATAAAATAGTCACAGGTGGTGCTAAAATTCCCTATCGACTGTCATCATTTGAAACTCAATCTCTCTTAAAAACATGACCGTCAGATCCTCCTTTTTACTTGGGCTCAGCCCCTGAGTGGAAAACTAACTTGGCACTTACCTCGGGTTCTAATTTTCCTTCAGTCACAGAATTGTTTAATACTTTAGCTGACCCTGGTTAAGTCTAGAAAACATGAAAAACCCCTTCAATCATTGATTCACAAAATACTTCACTAAACCCTGGGCCCATTTTGTCATTTGTCACCTTTCCATTCACTCCAACTACTTCATCGGCAAACACCTCAGCACCTCTCTGACATTGGACCCACTGAAGACAAGATTCCAATCCAATGGTGGGCACATGATCTCATGTGCCTCAAATATTCCTTTCAATCATGCACCAGCCATAGATCCTTTTAGAACTGGGACCCCACGACACATTGGACTAACAGATGAATCCCCGTCATCATATAGTAGCTAATCATATGTGAGCACATCAGTGCCAGGTAGCACCTCAGATCCATGACCCTCTGAGATTCTCATTAGATGGTCATCGCATGATCTCATGAGGTTAGAAGATCCTATGAGATCATATGACCACTGTAGATCTTTGCCTTTCTAACAGAGCCGCAGACCCCTGCCATGGTCCCACTGACCCAACCTAACTATCACCTAGGAGCCAATAGAGAATGAGCACATCACCAAGAAAGGACCTACCTAATAGAGCCCAGAGATAAAGTAAGATCAATGACTGTCGCATGATCTCATGCTCTGACACAAACCCTTGTGAACATATGCCAATTGTCGATCCTCTACAGATGTCAAAGCCTTTGACTGCTGAAAAAGCTCAGTCCCACTGACAAAAAATGACTCATTCACATGTGGACCAATTAGAATACACCACATGCTCACACCTGGTAATGGACCTACATGTTTGAAGAGTTACGTCACAAAGGAGAATCAACAGTTGGCACATAATCTCATGGCTCTGGCAGAATGCATGAGATCATGCACCAGCCATTGATCTTCATGGTGTCAGAGGGCCAAGCCCAGGAGACATAAAGGTTAGAAACATTAGAAAAGATTAAGCACTAGGACTTAGGAAAAATGAAAGTGCTAAGTGCTAAAGACTTAGGGAATTATTAAAGCACGTGGACCCTTTGAGACTTTAGTGGCCAAAAAAGGTAATGAAAGAATATAACAAGCCAAAGGGATTTTTAGGGTTTTCTACCTGCAACGGCTAGTTTTATGAATTTTTTGACTGTAGACCAAGGGACAACAAATTACAGAGGCCAGGAAACTAGACATGAAGCCATGAAAATTTTAGGGATGCTTGGCAGGGTAAAAACAAAGACCTGGGGATAGATTTTAGCCAAATTTGCATGCACATGAAAATTAAGGTAACATTTTGGTGATTTCTACTGGATGTCAACCTGCTAGACATTGATCAGTGGCCTTGACATAATTCATTGGGCATGGGGTCATCTTAGGAACACAACACTTTGACAGAGAGACAAAACTAAACCAAAAAAATGAACTTGTGCATAGGCACTTCTTGAAAAGTAGGAAACTAACCTAGGAAACAGGGAAAGAAAGCAAGAAAACATATTTACAAGAATTTACAGAGAGGGATTAACCTCAAAGAAAGGCTTCAAGTGGAATCCATTGACTGAGATTGACAAGGCAACTCCTTCAAGATTTGATAGCTGGAAAGCATTGGATCCCTTGCACTCTATTATAAAAAATGGTCCACCCCAAAATGAATCAAATTTTGTATGTCTGCCAGGCTTGGATCTGAACTCATCCCACTTGAGGACTACATCCCCAACCTTGAAATTTCTAGCCCTGGCTCTCTTGTCAAAACTTTTCTTTGTCTGAATTTGATGGAACTCCATATCTTTCATAGATTTGTCTCTAAGTTCTTCCAACTCCATGAGCTAAGCATGTCTGATCTGTAAGGGGTCTCCTTCTTCAAATAGAGCATATTGAGTGGCCAAGTCTAGAGCTGGTAATTCAGTTGAAATGGACAACTTAGCCTCTCTACCATACACTAGCACATAAGGAGAATTCCCAATGATCTTCTTTGGGGTAATCTTGTATAACCATAAGGTAGACTTGAGTTTAGTATGCCAATCCCTCTGGTTGTCTTGCAGAGTCTTCTTGATTATCCTAATCAAGTTCTTATTTGTTGATTTAGCTAAGCCATTGCCTTGGGGGTAGTAATTGGAACTAGTATTCAGATAGATGCCATTCTTGACTACCCACTCTGAGACTTTGAGGCCTGTAAATGCCAGCGCATTATCTAATATGATGGAATCAGGAGTGCCAAACCTATGAAATATATCATCATAAAAACCTAAGATAGCAATCTCATTTGGTTCTTTTAAAGCAACTACTTCTGTCCATCTGGTGAAGTAATTATTTGCTATGATTATCCATTTATGTCCTACACTAGATGGAGGATTAATCATGCCAATGAAGTCTATACCCCATTTCATGAAAGGTTGCTTTGTTCTAACTGGTTGTAAGGGCAAGGTTGAAAGCCTTTCTTTTCCTACAAACATGGCACACTTGATGCATTTCCTCACATACTCATGACTATCCTTGAAGATAGATGGCCAATAGTATCCAACCCTCATGATTTTAAAAGTAGTAGTCCTAGGAGAAAAGTGACCTCTAAAAGGTCCATCATGAAATTCAAATAGGACATCAGTTATCTTTTTTTAATCTATGCATCTTAAAAGGACACCGTTGTGATCCTTTTTGAAAAGAACTTCATTTATCAGCACAAAAAGAATAGACTGTAACCTATAATACCTCCTTTTTGCTGAATCTAGATCTGTAGGACATTGTCTTGTCTTCAAATAGTTGATCATATTAGGCAACCAGCTTGTTGCCTTGGCTTTTTTTTCAATAGAATGCATCACCAGAGATGCATCCAATTGCTCTACTCTCTTTGAACTTTCATCCTCTGCCAAATGTTCATAAAGACCTCTTCCTCTAACCAGCTTGGTAGTTTGAATATCTATGTCATATTCCATCACCTTGGTGATCCAACCAGCTCTTTTCTCATTAAGGTCCTTGGAAAGAAAAAACTCTTTGACACTTGGATGAGTAACCTCCAAATGTACCCTATTGTGGGTCAATGGATATCTGAATTTCTTAAGGCTCTTCACTACAGAAAGTACATGTTTCTCTACAAAAGAGTATCTCTATTCATACTCCTCTAAACCTTTGCTAAAGAAAGCAATAGGCTGCTCCAATCCATCTAAATTTTCTTGGGTCAGCATTGCAGATATAGAATCATGACCTCCATAAGCATAAAGGATAAAATCCTTACTAAAATTTGGGTTGAGGAGAGAAAGAGCTTATGTTAAGGCCTCTTTGATAGCTTGGAAATTGGCTTTCCCTTCCTTAGTCCAACTGAAAATTGAACTCTTCTTTAACATGGCTCTCAAAGGCTTCAATAAATCTACAATATTAGGCAAGAACCTCCTAACAAAATTAATCTTTCCTATGAAATATTGGAGACCTTTCTTATGATGTGGCAATGGTAGCTCTAAGATGGCTACAATTCTCTTAGGATCTACTGTGATCCCTTCTTTGGATACTACATATCCCAACAATTTTCCTTCATGAACTGTAAACACACATTTCTTGGGATTAAGAGATATCCCAAATTCTCTACACCTTTCAAAGATCTTCCTCAAATGTTTGATATGGTCTGCTGCATGTTTTGAATAGATAGTTATGTCATCTAAGTAGACCAATACAAATTTGTACATGATACTTTTAAAGGCCATATCCATTTCCTTTTGAAATGTAGCACCTGCATTTGATAAACCAAAGGGCATCCTTTGATAAGCCATGGTTCCTCACTTGGTTGTAAATGTAGTCTTGTATTGATCCTCTTCATTTACTAGGATCTGATTGTATCCTGAATAGATATCCAATAATAAAAATCTCTCAAATCTAGAGACACATTGTAAGATTTGTTCCATAGAGGGTAGTGGATGGCAGTCCTTTAATGAAGCTCTATTAAGATCCCTGAAGTCAACACATAACCTTAGCTCCCCATTCTTTTTCCTGACAGGAACAAGGTTGGAAACCCAACTAGTATGCTTGATGGGGTAGATGATACCACTTTCTATCAATTTGAGCACTTCTTTATGCATAAGTGGCTCAAGCTTAGGATTAATAGACCTTTGCTTCTACCTCACTAGTTTGGCATTAGGTTCTAATTCAATAGTGTGCTGAGCAAGGGCTAGATCAAAACCTTTGAGGTCCTCATATTGCCATGCAAAAACATCACTGAATTCTTTGAATAACTGAGTGTAAGCTTGCTTTTCCAATTTAGTGTTTATCTTTCCAAATTGTAAACTCTTACCTGGTTCCAACTCTAATTCGACACAATGTTCTTGTTGAACTACTAGGCCAGCTTTGTTCTTCTTAACTTCATCATCCTTGTTGAAGACAATCTCTAAGGTGACAAGACCTCTAGGCATCTTATTAGACTTAAGTTGTATCACTTGATCACCATAATTTTGTGATAACCTATCTTGATTATGCTTTGAAAAAACATCTTCTTCAAACAAGAACTACAAAATTTGTTCATCATTGTCAAACACCTACCAATTGACATTATTATGAGGAATAGAGGGTCTGACAATCACTTTGATATGATGTTGATCTATCTCTTTTGAAATTCTATTGGGAATATCATACTGAGATCCGATAGTAGCTAATCTATCTGCATTTTGGTTTAGTCTCCTAGGGATAGCAACAATATTGAAAGCACAAAAATCTTCAATTGCATCCCAAACTCTATGTTTGTATGCTTTCAAAGTGTCATTCTTGGTTGCACTTATCCCTCTTACTTGGCTGACAACTAACTCACTGTCACCATAAAATTTTAGGGCCTTAAGCCCTCTTTTTCTAGCCCACTCCAGTCCATTGACTAGGCTTTCATACTCTACAGTGTTGCTATTACAAGAGAAACTAAATCTAAAGGTAGTATAATACCTTTCTCCTTTTGGGGACACTAACATAGCACCACCACCAAAATCGTGCCTACTTCTAGCTCCATCAAAAAATAGTTCCCAAACCTGATTGTTCTGATCCTCTGAATCAGTGTCTTCTTTGAAAAGGCTTGGCTCTATAGATCCACTTTCTTGTATCAAATAACTTCCCAAACCAAAATCCCAAATTAGATTTTCTTCAGCCTCTGAAGCTCTTTCATCTAGAAGAATATCAGGGATACTTTCTATCTTTGTGCTTGCTTCACTAATGGTTTGGAAGTCACTGTCATCAAATATAGGGTAGTTTACATTGATGGTATTGGACACCTAAGGTTCTATATGGTGTGCTACCAATTTCTTTGATTTAATGGTGACCTTGGTCCCATACCTTGTATGAAATAGCATGTGAGACCAATCAGAAGATAGGTATCCTCCTATCTTGGTTGTAAACTCCCTTGACAAACATATGGAAAATAATGCAGGGAGATCTATGATATATATATCAAGGAGGATGGAAAAATTAGGACTAGCATGTAGGATTAGACTGGTATCCTTGGCCACACCTATAGTATTGACTGAGGATCCATCAATTTGTGTGACATTTTTTTGGAAGGGCTCATATTTTAGTCCTAATTGGTCAGCTACCTTCTTAGGCATTACAGTGCTAGTAGCTCCACTATCTACCATACAATTATGTACTAAATATTTTCCAATGATTAGAGATACATAAAAGGGAGGTGGCTTTGAATTCCTACCTTACATGGTATTGGCCTTGGAGTTGCTACTTGGAACCTCCTTTTCTTGATCAGTGTTAACCAACACTGGCTTTGGGCTTCTTTTGTAGTTTGAGGAGTTGCCACTTCTATCATGGCCTTCTTCAAAATTTTAGGTTGTCCTGGAAGAGCCAAAGAGTCCCACATGGACATGGTAATGTTCACCTTCCTCATGTTGTCTACAATATTGAAAGGTGTCACAGTGTGTACTCTTTGTTGTGTTTTCACTATGATGGGCTCCACTTCTTTAGAATGTTGGCCTTCCTTGCTTGTGATGACAGGGACCTCCTTAGGTGTGATGGGAGTGGCTTGCTGCAGTGGCTCTGCAAATGTAGTGGCTTTGGCATTGGAATATGCTCTCTCCATGTCTTGAGCTCTCCTTTTTTCTCTTGTATAAGCAACAAAAGCAACCTCATCATTGACTCCATTGAAGTCTGGTTGCTCCCAATTGAAGAGAGCAATCTCATTCTCTTGTGGTTCTTGTTGAGGGACTGACTCACTGGATGAAGCCTCTAATTGAGCTTGTGAGGCATTTTGAACCATTAGAGCTTGGTTCATCCATCCATTTGAACATGTAGCCTGATTATGAGGCTGATTACAAGGAAAACACCATTCATTATCCATAGCCACATTATTTTGACTAGGGACAATATCCCTCATTAGATTTGTAGAATTGAGGGGTGCAAGGTTATAAGGTTGGAATGGTCTTTGATTAAAACTTTGTCTTTGTCCTTGATACCCTCCTTGGTATGGTGGCCTATTTTGTTGATAAGGCTATCCTTAATTCTGATATTGTTGATTAGGACCTTGGCCTTGTGGCTACAATGGTGGTCTGATTCCTTGACCTTGTTTCTTTAGATTTGTGACCTCTTTAGTCAAGGTCTGCAACAAATTTGTCATTTCTTGCTGACTACTTTGTTGGCTATTCTTTATCTCTTGCATCTCTTGAGAGAAACTTACTGTTAGCTCTTGACCACTAGTACTGGCCTGAGGTGCTAATATGGTGGGAATAGGGTTAAATGGGGGTACTTGGGTAGGTGCAATGGGCTGAAGGCTAGGGAAGATGGGCATTGGTGGCCTTCTAGCAATCATGCCTGCTTGGATTAAACAATTTTCACCCCTGATAGCTATGTCAAAAGCTTGGGGTAAGGAAGTACCACCCATAGACTAGATCATGACAAAAATTTGACCATTCAAGCTTTGCAAGTAGTATATAAAAGCATGGTTAGCTGATGGCCTTACTGATACTGGAATTCTATTCCATGTTTTGAGGAATCTACTATTGTAATCTATCATTTATTCTTGAGGGTCTCTCTTAATGGTTGTTAACTGCTCAACTAGAGACAAGTTATCTGATTTATCCTCAAAATGCTTACTCAATGCATCTCCTAACTCATCCCATTAATTAATAGAACCAATAGTTAAAGTTCTAAACCATTCAAGAGCCTTACCTTTTAGAGAGGCTGCTAATAATTTTGTGGCCACATCTTCTTGGGTTATATTGTGTATGTTGCAGATGGTGGTCACATCTCTTATGTGCTCAAAGGTAGTTGTCTGCCCTTCACTTGTGAAATTAGGTATACTCTTTAGTGCCACTAAGGGCACATCATGATGTTGAGCAAATACCAAGGGACTTCCTTGATTGAAAGGTGCAAAGGCAAACTGCCTAGCCATTGTAGGAGTTGGAATCTGAAGGTTAACAACTATATGAGCTGTATTTGCTACTAGATTTGAATCTTCCTCTAGATCTCTAGTTAGAGATCTACCTCTTCTTCTAGAATGAAAGGGAAAAGGTCTCCTTTCTAAGGTATTTGGTGGTGTTGATTGAACTCTCCTTGCAGGGGATGTTCTTTGAGTTGACCTGCCTTTGTAACTTCTTTTTGAGGGCAACTCTGAAAATTCAGTAGGCTTTGAGCTCCTAGTCTCAATCTTTCTCATAAACCTTGCACAAGTTAGCCTGAATCTATCCAATTAGTGGAGTCACCAGATATACTTGATAGAACAACTTCTAAAATTTTGTATTATGCAATTTGTATATTAGAGATAACATAATCTTTAACATGAATATTCTTTTACTGTAGTCCCACCGGGCATGCCAGAATTGTTATACACTAGCACCAAGGTGGGGAATCCTTGAGCTTATGTCTGTACTGATAGTCCTTGTGTATTGAACTTCTTTAATTCTTTTGCAGATGAACTAACAGGAGCACCTTTGAACTCCAGCCTGATCTTTGTGGTCCCACCGGGCATGCCAAAATTGTTATACATTGGCACCAAGGTGGGGAATCCTTGAGCTTACATCTATACTGATAGTCCTTGTGTATTGAACTTCTTTAATCCTTTTGCAGATGAACCAATAGGAGCACCTTTGAACTCTAGTTTTATCTTTTTGGTCCCATTGGGTGTGCCAAAATTTTTATACACTAAGTTTGCACCCTTGTTTCAAGCTCTCGTAGTCTTGATAACCTAGTATAACATGGGAATCATCTCCAGGTTGTGGGACCTATGCTAACTGAGATGAGACCTCCAAGTTATAGGCTAGTTCCTCTTGGATAATCACCTTAATTTGCTTCTAGACATGAAAAGTAAAACTTGAGGGGAAAAGGGATAGAAGGAATGCTTGGAAAGGGAAATGACTGAAAGCAAACTACCTACTGGGAGATACACTGAAATGAAGGTATGAATTACAGTATAAAAGATGGACTCAATGCACAAACTTAGGTCTAGGAGATCACAACTTACTGAATAGGCTTTCATAAATATTTCATAGGAGGGTCTGCAAACAAAGAGGGTATTCAGGGAAAGAGAGGGATTCTTTCACAAACAATGACACTCTTTGGAGTTAGACAACAATCTATGACGTGCAAATAAACATTCACCTCTGCAACTCAGTATAGGAATGAGACAAGATAGTTAAGGGGTTAAAGTATACCCACAAAAGCATTCCCATCAAATCATCCACAATGATACACAAAATTTCAAAAAGGAGGAGGGATCAAGAACCCTAAGATATCACTGAGAAACATATAAATACTTAATTCATTAAGAGATAATTTAGACAAGAAGCATAGGGACATGAAGAATATCACAAAATACCTTATAATATTTGAATAATCAATGGGAATTTACAACTGTAGAAAACCATAGGGAAAGAAGAATGCCACCAATAGATTTCTAAGAAAAGATATATTTTTTCTCTTTACAATTGTCTAACTCTTCTTTTACAAAAAGTCCATTCTGAGCTCTAAAGCTCTCTAAAAAACATTATATACATCTCCTCCAATGCACATAGGTAGGAGCCAAAAAAATCTAATTAGGGTTACATAATTTTACATTAGAATAATCAAACCCTAATTCTGTCAAATTTGGCCATAAATACACATGAAAATATCCCAGCTGATCAGATATCTATGTTTGTGTGTCTATTTCATGTTTATACCCATAAAAAATCTAGTCGCCATGATCCATCTACCTACCTGTAACTCGGCCTCACTATAACTATTGAAATCTGATATTTTGAGATATTTAAATTTAAAAAATGATAAAACGGTCACAGGTGGTGCTAAAATTCCCTATCGATGATCGGCATTTGAAACTCAATCTCTCTTTAAAATGCAACTGTCAAATCCTCATTTTTACCTGAGCTCAGCACTTACCTTGGGTTCCAATTTTCCTTCAATTGCATAATCATTTAATACTTTAGCTTACCCCAATTAAGTCTGGTGAACATGAAAAACCCCTTTAGTCACTGATTCACAGAATACTTCACTAAACCCTAGGCCCATTTTTCCATTTGTCACCTTTCCATTCACTCCAACTGCTTCATTAGAAAAAACCTTGGCACCTCTCTAACATCGAACCCACTGAAGACAAGATTTCAATCCAATAGTAGGTGCATGATCTCATGTGCCTTGAATATTCCTTCCAATCATGTGCCAGCCATACATCCTTTTAGAACTAGGACCCCACAACACATCAGACTGACAGATGAATCCCCATCATCATATAGCAGCCAATAATATGTGAGAACATCAGCACCTGGTAGCACCTCAGACCCACGACCCTCTGAGATTCTCATTGGACAATCGTCACATCATCTCATGGGGTCAGAAGATCTTATGAGATCATATGACCATTGTAGATCTTTTCCTTTCTAACAGAGCTGCAGACCCCTGACATGGTCCCACTAACGCATCCTAACTGTCACCTGGGAGCCAATAGAGAATGAGCACATCACCAGGAAAGGACCCACTTGATAGAGCCTAGAGATAAAGTAAGATCAATGGCTATCACATGATCTCATGCTCTGACACAAACCCTTGCAAACATACACCAGTCGTCGATCCTCTACAAATTTCAGAGCCTTTGACTATCAAAAAAGCCTAGTCCCACTGACAAGAAATGACTCATTTGCATGTGGACCAATCAGAATATGCCACCTACACACACCTGGCAGTGGACCCACTTGTTTGAAGAGTTACATCACAAAGGAGAATCAACAGTTGGTGCATAATCTCATGGCTCTGATAGAACACATGAGATCATGTGCTAGCCATTGATCTTCATGGTGTCAGAGGGTCAGGCCTAGGAGACATAAAGGTCAGAAACATTAGAAAAGATTAAGTGCTGGGACTTAGGAAAAATTAAAGTTCTAAGCACTAAATACTTAGGGAATTATTAAAGCACGTGGACCCTTTGAGACTTTAGTGGCCCAAAAAGGTAATGAAAGAATATAACATGCCAAAGGGATTTTTAGGGTTTTCTGCCTACAATGGCTAGTTTTATGAATTTTTTGACTACAGACCAGGGGCCAAAACAAATTACAGAGGCTAGGAAACCAGACATGAAGCCATGAAAATTTTAGGGATGCTTGGCAGGGTAAAAATAGATACCTGGGGATAGATTTTAGCCAAATTTGCATGCACATGAAAATTAGGGTAACAGGTAATACAGGTTGTTGGTTCTATTGTGACCAATCAATAAGGTCAGGTTACATGACTTGGAGGGAAGTGATAGGTTCCTAAGCATTGATATGGGGGAAATTGTCTCTAGTGGAAAGATATTCAAATTATATAAGGTTTCCCTCAAAAGTACCTAGATCCATTTGATTCCTAACGTGGTTAACTTGATCAATGAAAGCAGTATGTAAGTTTGACTCGTCAGGACCTACGGGTGAATCATCTACCACTTCAGTTTGGTTAGCATAAGTATGCACTACATTTATTCCCAATTATTTTGACTCAACTGAGAGATAATATCATTCATATTCCTATGATTCAACATCTCTTTCTCTTTGTAACAATTATTTCATGTTCTTGTGAATGCATTCCCTATTAGGATCTTCAACTTCTAACTCGTTGCTTTGGTGAGATGTAGAATCTTCATCATCATAATCTAGTAGAGATATTTCTTCATTCCTAAGAATGGAATTAGAGGGAACAAATTTTTCCTCATTTTGATCAAAAGTGTGAGTAGGCATAGTTTCTTCTTCATATTCACTACTATCAGCAGATGGGTCAAAAATTGGTTGCGCACTATAAAATCCTAATCCAATATTATCCTTAGATTTTATTCCATTTGTGTGACTCATAGGTTCAACAAGAGCATGTTTCTTATCACTCAAAGGACCGTGACCTAGGTAACCCATCCTAGCTAGGAACTCATAGCATTTTCTATATCTTTTGGGAGAGACTACAGTAGTAAGCACAACTTCTTCAGGTTCTTTTCCTTTATAGACCCATTCTCTAACAAGTTGTTCTTCTCTTTCATCTTCTAAAGGTATTGAGGACTGGACAAAAGTGCCATAACATGTCATAGCTAAGGATGAAGGCTTTTTATCCTCTGAAGGTTTTCCATAAGAACAAGAGGAGACTGGGAGTGTCTTAATAGAATCTAGTCGATATTCTCCCATCCCAAGATTTAGCATTTTCAACTTCTTCTCACAATTAGCAAGAGTATTCATAGTCCCATTAGCAGCTCTATTGTGTGGTACTAAGGATTTAGTAGTAAGTGAATTGATAGACATAGAATTATCTCCTGGAATGTAAATCTTAGTATCGTTGAAGGGAAACTTTATGCATTAATGATAGGTAGAGGGAAATGCTTACATCTCATGGATCTAGGGTCTCCCTAACAATATTTTGTAAGCAAGAGGGATATCAAGAACTTGAAAGACTACCTCTTTTTCAACTGGACCAACCCAAATAGGTAACATAATCAATCCCTTAGAAGACCTTTCAACTTTGTCATAGGATTTTATAGTAATCTTTTTCCTTGAATCAATGGTGAACTCTGACAATCCTAGGTACTTAATCACATTGAAAGAACAAATATTTCACCCAGTGCCATTATCTATCAGCATGTGTTTGACTCGGGTTTGATAGATTTGGATTTCAATATGCAAGGCAAGGTTATCTAGGTGACTTAAAGACTTGTCATCTTCCTTAGAAAATGAAAGGTAATGTGGAGTAGAAATGTGATTAACCATGGTCTAAAATTAATCAGTATTAATTTTTTTAGGGACACTTGTTGTGTGCAAATCTTTCTCTAAGAGCTCCTTGTGCGTAGATGATAACTCTAGAAACTCAAAGATTGAAATTTGGGCTGGAGTATGCTAAAGTTGATCCACTAGGTTGTATTTTGTCTTGTTGGAAGTAGAGGCTTTCTTAGAAGAGGATGCAACTTTCTTAGGATTATCTTTCTTAGAAAAAATTAGAACTCTAAGCATAAATGGAGGTTGACTTCTAGTGATAGCATTTAGACTTTCCCTATGTGAAATGGATTTGACACCTCTAAGCATGATCATGTGGTTATGCTCATTGTAAGACTGGGATTGCATGGAAGAACCAATACCTCTCAAGATAACCTTAGGTACCTCATAAATATCTAAATTATAGTGGGGTCCATTAGGTCTCGCCATGTTAAAACTTTCATCTGTAGGTTCAAGCATATTGATAGCATTGTCATTGTTCATATAAGTATAGTTGATCTTATCTCCCTCATCTTTTTTTGATGTTTCTCCTTTATCATACTTGGGGAGTGGTTCCTTAAAAGCCTTATGATTAGGAAATAACAATACCATCTACACCAACATTTACATCTTCAATAAGATCTTGAATAACATGCTTCAACTTTATGCAATTATCAGTCTTGTGTCCTTTGTTCTTATGATACTCACAATAATGATTTTTGTTCCACCATTTAGGTGTTAGATAACTAAGAGGGGGAGTGAATCAGTTATATCAGTTATCCTATAGTCCCAAACTCTCAAATATACTTTTTCAAACTTCTTCAATAAAATATTCTTTCTGTTCATTTACCGAATACCAGTAATTTCCAAAACTATGTTTACTAATTAATAAAATATGAAATATGTAAAGTATGATAGTAATCCAATCACAATAAATAACACATAACACAAATATTTAACATGGAAACCCTACTAAGGGAAAAACCACCTGGGACCGGTAACCCAAAATATTTCTAATGCAGGAGCATCCCGGGTGTAAGAGCAATCTTGCATCACCCAAAAATATTTCTATTTTTGTATTCAATAAGGGCTATCTTGTGCAGAGCTGCTATTTATGGAAACTTGCTATTTTTAGTAAGTTGGTCATAAATCTTGGAATGTTCTAATTTTACATGTGATGTTCATCTCAGTCATATCAACCTACCAGTAAAGTTTCATGGCTAGATCAGGTCTAGTTTTGAAGATATTGAAGATTTTCGGCATTGGCAGCAAGGTACACAAACTTTGAACTCAATTTTGAAGGCTTTAGAGGCCTCAGATGAGGTCAAAAATTTGGGTGACAGGTGCTTGTGTGGGTCAAGCCTATAGAGCACTTTGTGGTGTTTCCAAAATGGGGTTATAATAGTCAATCAAGTCAACTAGTGATGACTTATGGTCTCCAGAAGTCGGGCCACTGAAATGGCAGAAAATAATTTTCCTTCAAAATTTATGTTCGAGTTTCAAAAGTTATTTTGAACTGACTTTGATGTAATAAATTGAAAAATAAAATAATTCTAAGTTTGGTTGGCCCTTAGGGCTAAATTTTTGGAACCTTCTCGGGCGGTGGAAAATGCCTATATAAAGAAGGCCCGTAGTATTGTCTAGGGCAGTTATGGGTAGTAGATTTGGGTATTGATTCAAGGCTTTGTCCTATAGAATATTGTAAGGGAATTCCCATGTGGCTTTGCATATTGTAATTCTAAAAGTTTGTAATTCCACATTTGTGGAGATAATAAGAAGCCAATTTTTTGTTCTTGCATATTGTTGTTGTTGTTTCTCTGTTTCTGTTATGTGTTTGTGGTATTAAGGGGAGCACCCTTCAACAATTGGTATCAAAGTAGGAGTTCCTGAGTGTGTAAACAAATCATTGATTGTGAGGCAGTTTGCACCAGGACTGTGGTTAGGGTTTCAGCACGCATCACAAAAATGCCTCCACGAAGGGAACGTGGCAAAAGAGCTAGTATTGTAACACCTGAGGTTAGAGTGCTCCAGAGACAAGTGCAAGCATTACAAGAGGAGATTCATAGAGGAATGAATCTTAATGTCAGAGATGAAAGCAAGGATGAAGCTGAAGAAGAAGATCAAGAAGGAGAAGTCGAAGTTGTGAACCAGGAGGAAGAAAGACTTTTTCGAGCCATTTCCAAGATTAGAAAAAGACCTAAGATTGAGGTTCCTGCATTTTCAAGAAATCTTAACCTAGAAGAATTGATCGACTGGATCAATGAATGTGAAGAATATTTTGAGTATGAAGATATTGAGGATTCTGATAGGGTCAAATTCGCGAAGGCCAGACTGAAAGGTCATGCAAAGATCTGGTGGCAAGAGATTCAATTGGAATGAAATAGAAGAGGGAAAGATAAAATCATAAGATGGGATCAAATGGTGGATAAATTGAAGTGATAGTTCATCCCTGTTGATTATGAGCTTGACCTACTGAAGAAAATGCAAAGTTTGAAGCAAGCGGGATGATCTGTTTAGGAGTATACAAAGGAGTTCTATCGAATCCTCATCTGAATAGGCCATACGAAAGCTGATAAGGAGAAAGTTTCTCATTACCTTAATGGGTTGAGGCCTAGCATTCAGAAGGAGTTGAATAGTATTAAAGAGGCATACCAATTTTCCCTAAAAGTGGAGGAAAAGTTGAACAAGAAGTTTGAGAGAAAACAAAATGGAAGAGGTCATGGTGGATGATCTAGTGGATGGTCATATGGAGGCCAAAATGAAGATCCAAAAAAGAAGGATGAGGCTAGTAGTAGTCAAAATTTGAGAGGAAACAATCCCAATCATTTCTAAGATCAGAATAATAGAGATCAGAGAGGAAGAGGAAGAGGACAAGGTTCAAGAAGAGGAGGCTTCCGTGGAACATGTTTTCACTATGGAGAAGAAGGTCATAGGGCATTTGAATGTCCTCAACACCAAGGAAGGATAGATAGGATGAATGAAGGCCAGGACAAAGTTGCACATGTAGATGAAGATGTCAGATCATCAAATTCAGAAGATGCTGAAAGAGGAGAAATGTTGATTAATAGAAGAGTCCTACTAAGTGGTGAGAATGAACCTGAACAAAGGAGGAGCTTGTTTCACACTAGATGCAAGTGTGAGGGTAAATGCTATGATGTGATTATCGATAGTGGAAGCACTAAAAATTTGGTGTCAGAAGAGATGGTGACAAAATTGAAGCTCAAGAGACAGAAACACCCACATCCATATCAGATTGCCTGAGTGCAGGATGACCACAAGGTCATGGTTAGTGAACAGTGTCTAGTAAAGTTCAAGATCAATGGGTACCAAGATGAGGTACTATGTGATATCATATCTATGGATGCATGACATATGTTGTTGGGTAGACCATAGAAATTTGACAGATGTGTTGTACACAATGGTCATGTGAATACCTATTCCCTGACAAAGGATGGAGTGCGACATAAGCTAAAGCCATTGAAGGAGACTGAAGAAAAGGTATGTGGTACTACAAGAATAACTTTTGTTGATGGAAGAAAATTCCTAGATGGTATGAGGCATGAGCATGTGTGTTTTGCTTTAATTCCAAAAGCTGGTAAAGAGGAAGTAGAGGATGTACCTATAGAGGTTGCAAATTTGTTGAATGAGTTTCAGGATATTGTATCTAATAATGTACCTAATGGATTACCACCAGTAAGGAAGATCAGTCATCAGATGGATTTGATTCCAGGAGCTAGTTTGCCAAACAAGGTAGCACATAGAATGACACCAATAGAAAGTGAAGAGTTGAACAGATAAGTACATGAGTTATTGCAGAAGGGGTTGATTCAAGAGAGTCTAAGTCCTTGTGTTGTACCAATAGTATTAGCACCAAAGAAGAATGGAGAATGGAGGATGTGTATAGATTCTAGAGCAATAAACAAGATCATAATCAAGTATAGGTTTCCATTGCCACGAATGGATGATATTATAGATTGCTTGAGTGGAGTTGTGTATTTTTAAAAGATAGATCTGAAGAGTGGATATCACCAAATTCGGATCAAAGAAGGACATGAATGGAAGACTGCCTTCAAGACAAAGGAAGGACTATATGAGTGGTTAGTCATGCCTTTTGGGCTAACCAATGCATCAAGCACTTTCATGCGGCTAATGAACAAGGTTCTGAAAGAATTTTTGGGTAAGTTTGTCATTGTTTATCTAGATAATATTTTGATCTTTATCAAGACATTGGAGGAACATATGATGCATATTCGTATGGTGTTTGAGAAGCTGAGAGATGAGAAATTGTTGATTAATTTGAAGAAGTGCAGTTTTGTGAAGAAAGAGTTAGTGTATTTGGGATTTGTAGTTTCAACAAAAGGTCTAAAAATGGACCCAGAGAAGGTACAAGCTATCCTTGAATGGCCTACTCCAAGGAGTGCTACCGAGGTAAGATCTTTTCATGGTCTAGCTAGTTTTTACAGAAAGTTTATCAGAAATTTTAGCAGTATTTGTGGTCCCTTGACTAAAACAATGAGAGGGGATAGAAAAGAGTTTAAGTGGACTAATGGGGTAGAAAAGAGTTTTCAATTGTTGAAACAAAAAGTTACAGGACAACCTATTTTAGCACTTCCAGATTTTAATAAGGTGTTTCAAGTAGACTGTGATGGTAGCGGTACTGCAATAGGAGCTGTTATGAGCCAAGAAGGCAAACCTGTTGCTTATTTTAGTGAGAAGTTAAATGATGCCAAGAGAAAATATTCTATTTATGATCAAAAATTTTATGCTATAGTTTTTCCATTGAAGAAGTGGAGACACTATCTGCTTCCTAAGGAGTTTGTTTTGTATACTGATCATCAATAGTCAAGGAAAGTTGAATCAAAGGCATTTGAAATGGGTTGAGTTTTTGCAGAGTTATACATTTGTTTTGAAACACAGAAGTGGAAAGTCTAATAGGGTTGTAGATGCACTTAGCAGAAGGCAACTATTGCTGATACAGATGCAGATTGAGGTGGTTGGGTTCAAGGAACTCAAGAATTTGTATCCAAAGGATCCTGATTTTAGTGAAGCTTGGAAAGCTTGTAAAGAACCTGTTACTCTAGATAGGATGAAATGGTTAGATTTTATCATCCAGGATGATATGCTATTCAGAGGGAGTCAATTGTGCATTCCATGAAGTTCTATGAGGGAGAATCTCATCAAGGAGAAGCATAGCGAAGGATTGGCTGGACATTTTGGTCGAGATAAAACCCTTGCTTTGGTTAGTGAAAATTATTATTGGCCATAGTTGCAGCAAGATGTCAAGAAGTTTGTAAGGAGTTGCAGAGTATGTCAGATGGTGAAAGGAGTGAAGCAGAATACAGGGTTGTATCAGTCATTACCTATACCAGAGAAGCCTTGGGAGGATATCAGTATGGACTTTGTTCTTGGTTTACCAAGGACACAGCAGGGACATGATTCAATTTTTGTGGTGGTTGATAGATTTTTGAAAATGGCACATTTCATTCCCTGTAAGAAGACTAATGATGTTGTTCATATAGCAGAGTTTTTTTTCAAAGAAGTAGTGAGACTACATGGTTTGCCAAAGACCATAGTTTCAGATAGAGACACTAAGTTCATTGGATATTTCTGGCATACATTGTGGAAGAATTTAAAGACATATTTGAAGTTCAGTTCATCACATCATCCATAGACTGATGGACAGACAGAGGTGGTGAATAGGAGTTTGGGAAATTTGCTGAGATGTTTGGTTGGAGATAAGCCAACAAGATGGGATTTGATTTTACCACAGGTAGAATTTGCATACAATAATTCTATCAATGGGAGCATTGGTAAATCACCATTCCAAATTGTATATGGGATTAGTCCCAAAAATGCATCAGAATTGAGAAAGATAGATAAAGGAGAAATAAGTAGTGCTGAAGCTGAGGATTTTGCAGAACACTTGATGAACATCCA
The DNA here is from genome assembly GCA_027943335.1 of Chamaecyparis obtusa. NCBI lineage: Eukaryota > Viridiplantae > Streptophyta > Pinopsida > Cupressales > Cupressaceae > Chamaecyparis > Chamaecyparis obtusa. The sequence goes on along the minus strand of BSBK01005648.1, from coordinate 94,571 downwards.
TGAGGAGGTGAGGAAGCATATTACCAAGATGAATGCACTGTATAAGGCTAAGTCAGATGAGAAAAGGAGGCATAAGGAATTTTAGGTTGGAGATGAAGTCATGGTTCATTTGTAGAAGGAGCGATTTTTGGTTGGTATATATAACAAGTTGAAAATGAAGAAGTTTGGGCCATGTAAGATACTGAAGAAGCATGATTCAGAAAATGCATGAGGTAGAATTGCCTACTGAGCTGAATATTTCACCAGTGTTTAATGTTTCAGATTTGACAGAGTATCATGAGGGAGGTGTTGAAGATGAGGTTACAGCAGCATAGTGGAGTATTCCAGCAACCAGTTCAGATATCAAGGAGATTGAAGACATACTGGATAGTCATTTTGGTAGAAGCACAAGGAACAGGACATATGAAGAGTATTTGGTCAAATGGAAAGGATGAACTGTTGAAGATTTATCATGGCTAACAAAGGAGGAGGTTAATTGTCTTGGTTTTCCTCTACACACCTGAGTCGTGATGGGGTCACTACTCAAATTACCCTGGGTGTCTGATGCAGGAGCATCCTGGGTGTAAGAGCAATCTTGCATCACCCAGAAATATTTCTATTTTTGTATTCAATAAGGGTTATCTTGTGTAGAGCTGCTATTTATGGAAACTTGCTATTTTTAGTAAGTTGGTCATAAATCTTAGAATGTTCTGATTTTACATGTGGAGGTTCATCTCAGTCATATCAGCCTACCAATAAAGTTTCATGGCTAGATCAGGTCTAGTTTTGAAGATATTGAAGATTTTCGGCATTGGCAGCAGGGTACAAAAACTTTGAACTTAGTTTTGAAGTCTTTAGAGGCCTCGGATGAGGTCAAAAATGTGGGTGATAGGTGCTTGTGCAAGTCAAGCTTGTAGAGCGCTTCGTGGCATTTTTGAAATGGGGTTATAATAGTCAATCAGGTTAACTGGTGATGACTTATGGTCTCTGGAAGTCGGACCACCTAAAATAGCAAAAAATAATTTTCCTTCAAAATTTATGTTCGAGTTTCAAAAGTTATTTTGAGCTTACTTTGATGTAATAAATTGAAAAATAAAATAATTTTAAGTTTGGTTAGCCCTTAGGGCTAAATTTCTGGAACCTTCTCGGGCGGTGGAAAATGCCTATATAAAGAAGGCCCGTAGTGTTGTCTAGGGCAGTTATGGGTAGTAGATCTAGGTATTGATTCAAGGCTTTGTCTATAGAATATTGTAAGGGAATGCCCATGTGGCTTTGCATATTGTAATTCTAAAAGTTTGTAATTCCACATTTGTGGGGATAATAAGAAGCCAATTTTCTATTCTTGCATATTGTTGTTGTTGTTTCTCTGTTTCTATTATGTGTTTGTGGTATTAAGGGGAGCACCCTTCATCAAGTGGTATCAGAGCCCTTCATCAATTTCACTCTTCTAAAGTGAGCTCAGTTAGGAGCCAACCCTGTTAAAGGTTACAAAACACACTATAAGGTGTGACCTTGTTAGAGAATTTATCACTAATAGTTCTCCCTTGACCAACATTCACTATGGGGTCAATAAGAAAACAATTAACATTCCTTTAATGTTATATTGAAATATAAAAGACTGTTAAGTCCACTCGGTTAAGAGATTTAGTTGTAACAATGGTTAAACTGATACAGTAGTGATCTGATTCAAATACAACTTAATTTTCAAGTATTCAGATCTATGCTAAGCTCAATATAACTCTTTTGATCAATAATCAATTCACTCCATTATATCCTCCAACTTACTTCACTCGGTGTATATATCTCTAGTTCTCGGTAATACCTACAGTCCAACTTGGTTCTGTTTGTAACCAATTTGATCAGTAGTGCATGAAAAATTTCTTCACGTGAATTCTTTTGTAGTCTCAATTCATCCAGCCTCTTCAAAAAAAATCTCATGTCTCTTAAATAGATTTGTAAATCATTTTTATCTCATCCATTCAATTTTGCCTCTTAATTACCAGTGTTCATTTTGCCTCTTCAAGATTCCTAGGCAATTGTATCAATAAAATGCTTCAATCTCTTCCCCTCGATTATCTCTAAATTTTGTCAATTATTTGATCTTATAAAAAAATCTATCTCTTACCTCAAAATCGTAAGCATCTACCAGTTCATCAATTTTAGTTGACTGTTATAAACATTTAATGTTTTCACCCAACTCAGTTAATATAGAATGCGTCAGTGATAACTAACTCATTTATTACTGTCACTCAATATACACAAGACTAACTCAGTGTATACAAAAATCTTCAATTACCGACCACATTAACTTCTTCAATTTTGATCTCATCTTCATAATAGAATAATGTAACATGCTCAATTCAACAACATAATTCCATAGACTCATCAATAAGTTACCCAATGTATACCTTATCTGTATCTATCATATTCATCTTGTCCTTATGTAGATATCTCATTTCTTCACCATTTCTCCCTTTCACAGGTGTTCAGATGTTTGTAACTATCATGATAAGTATAGTCAAAACTAGTTGACATCAATGATAACATATTGACTGATTTAATCATCTTACATATTACTTTAACAGCTCGGTGACCTCCTAAATCTTCATCAAGATATTCAATCAGTTGTAGGTTAACAATCTCTCCCTTTGGCATTGATGGCAACACAAACAATATGAAATATGCCATAGAATACCAAAAAAATTGTCTACAACTATATAGATAAATGTTGTATCTTGGTAAGCTCTCCCTAGCTTGATATTTAATATGTTTAATCACTATAACAATATTTCATGCAGACTCTCCCTGCAGATTTTGATCTTTTTCAGTTCTCTGATTATTTCTCTCCCTTTAGTGGATAGATGTTTTATTTTCCATTCTCTCTCCCTTTTCATGTTCTTTCCAACAGATATTTCATTGAAATCTCTCTCCCTTTGACAACAATGCCAAAAGAAAATAAACAACTCTTCAATAGCCAAATACTATTCCTTTTGTTCGGTCCAGATCAAGTACCTTCATGTATTGATATACAGTTCTCTATTCCAACTTCTACAATCTTCACTTCCTTCACAACTTTCACAACCTTAGGAATCTTAAAGTGTGAGCTCTATTCATCAACATTTTAATTTTTTTGATAAAGTACAGGTTGATGCAACCTCCTGATCACCTTAGTGACTGATAGACAAGGGATGGACCCCTAGTCTATTCCTCAAGTACTCAAAAGTGTCCTTCAGTAAGGGATTAGTAAATATATCTACAAGTTTCTCTTTAGACTTCACAAATTCTAGTTTCACTTTCTTTTCTTGTACTTGTTCCCTCAAACAGTGATACTTAATTGATATGTTCTTTTTTTTGCATGCATCACTAGATTCTTTGAAATATTTATGGCACTTGTGTTATCATAATATATAATCACTAGATCAGTGATCTCTTCATTCGTTCATTTCAACAAATGTTTTATCCATGCAATATTTGAACAATTAGCAGCAGCAACAACATATTCTACTTTGGTAGTAGACTGAGAAATACATGCTTATTTCTAACTTATCCATGTTACAATTCTTTCTCCCAAAAAGAATGCTCCACCGGTAGTACTCTTCTGGTCATCAATATTTCCAGCCCAATCTGCATTAGTGTAAACCTGTAGTTCAAAATTGCCTTCCTTTTTGTACCATAACCCATACTATTCAGTGTTCTTCAGATATCTCAAAATTCTTTTAACAGCAGTCATATGTGATTCTTTAGGATTAGCAGAAAATCTTGCTACAATCCTAACTGCATGTGCTATATCAGGCCTACTGTGTACAACATACATCAATTTGCCAATCATTGATCTATACAATATTTGATTTACCTTAGTTAATTCATCATCTTTTTTCAGTTTGCATCTGGTAACCATAGGTGTTCTAACTGGTTTTGAATCTTCCATTCCAAATGTCTTAAATACTTCCTTGATGTATTTTGATTGTGTGATTAATATGCCTTCATTTTGTTGTATTATTTGCAATTCAAGAAAGAATTTAATCTCTCCAAACATTGACATTTCAAATTCTTTTCTCATTTCAGCAGCAAATTATTTGCAAAGATTATCATGTCCTCCAAATATTATATCATCAACAAAAATTTCAGCAATAATTATATTATCATCAGTTCCATCTTTCAAATATAAATCATTGTTGTCACTTGTTCTCGCAAAGCCAATACTAATAAGATAAGCATGAAATCTTTCATACCATGCTCTCAGTGCTTGTTTTAGTCCATGCAGTGCTTTGTGCAATTTACAAACCATGTTCTTTTTATTCTGATCAACAAAACCTTCAGGTTGTTCTATGTAAACCTCTTCCTCAAGAATTCCATTCAGAAATGCTGATTTAACATCCATTTGATAAACTTTAAATCCTTTATAAGAATCATATGCAAGTAATATTCTGACTCCTTCAAGTCTTTCTACTAGTGCAAAAGTTTCACCATAGTCAATTCCTTCTTCTTGTGCATATCCCTTACAAACAAGTATTTCTTTGTTTCTAGTCACTTCACCAATCTCATTCAACTTGTTTCTAAATATCCATTTAGTACCAATCACATTTTTATCACTCGGTCTCGGTACCAATGTCCATGTTTTGTTTCTCTCTATTTTCTCAATTTCTTCATTCATGGCCTTAATTCATTCTTCATTATCAAGTGCATCTTTAAAATTTTTAGGCTCAAATTCACAAACTAAAAATGTGTTTTGTCTTAATTGACTTCGTTTCATCATGTCAGCTTATTTGTCTCCAATAATCTGGTTCTATGGATGATGTCTTCTCACAAATTTTTCCAACACTTGCTCTCTTCTTTGTTCATCACTCGATTCAAGTTCAATTTCTTCCTCGGTAACATCTTCCTAATTCTTGGTTTGCATTTTCTGACCCTCGGTAGCATTTTCCTATCACTCAATAGACTCAGCCTGTGGCTTGGGTAGATAGTCTAGATGCTCAATATATGTAAATCTACCATAGTCTTCTAGTTCTTTCTTGCTTTCTTCATCATTTTTCTCAACAAACTCATCAACTTGCACATTAGCACTTTTAATCATTTTGTTAGTAGCTTTGTTCAAACATTTGTATACTTTTCTCTTAGTAGAATATCCTAGAAATATTCCTTCATCACCTTTAGAATCAAATTTTCCATTTCTATCATCTTTAAGAATGTAACATCTACTTCCAAAAATTTTGAAATAACTTACATTCAATGTGTAGCCAAACCATAGCTCATAAGGTGTCTTATTTGTATCTTTCTTCAGTTGAACTCAGTTCAAGGTGTAAACAGCAGTGCTAATAGCTTCTCTCTAGTACATCTGTGCAACATCCTTTTCAATCATTAGTGTTCTGGCATAGTCAACTATAGATATATTCCTTCTTTTTGTGATACCATTCTGCTATGGTGTCCTTGGTGTAGAAACCTATCTTTTAATTCCATGCTCATTAAAAAAGTTAGTGAATTCATCATAAATAAACTCACCTCCTCTGTAAGATCTTAAGCATTTTAAATCTTTTCTGATTTCCTTTTCAACTTTAGATTTATACCACTTAAACAATTTGAAAGCTTCAAATTTCTCTTTCAAAAACATAACTATCATCATCCTAGAGTATTCATCAACAAATAAAATGAAATATTTGTCACCATAATAACTCTAAGTTCTCATAGGACCACATAAGTTGGTATGCACCAACTCCAAAATACCTTTAGAAAAATAGTATTCTCTTAAAACTAGATTTAGTCATTTTCGCTTTCTGACATTGATTACACATAACATGGTCAAGTTTAGTTAGACTTGGTAAACCTCTAACTCTTCTTTTCTTACTGATCTTAACCATGTTATCAAAATTCACATGACATGATCTCTTATGCCACAACCACACATCTTCATTTCTATCCAACAAACAAGAAGTTTAAGCATTATCAAGATAAAATAGATTACCTTTGGATTATTCACCAGTACCGACCAAATTTGTGGTTTCATCATAGATCTTCACCTTTCTACTTTCAAATGCAACTCAGTGACCTGAATTATTCAATTGTGCTACACTCAATAGATTATAGTTAAGTCCTTTCACCCAATATGCATTCTCACATCTAATCTTATTGTTCAACAAGATAGATCCCTTTCCTTTCACTAAACAAGGTGTATCATTTCCCATTTTAACAGATCCTCCATTATAGTGTTCAAGATATTCAAATTTTTCCTCATTACCAATCATATGATGTGTACAACCACTATCAATAATCCATGTATCATTCTTGCTAACTTTAGATATAAGTGTTGTTTCAACATACCTTTCTTCTTCTTTTGAATCTTCTTTCATAACTATGAATACCACCTTAATGTCTTCATCAGTGTCGATGTCGGTGTCAGTTTCAACATCATCATCTCCAACTAGGTAACAAGCCTTCTTGCCCTTAACTTTGTAGTCTTGGTTGTTTCTTCTATCATCCTGTCGGTTTCCTCTATGCTCTCAATTATCTCTTATGTCATACTTTCTTTCATCAGATCAGTCATTATCTTTATCATCATCTTTCTTGTTAGGATATCTAGCTACAATATGGCCAATTTCTTTACAATTAAAACATGCTAAAGGTAACTTTCCCTTATACCTTCCATTACCTTTCTAAAGTCTCCTAGCCATAAGTGCTTCAAGTTCATCAAGTCCATCTTCACTATCACTGTCACTTTCATTCCTTATGTTATGTTTACTGCTAGACTTATCGATCTTCAATGATGACATAAATGCATACTGAACACTTGATATAATAATGTTATCATAGTTATTCAGCTTAAAAGTAGTCAATTTACCTATTAGGCTATCAAGTGTAAGAACATTACCTAGTGCATATCTCATTTCATGAATAGCATAGATTGTAATAGCATAGACAAGTAACAAGGTTATAAGAATTTTACTCACAACAGTGTCTTCATCAATAACACCTCCTGCTCCTCAGATAGTATTGACCACCTTCTTGATTTGGTTAGAGTATTGTGTAATGTTTTCACCTTCTTTCATCTTCATATAATCAAATATACCTCTAAGGATTTTAGCTTTGGCCCTCAGTACATTTTCATCTCCTCCATGAACTAGTGCAAGCTTGTCCCATATTTCTTTTGTTGTAGTACATGTTTTGGTATCTTTAAATTATGCATCAGATAGGGCAGCAGCAATCTCTATCATTATCATGTTGTGTTCATGTCTATCTCTCAGCTGATCAACTATCAAAGGTCCAATAGTCAGTTGTATATAACCATTGTCTAGGAGTTGTAGAGAAGATTCTCCAATTCTAGATATGTGCAACCTCATTCTACTTTTCCATGTCGAGAAGTTATCTTTGTTCATCTTTGGCACCTCTCTCTTATACATCTTATGATCTTTAGCTCAAGTCCTTTAAAATTCCTTTTCAAGCACACAAGCTCTGATACCAATTGTTAGATAGCTGAGAGGGGGAGTGAATTAGTTATATCAATTATCCTACACTCCCAAACTCTCAGATGTACTTTTTCAAACTTCTTCAATAAAAAAATCTTTTTGTTCATTTACCGAATACCATTAATTTCTAAAACTATGTTTACCAATTAATCAAATATGAAATATGTAAAGTATGATAGTAATCCAATCACAACAAATAACACATAACACAAATATTTAACGTAGAAACCCTACTAAGGCAAAAACCACCTGGGATTGGTAACCCAAAATATTTCACTCTTCTAAAGTGAGCTCGGTTAGGAGCCAACCCTATTAAAGGTTACAAAACACACTATAAGGTGTGACCTTGTTAGAGAATTTATCACTAATTTCTCTCCCTTGACTAGCATTCACTATGGGGTCAAGAAGAAAATAATTAACATTCCTTTAATGTTATATTGAAATACAAAAGACTGTTAAGTCCACTCAGTTAAGAGATTTAGCTGTAACAATGGTTAAACTGATACAGTAGTGATCTGATTCAAATACAACTCAATTTTCAAGTATTTAGATCTATGCTAAGCTCAATATAACTCTTTTGACCAATAATCAATTCACTCCATTATATCCTCCAACTTACTTCACTCAGTGTATATATCTCTGATACTCGGTAATACCTACATTTTATCTTGGTTCTGTCTGTAACCAATTTCATCACTAGTGCATGAAAAATTTCTTCACATAAATTCTCCTACAGTCTCAGTTCATCCGGCCTCTTCAACAATAAATCTCATATCTCTTAAATAGATGTGTAAACCATTTTCATCTCATCCATTTTATTTTTCCACTTAATCTCCATTGTTCATTTTGCCTCTTCAAGCTTCCTCGACAATTGTATCAATAACACGTTTCAATCTCTTCCCTTTGATTATCTCTAAATTTTGTCAGTCATTTGATCTTATAACAAACTCTATCTCTTACCTTGAAATCATAAGCATCTGTCAGTTCATCAATTCTAGTCAATTGTTATAAACATTTAATGTTTTCATCCAACTCGATTAATACATAATGCATCGGTGATAACCAACTCAGTTGTTACGATCCCTCGGTATACACAAGATTGACTCGGTGTATACATAAATCTTCAATTACCAACCAAATTAACTTGTTCAATTATGATCTCATCTTCATAATAGAAAAATGTAACATGATCAAGTCAACAACATAATTCCATTAACTCATCAATAAGTTACCCAATGTATACCTTATCTATATCTATCATATTCATCTTGTCCTTATGTAGATATCTCATTTCTTCACCATTTCTCCCTTTCACAGATGTTCATATGTTTGTAACTATCATGATAAGTATAGTCAAAACTAGTTGACATCAATGACAATATATTGACTAATTTAATCATCTTACATATTACTTTAAGATCTCGGTGACCTCCTAAATCTTCATCAAGATATTCAATCAGTTGTAGGTTAACATTAGGTTTCACTTATGGCTCATAAGGTTTAGCATACTCAGGTAATGCAATAATCTTGTTGGCAATTAAATTATTAAGTATCACATCATATGAGTCTTCCAAAGGGGTAAAATCACACTTAGGCTTAGGTTCCCATGAATATTTAGTCTTATTAGAATCGTTGGACTTTGTAGCTTCTTGTTGTCAAGTTGTTAGGATAGCACTAGCCAAGTTGAAAATGGGCTCTTTAGGCTTAGGCTCATTAATAATACCATCATTAACCACATGCGTGTTCTTATTCTAAGGCTTAACTCTTTTCTTTGTTGTATTCATTACCATTTTTAGACTTATCCTTGCTCAATGTGATCTCACCTTTTTTAACCAAAACATCCTCTATTCAGAAATCACTTTCAATCATGTCATTAAAGGTGAAAAAGACTTTCTTTCTAAGATCATAATGTAACTCAGTTATGAGTTTATTAACAAAGATATCAATCTTTTCATTTTCTCGAAGTTATCGTGGATCCTTAAGTGTAACTTTCTCCATCTTTTCAAGAATGTAACAAAGGGATCACCTTGTTTCTGCTTGATGTTGCATAGGTCAAGCATTGTCACTAGATGTTGAATATTGAAAGAGTATTGTTGAATAAACCTTTGCACTAGCTCATCAAAGGACTTGAGTGGAGGTGTGATTTTTGTGAACCACTCCATAGCTTGGCCACTTAGACTCCTAGGAAAGAGTCTCATAACATAAGTATCATCATGCATGAAGTCCACACTCAAAGCATAAAATTGTCTAACATGATCGTGTGGATCCCCATTCCCATCATAATTGTCATACTTAGGAATATCAATACCTCTTGGAAAAGGTATCATGTATAGATTCTTATCAAAAGGTAGAGTGCATATAAATTCCATAGAAAATGATGATTTAGGCTTCTCCTTTTCTCTTTTCAAGCTTGACATTTCATTTTTCAAATTTTGTATTTATTTGATGGAAACTTCCAAAGCTGAGGGTTCTCTTCTTTGAATCAATCCATCAACATCAAAGTCATGGGAGAGTTTCAATCCTCTAGATGCCAAGTGTAAGAAATATTGATCACCATTTTGTTCCAAAGTTTTCAACATAATTCTTTGATAATGGGAATCTTGTGGAAAGTTTAGGAGCTCTTCTTCAGTAATTTCATTCTTTGTGTTGTTTCCATGTTAAGAATCATGTCTAGAATGTGAATATATTGGAGGTGAATCAAAACCATTGTGTTGTGGCCTTGGAAGAGATCTAGGAGGTGAATTATTTCCATTATTCCCATATAAATTAGCATTGAACTATTGAGCCAAATAGGTTTCTTGTTCCTCCATGTAAGCTTTTCTCTCTAACTCCATTTGTCTTAACCTCTCATTGTGTTCAAAGAGATCATTCAATTGCTTGTTATGCTCTTCCCTAGACATGGTGAGAGATAAAATATTTTTAGATCTTGATGAGGCAAGAGGTGTCTCAAAGGTACTATCAAGGGTACTTTCAAAAGGATCAAACCAAACTTTGGTATTATCCTCTTCTTTGTCAAAGGTAACTTGAGGCTCTTTGTCTTGATGATGTTGATGCCTAGTGGAAAAGGGTAATTTGTCAAAGGTAATTGGTGGTTTCTTTCCTTGATCAATTTGATATCTAGTTGTTACTGGAATGAATGAGAATGTAAATAGCTAATTAAGATGACACAAGACAACTTGATGTCCTTCTTAGAAAATAAAAGTGTTCACTTGTCCAAAAGAAAAAGAGAATAAAAGAGATTAAGATGACTTATCACAAAGTGCCCAAGTTGCGGGTAAGATCCATGTGTATGACACTTGTGACTCAATTCAAAAGATAAATTCAAAGCTAAGATAAGATAACCAAGAGAGATAGACAAGTGAAAAACTATAGGAATCAAGAATGTAACCAAGGAATCTAAGTAATCCTTTTCAACTAAAAACAGTCCTTAACTTGCCAATTTTAGACTAAGAGACCACAAAAAGTCAAGTACAAGCTTCCTAAACTAGCTAAGAGAAAATTTGGACCAAACCATCTTGAATCAAAATCTGGATGATAGACCTCAGCCTTAGTAAGCCAAGAAACACTTAGACAAGGACAATAGATTGTATGAAATACCCCAGTAAAGCCAGATGGCACTTAAATGTTAGATAATTTTCTTCAAATGGGACAAATGATATACCCCAGTACTGGGAGATGATATTTCTTTGAAAGGAAGGTAATACTCTAGAATGTGGTGTGATATTTCTCACTACTATAGGCAATATTGAATTAGTAAACATAAAAGACTGACTTGAGACTCACAAACTTTGTTTTAATTGATCAATTTGACTGGTTTGAGAAATATGATAGTGTGAAATCTCAGGTTTAAAAGAAGGTTTAAGATTTAAAGCCAAGTTTTCAAAGAAAATGTGATGCATAGAGTATTAGTCAGACAATCAAGCAAGTAAAAAAGCAACCTTGCATGATACAAACATTTGTGAGATCACAAAGAAGAACTCTGTGAATAGTACCATCATGTGTATGGTCAAATAATTTCCATGGGTCTAGCACAAAACAAAGACACATTAAGAAAATTGTACCTAAGGTCAAGAGGGAAGTGCTTCAACCTTTTCCCACAACTTATTGTTATTAGCCCCATAATTAAGTGGTTGAATGGCCTTTCCTAGGACTATGCAAGTTATGGATCAATTGGAAGAGAACAATTCTCATATCGCATGTCTTTCCACATTACCACATTCAAGCTTTGCATCCAAGGGAACACATATGGTGAGTGTCTTAGGCTGATCTGGGTAAGTCCACATGGATCAATCCTTGAACAAAGGAAGTCACATAGACAAAAGATTATCCTCTAAGTCCTAAGGTGTTTAGTAAGGATCTTCGTTCATGACTACCCCTTGTATTTTCACAAGAGAAATTAAGGCCTATAGCCCTAAAAGAAACCAAAATGTATAGTCTCACAAGAAATATTGAGACCTCTCAACCCTACACAAATTGAATGTATTCCTCTTGTAGTCTTGTAAACAAGATTGAGACCAAGAAGGCCCTACAAGCGCCTAGTCAAGTTTAGTCTTGCTTAGAAAGATTGAGGCAACTAGGCCCTGCACATGAAGAAGCATTAGAAGTAGAAAATAGCCAAGTCTTACCTCTCTTTAGATTTAAGGAATCTTTTTATTATAGTGGGATGGAGAAAACTAGGTTCTCTTGTTCCCCACTTGGGTTGTTCCCAACATATTTCTCTCTTGGAAGGCCCTCTAAAGGTAAATGCAAGAAAAGAAATGGATAGCTAGTAGAGGTCTAGATTTTTTATTTTCCAAAAGTAAAAGCGCATACTCTCCTACTCCATAGTATCTCCCAAACATACCAAGCACGTGTTTATTTACCAAAAGACAACTAATTAAGCTAGGTGCCTAGAAATTAAATGTGTGAAAACACAATGTTTATTTGTATCTCCAAGGCAACCTACAAAACCACAAGTTAGTAGTCTTAGCAATACAACTTCTTTGGAAAGTGATTCCTACAAAACCACAAGTTAGGGCACAAAAGTATGCAAATGAAATCAAAATCCCTGCAAAACAACTTGTTAGGTTCTGTTAGAAAACCAAAAAATTTGAAATGCAAGAAAATCAGAATTGGGCAACACTTTCTTGGTCTATCAAAAAATTGTATGATAGTTCTACATAAGCCAGGTGATACTTTAAACCCAGATGATATACCTCATTGATTAGAGACAATATTTCTCCAAAAAGAAGATGATAGACCTCAGAGAAGAGAGATGATATTCCAGAAAATAACAAATTTTATCTGGCAATATGTTGAAATGTCATCCCACTATACCTTGGAATATCGTACAATTTTCTTGGCCTGCAAAATAGAGTTACGAACCTACAATAACAAAAAGCTAAAAATGCAAGAAATGTAAGGAAATGGAGCTAAATGCAAATGTCTAGCCCCACAATGGGTGCCAAAAAATGTGTGATGAAAATTTAAAACACCTCTATGAACCATTATAATTGAGGGAATCCATGAAGAATAATATCTCAAGAAGTGGCTTATAGCTTCCTATCTAGGATGTGCAAGAACCTAAATAGTGTGCATAGTGGCTATCAAATGAAACCCGATAGAAACCCTTGCAAGGTGCACCATAAAATGGAATATTCAAATGATAATTAAAATGAGAGATGATCTCAATGATATGCAAGAACTAAGCTAAGATGTAAATGCAAGAATAAGAAACCAAATCTAATCTAACAAGATTATAATACCTCCTAATTAAGCTATGTGATTTAAGCCAAATGCAATAAGGAAATACTAATATAAAATGCAAGTAAACTAGAATGCAAGTGCTCATGAATGCTCTAAGAATACAAGTAAACAAAATGATAGCATAAGTCTAAGAGATCTAGATTCTATAATTAGCCAAGAATAAGGAGAGAGTCTCTTTTTAAAGAGAAATGGATGGTGAGAGACTAAGAGGAAAAATCCAAGGGTGGAGAAAAATCCCTATTTTTAATTTGGAGCACAAGATTCTCAAGAGGCAAAAATATGTGGAAGAGACTCAGAGGAAAAAGGAGATTCCACTCACCTTGAAGAATGTGCAATCAATGTGTAGACAAAACATCTTTTTCTTTTATTTTTAAATTAGGAAATTCATTTTTCATGTGAACACATAGAATAAAGTGGATTTTATTTAATTAAAAGGGGATGTGTTCTTTAATTAAATAAATCTTAGGATAAAGTGGTCAAACTTTAGGATATCATCAAAATAATATGATAAAGTGATGATTTGATCAAGAAATAAGAGATTAAATCAATATTCAAAATTGATTAAGCACAAGTTGTATTCTAGTATTTTAAAATTTTAATGTTAGAGTGAGGCTCATGGTTCACTAGACCATTTTTGGGTGATTACAGGTGTATCCCTCAGACATCTCCTTAGAACAACACTCTGAAGAAGAACTATTCATGAAAAATAAGTTCTAGAAGAAGAAGAAAACAAAAGGAAATGAAAAATAAAATGTCATAACTAGACAAGGTACTGACACTGAGAGAAATATGAAGACAAAAATGGAAGAAGTATGTGAAGAAGAATATAATATAGAAGAATAAGACGGGAGGAACAAGAGTACTTATAATAAAACAATAAATAGCATGAAATAGTGTTAGAGTGGGATAAACACACAATAATTTAGTGTTATACTTAAGGAAGAAGTTAAGATGTTAAAAGATCTAGTAGCCTTAGCCAAACATGAATACCTACTATTAAAATTAAAACAATGGGAAAAATAATTGAATAAGAAGATGAAAGTGAACTTGTTATATGAGGAAACAACCTAGAGGAATAGTTTTTTGTTAATTAATATTCATTCAAATGATCACAAATTCAAGCATTTCATGCTAGATCTCAATGCAGACTTGAACATAATTTCATCCACCACATGCAAGAAAATGGGATAACCAAAGTTTGTAAAGGCACCAATACACTTAAGCCTAGTTTATGATTCAATAATGGAAACATTAGGAAAATGGAATAATGTTGAAGTTAATATTAAGAGTATTAAACAATGTGCAGACTAAGCAGTAGAAATGAAAGAACAATTTAATACATTCAAGGACCTACTTGGATTAAGATGGTTCATCAATTCTAATGGTATTGTAGACTTTTGGAAATGAGAGATTTTATTTGCAGACACTACTAGATTGGTGTGTATCCCCCTAGGATAACCAAATGATATATCCTATATAAAGAAGAAAAATAATCTAATGTAAGGGAAGATGTGAAAAATCTATATTTAATCTCTACACTATCAAATACAGGAGAAGAAAACCTAAACGGTGAAGGAGAATTTAAACTAAAAATTAATACTTGCAATACTTATATAAATGAAAATTCAGAGGCATGGATGCAAAGGGATATATATTTGAAATCTTGGAGAGTATAAGGATTTTTGAGATCCTTCTTGATACATTAAAAACCTATAAATGAAACCAATCATCCTCAAAACCCCACCACTAAATGGAAGTCTACTAAAACCATGTACAAAATAATAAAATAGAAATAAACTAGACCTTAGGAATTTTGTGTCAACTGAAAAATAAATATAATATCACTCATAACAATAAAAGGAATAATGAATGAAAATACAAATTGAAGGCGGCTACTCCAAAAAAAAATTGATCACTTAAGTATTGAAACCCTAAAATAAAAATAAACCCTAAAATTATCTGACATGGCATTGGAAAGAACAATAATAAATATGAGCCAACATAATCATGTCCACTAGTAGTTATAGTGTAATATGGTGTATTATAAATAAATAAATAAGAAAAAGTAGGTAATAATTGCTTGAAAAAGTTAGTCTTAGGAATGCAATAGACAAAAAAAGATGAGAAATGACTAAAAATGGCAAAAATAATAAATGAGCTCCAACTAAAAAATATGCAAAATACCTACACTTCATCTATCCACCCACTTGTCTACTTTAGTGGTGTAGGGCACCCTCCTCATTTGATATTTTAGTTTTCCAATTTTTGGTTTTGATTAGGATTTCTTAGGTGTGATCAAGATTCCTAAGGTGTGTTTGAATGTAATATGGATTTTAAATCCATTTGTGATGTAAAGAGTCCATTTGAGTTCCTAGGAGGAGCCAAGAGCTCATTAGGTTTTAAAGATGCAACTTAGCCTCAAAAGATGTAAGAGGATTAGAATAGCCTAGAAACATGAAAATGGGCCTAAAATTAGGAAAATCCATGAGATAGAAAAGGGAAAACTCCTAAGAGGTCATTGTGATCCTTAGGGGCACCTAGGATGTCAAAATTGCATGCAAAATGCAAAAGATGTAAAAGTTGCTCAAGAAACTTTGAAAAGTTGATGAGCAACATTTACAACTTTTTTGAAGTTGCACTAAAAATGGTTCAATGGGAGATGATTAGTTTTAACCGACCTCCTCCAACATGTAAAATCAAAAACAACATCATTTTTTGATGGTTGGTGAAGACTAGAATGCAGAGGCAATTTGGAAGCACAAAAATTTCATTATTTTCATGAGTTCTCAAGAAAACTAGACTATTTTTGTAGGGTAGTATGGTTATGTACGGTCATTTTAGAGAAGAGAACTTCCATGACATGTAAATATATGAATCTACTTACACCATAGTAGATTTCAAGATTTGGAACTTCCTAATTGTAGAGATTCACTCTATTTTCTATGACTAGGTCTTGAAACCCTCAAACCTAGGGTTTGTACAATAAAATATCTCTAGCTTGAGATCCTACAAATGGATTACACTAAAAATCCATGGGATGTTAGGGTAGAGACTGTAGATGGTGTTAGGGTAGGTATGTTGTCCCTGCAAACCAGATTGGAACATCTACAATGATGTCTAGGCTGACTACTTGGAGTAGGTGAGCTAGGACAGAGTGAAGATGTGTGGAGTTCATGCACACAGGAATTGGTAAGTGCTTTATTAGTGATTATTTGGAGGATATAGGGAATAATGAAGATGTTCCAATAGTTATATTAGTTTAATGGGTTGGTTGGTGTAGGTTTCTATGGAGTTCAATACAAACTGGTCCACAAGCCCTAAAAGCCTAGAAAAAAGGCCTAGTATGGTATAGAAGGTTGTACGGCTGATCAGAGAGCCAAACCTTATAAACTTTAAGAAATATAAAAAGGGTACTCCAAAAGGTATAGATTAAATAGGTTTTCTTGATAATTTTATCATTTAAGGGTGAAAAACTCCAATAGGAGACCTAGTTCAGTTAGGCCTAGTTGGAGGCTTCAATTAGACAGTGATAGGAAAGTGTTTTGGGAATCACCCAATAGAACTTGGATAGTGTCAAGGGTGTCATAAGGAGTTTGGAAACATACCAAAGGATTTTGGAATCATTTTGGGGAAAAGATCCTAAGAGAAAAGTGGTCTTGGACTTAAGGGAAGAAGTGTAAACTTGAACAGAGGAACATTATAGGGTGGATGGAAGGTCACAACTCTAGATGTTCAGAGTCCTACCTTGGAGGAAGGCTCAAGAATATAGCCTAGGAGGATTCATAAGTTGTGGAAACCTAACCACATCAAGGACCATTGGATGGTCCTAGTATCCGAAGTGTTTAGAAGAAAGGAATTCAATTCAAGTTCCAAGATCACTCTACACCAGAGTGGTATCAAAACCAAGTTTTGACAAAGAATTGTGTATTGTGTATGTTAGATGAAGAGGTTAACAACATGCCTCCCAAGGTAATGAGTAGGGATGCTATAGTGGAATTTTTCTAAGGACTAATAGAGAAGGTCAACTTCCTAGAACCCAAGAAAGAAAGGAAAAGGGTTACAGAATGGGGTGATGAGGGTGAGGATGAAGATGAAACCCAAGTTGGGGAAACATCTGAGAAAGGTAAGGAGAGAGTGATGGATAAGGAGAATAAAGTATTGTTGGATTCTTTCAAGTTCATGAAAAAAGATAGTTTGGAAAATGTGCCTTATTACTGTGGCAGTTTGAATGGTGAAGAACTCTTAGATTGGATTGAGGAAGTAGACAATCATTTTGAGTACAAAGAAGTGGATGAAGAGAAGAGGGTGAAATTTTCCAAGGATGGACTCAAGGGGTTTGCATTGGTATGGTGGAATATGATTCAAGAAGAAAGACTATGAGAAGGGAATAAAAAGATAAACACTTGGGAAATAATGAAGATAAGGCTTAAAGCCCAATTCGTACCTATGGACTATAAAATCCAAATGTTTCAGAAGTTACAAAATTTGACCCAAAGAGAGATGACTATGAATGCATACACTGAGGATTTTCATAGGTTGAGTATAAGAACAAGAATCCAAGAAGAAGAGATGTAAAAGCTAGCTAGGTATTTCAATGGTTTGAGGCAAAGCACACAAGATGAGATCAGTTTCATGGCACCTAATACTATTCATAAGTGTTATCAATTGGCACTCTAGGAAGAGGATAAATTTAGAAGAAACGGGGAGCATTATCAAAGAGGTAGAGGTAATAGAGGGTTCAGAGGTAGAGGTACTTTTGGCAAGGGTCAAAGTCCCAATAGAACTATAGACACCAACACTACAAAAGGCAGTGGAGATAACTATGGGAGAGGGAACTTCAACATAAGTGGATTTAGAGGAAGAGTCTCACAGAGGGGCGGGACTAATTTCCAAGGGAGAAGAAATAATGTATTCACTAGTAGATGTTACAACTATAACCAAGTAGGCCATATAATGGGAGGATGTCCAGAGAAGGAAACAAGCTCACACATGGGGGACATAAGAACACAATTGGTGCAAGAGGATGACAATCATAGTGCCACTTCACCCATTTCAAAGGCAGGGTCAATCTTGGATGGAGAAAGCCTTATGTTAATAAGGAAATTGTTGAAGGTGCCTCATACAAGAGAACTCCCACGGAGAAATATTCTCTTCAAGACTACATTCAGATCATATGGGAAAATATGTGAAGTGATTATGGATTATGGTTCTACTAAGAACATAGTGTCTACTAAAATGGTGGACAAACTAAAAGTAAGAAAGATGCCCCACTCTACACCCTATAAGGTCTCATGGCTCAAAAAAGGACAACAAGTAGTGGTGGATGAAAAAACCTTGGTATAATTTGAAATATGAGACTACAAGGACAAGGTCTTATGTGAAATTTTTCTCATGAATGCATTCCACCCCTTATTGGGGTGCAGTATGGTGTCAAAGCAGTGCATGATGGAGGTTAGAATTCTTACCTTATCACCAAGAATAGAAGGAAAATTCATATGGACCCCCTACCTAATCTTCTAGAGGAAAAACATGTGGGAGATAGAGTGATGCTAATGAGTAGAAAGGAATTCATAAATTCTAAGAAAAAGGAGCATGTTGTGTAGTCATAGTCAAACCTAGTGAGGAGGCCAAGTACAAGGTGGTTGTGCCAACTAAGGTTCAATAGTTATTGGAAAAGTATACAAAAATAGTGGATAATGGGATATCAAATGCTATACCACCCATGAGGGATGTGATCCATCAAATTGATCTAATCCTTGGAGCTAAATTACCCAAAAAAGTAGCATATAAGATGACTCTGAGTCAGAATAAAAAAATAGCAAGGCAGATACAAGACCTCTTGGATAAAGGACTAATAAGGAAAATTCTAAGCCCTTGTGCAATACCTAATGTACTTGCACCAAAAAAAGATGTTAAATAGAGGATGTGCATGGATTCTAGGGCCATAAACAAAATTACAATTAGGTACAAGTTCCTATGTCGAGAATAGAAGACTTATTGGATAATTTGGGAGGAGCATACCATTTCTCAAAGGTGGATTTGAAGTTTGACTACCACCAAATCAGAATGAGGTCTGGTGATGAGAGGAAAATAGCCTTCAAGACTAATGAAGGGTTGTCTAAATGGATGGTGATTCCCTTTGGCTCACAAATGCTCCAAGTACATTCATGACACTAATGAATGAAGTGTTGGCAGCATTCATAGGTAAGTTTTTAATAGTTTACCTTCATGATATCTTGATCTTTAGCAAGTCCAAGGAGGAGCACATGAACCATTTGGAGTTAGTTTTGCAGAGGCTACATCAAGAGAAGCTTATGATCAACCTTGAAAAATGTGAATTCCTTAAATCAAAATTAGTATATCTTGGTTTTGTTATTTCATAAGGTTGTATGAAAATGGACCCTGACAAGGTTAAGACTATCCTAGACTGGCCTACTCCCAAAAAAATAGGGTATGTTAGAATTTTCCATGGTTTGGCTTCATACTATAGGAAATTTGTAAGGAATTTTAGCCATTTTTGTGCCCCAATGTTAAACGCCATTAAGGGGGGAGTAAAATTTCATTTTAAGTGGACTAGGGTAGTAGATAAGGGATTTGAGATGTCAAAGAAGAGGATAGCAGAATTGGCCACTCTTAGGTTTCCTAATTTCAACCAACTCTTCACAGTAGAATGTGATGCTAGAATATTAGCCATATGGGCAATGTTGAGTGATGAAGGACACCCTGTGGCCATTTTCTTTGAAAATTTGAATGAATCTAAGAAAAAGATACTCTACCTATGACCTAGAGCTATATGCAATGGTGCAAGTCCTCAAGAAATGGAGGCACTACTTACTTCCTAGTGAGTTCATTGTTTTTATAGACAACCATGCCCTTAGTTTCCTCAATGGGTAAGACAAATTTAACCAAAGACATCTAAGTGGGTTGAATACCTATAAGCATTTACTTTCACCATAAAATAGAAGAAAGGGGTCAATAATAAAGTTATATATGCCCTAAGTAGGAGGGTATTGGCTATACAAGAAGTGCAGCTACAAATTGTAGGCATGGAAGGTCTCAAAGATCTCTACAAGGAAGATAAATATTTCAAGGAAATATATGAATCTTGTGGGAATTTTATGCAAGTTTTCCAAGTGGAACATACATATTATATACTATAAGAAGGTTTGTTATTTAAAGGCCATTTTTTATGTATCCCACAAAGCTCTATGAGGGAGAACATCATTAAGGAGAAGGATCAAAGAAGATTAGGAGGCCACTTTGGAGTGGACAAGACTTTGGAGAAAGTTTATAGGTATTATTATTGTCCAAGGTTACAAACTGATGTTATAAGATATGTGGAGAAATGCACTATTTGTTAGAGGGAAAAGGGAAGTAGGAGTAATGTCGACTTATATCAGCTACTCCCTATTCCTCCTAGACCATGGGAATGCATAAGTATAGATTTTGTACTTGGGTTACCTAAGACTCCTAGAGGACATGACAATTTTTATGTTGTGCTAGACTGTTTCAATAATATGGCACATTTTATTCCATGCAAATGCACCAATGATGCTTCCTACATTGCAAGCCTATTTTTCAAGGAAATTGTGAGAATTCATGGGCTCCCAATCAGCATAGTCAATGATAGAGATGATAAAATTATGGGACACTCTGGAAGAAGCTTGGAACTAATCTCTTCTTCTCTTCAGCCTATCACCCACAATCATATGGGAAAATAGAGGTAGTGAACTAGTCTCTAGTAAATCTACTGAGATGTGTAACCAAACAATACAAGAAAGCATGGGATCTAATTATAGGACAAATAGAATATGCATATAATGACTTCATTAATAGGAGTACAAGTAGAAGTCCTTTCAGCATAGTTTATGGAAACCATCCAAGGAGCATATTGGAGTTGAGAGATCTAAGTTTGATAGATAAGAGGAGTGCCCTAGGGGAAAATTTTGTAGAGAATATTAAATACCTCCATGATTAGGTTAGGAAGACTTTGCAACAGCAGGCCAAAAATTATAAAGTCAAGGAAAACAAAACAAGGAGGGATTTGCAGTTCAAGATTGGGGATATAGTCTTTTCCTATCTTAGGAAGGAAAGGTTACCTAAATTCCATGCCACTAAACTCATAATGGAGAAGATTGGACCACTAAGGATCCTGCATAAATATGGCACTAATGCATATGAAGTGGATTTACCTCCCAATATAGCTATCTCACCCATTTTTAACATATGTGATTTGTATCCTTACAAAGGGCCCCCCACAACTACATAACATAGAACTACATAAGGCATGGAGGATAAAAACTAGGCCATAGATCTTCCAGTATCTCAACCAGTGCCTTTGTAAAGCATCATAGATTCCAAGGTAGTCAAGAAGACAAGGAAGGGGACCTACAAGGAGTAATTAGTTAAGTGGTAGGACTTACCAGAGTTTGAAGCTACATGGATGATTGAAGAAGATGTTCTGAATCATGGATTCCCTCTTGAAGACCTCCTAACTCAAGGGACTTGAGTTTTCTATCCCGGGGAGTATAGTGCAGGGCACCCTCCTCCCATGATATTTTAGTTTTCCAATTTTTGGTTTTGATTAGGATTCCTAAGGTGTGATAAAGATTCCTAAGGTATGTTTGAATTTAATAAGGATTTTAAATCCCTTTGTGATGTAAAGATTCCATTTGAGTCCCTACGAGGATCCAAGAGCTCACTAGGTTTTAAAGATGCAACTTAGCCTCAAAACATGTAAGAGGATTAGAATGGCCTAGAAACATGAAAAGAGGTCTAAAATTAAGAAAATCCTTGAGATATGAAATCAAAAACTCCTAAGAGGTCACTTTTATCCATAGGGGCACCTAGGATATCAAAATTGCATGCAAAATCCAAAAGATGTAAAAGTTGCTCAAGCAACTTTGAAAAGTTGTTGAGCAACATTTGCAACTTTTTTGAAATTGCACTAAAAAATGGTTTGATGGGGTACAATTGGTTGTAAAAAACCTCCTCTAACATGTAAAAGAAAAAAGCACATCATTTTTTTATGGTTGGTGAAGACTGGAATGCAGAGACAATTTGGAAGCACAAAAAATTCATTGTTTTCATGAGTTCTCAAGCAAACTAGATTGTTTTTGTAGGGTAGTATGGTTTTGTATGATCATGTCAAAGAAAAGAACTTCTAGGGCATGTAAATATATGAATATAATTACACTATAGTAGATTTTAGGATTTGGAACTTCCTAGTTGAAGAGATTCACTCTATTTTTGGTGACTAGGTCTTGAAACCCTCAAACCTAGGGTTTGTACAATAAAATGTCTCTAACCTAAGATCCCACGAATGGCTTAAACTAAACCTCCATGGGATGTTAGGGTAGATATTTTAGATGGTTTTAGGGTAGGTTTGGTGTCCCTGCAAACTATTTTGGAACATCTACAATGATGTCTAGGCTGACTTCTTGGAGTAGGTGAGCCAAGACAGAGTGCAGATGTGTGGAGTTCATGCACGGGAATTGGTGAGTGATCTCTCAGTGATTATTTGGAGACTATAGGTAAAAATTAAGATGTTTTGATATTTATATTGGTTGAATGGGTTGGTTAGCATAGGTTTCTATGGAGCTCAATACAGACTGGTCTAGGAAGCCCTAGAAGCCTAGAAAATAGGTCTACCATGGTATAGAAGGTTGTATGGCTGATCAAAGAGCCAAACCTTTTAAACTTTAAGAACTCTAAAAAGGGTACTCAAAAAGGTATAGAGTACATAGGGTTTTTTGATAATTTTATTAGTTATGGGTGAAAACTCCAATAGGAGACCTAGTTCGATTAGGCCTAATTGGAGGCTTCAATTAGGAAATGATAGGAAAGTGTTTTAGGAATCACCCAATAGAAATTGGATAGTATAAAGGGTGTTATAGGGATTTTGGAAACATACCAAAGGATTGTGGAATCATTGTAGGGAAAATATCCTAAGAGAAAAGGGGTCTTGGACTTAAGGGAAGAAGTGTGAACTTGAATGGAGGAGCATTGTAGGGTGGATGGAAGGTCACAACTCTGACATTTAGAGTCCTACCTTGGAGGCAGGCTCAAGACTATAGCCTAGGAGGCTTCATAAGTTGGAAAATCCTAACCATATCAAGGACCATTGGAGGGGTCTATTAGCCTAAGTGTCTAGAAGAAAGGAATTTGGTTCAAGTTCCATGATCACTCTGCACCATTTAGCTCCATTTTTCACTCACAAAGATCATACTCTCATACACTTAACTTCTTTCATTTTTTCACTTGAAAACCCCTAGATACCATACCCTAAACCACACTTCATCTCACAATCACTATATCCCCACTATAATTGATGTTTCATCTAAGATGTAACTAGAATATAAAATATTTCCTTCAAAGAAAATGGATAAATACTCTAATGAAACATTCACAAGGGTCTCATTTGAATTTGTTTACATGGAGGATATAAGGATATATATATACACTCCCTACTAGATGAAATATATTATAATACATTATAATGGATTTGGTCCAATAATTTCTACAAAGGGGAACTATCCAACATGTGCCAAGGTATGGCTAGATAGAAAAGAATAAGCTAGATCTCTAGAAGGATTTATTGACTTCACCAAGGAGAGGGAGTTTTTGGCTGGTTTTGATTAGGTTGCATGGCAAATATCTTTTTTTGGATAAGCCCTACTGGATTACAAAGGATGTCATCCAATATACCACCAAGCTCTTGGTAGAAGGAGAAACCCCACTTGAGAAAGGAATTAAAAATATAGAAGTAGTGTACCTAATTAGAGCTACTTTCAATCATCAAAGTTTAAATACCAATAATATCAAAAATAAAGTGGTTTTTTTCACAACCAAGGTCATAGCTTACAAAATTTACTTCACAAACTAAGAGGGCTTTGTGATGACAATAAATATTTATATGGCTCATTACATGGTTCTTGAAGGAAAAGAATATGATATATATGAAGTCTTAAGAATGGAGTTTCTAGAGAATGTATCCTGGACCAAGAAGATAGGATATCAATTCTAGTATTATGCCTTGTGAATTTTTTTATCTTTCTAATTTATGTATGAGCTTCCACAACATGTTGGTAGAGTATAGGTCATAGGAATACTAGTATTTGCAAATTTTATAGAATATGAAAAAAAATTTCTAACCCCTAATGTGTATACATAAGTTTGCATATGATAATTTAAAGTTATTCAAAAAATAATGCAAGACTAGTATATGATATCACATCACATTATTAAAAAGTACATAGATACTATAGTGTTCCAAGTAGATAAATAATTTATCATTATTGATGCACTAGAGCCTCAAACTTCATATATACCCCCACTACCCTACGAAATATCAGATACAAAAGTAGATCCATATGCACATGGATTACTCAAACTACTTGAAGATTTGGAAGCGTAATGAAATCCAAATGCCATGGAGTTCTTTGACTCATTAGCTAAGGATAAATCAATAATAAAATTTTAGAAGAAGAAAGGGAAACAAACAAAGAAAATAGAAAAACCCCTAAGGAGGAACTAGAGAAGAACACGTAAAAATTGGGCCCACCTAAAAAATATGTCCAAAATAATATAAATTCAAACTTTTCTTACAACACCTACAAAAACTATAGGCAGCTGGATCATGAAAAGAAAATTACTAATTGCACCAGAGAAAGGGGGATCATTTGAGCAAGAAGCATCAGAATATCTACTCCAAATTATCACAAAAAGGAAGCCAGAGAAGAAATAAAAGGAGCACAAACCCCAAAAATGTAATACAAAGAGTAAGCAGTAGGTTTGAATCATAAGAGAATAATCCACAAAACTAGGGACCACAACAAAATAAGCCCCCTTATTAGATGAATACCAACTATACAATGCTTTTTATGAGCCTAAAGTTTCTTGTAAAAATATTGGAGAATTAAATGGACATTTCATTAGTATATAGGGAAAAAAAAAAAATTGATATAATAAATTATGGAAATAAAGTATACTTTAGAATATTTCATGCATAATTTACTAGGCCCCATATTTATTGCCTTGAAAATTAAGAGTAAAAAAAATAATAGGAAGAGGGGAATCTAAAGGAAATATCCATCTAGATGATAACCCTAGATATGAAAACCCCTCAATTGGAAGTTCAAAGATATACATACCAAATAAATTTAGATTAAAAATAGGGTTTCAAGTTAATGGGTAGACCAAAGATAAACCAACAATGCAACTAGAGATCACAAAGGCAACTACAAGGCCTACAATTAATTATGTGAAGAAGAATAAAAGGAGAAGCATAAAGTGATTGCAAGCCCTCTACCTCCATAGATAAATACTAGTGTTGGAAGTCTTATTTAGAAAGTAGGATACTGAGAGGGGGGGTGAATTGGGATCTATAAAACTTTTACACTTTGAAACAAATTCAACATGTATATCATGAATCACATAAACATAAACTTCAATGCTGAAATAGATCTAACTGCTAATCACATCCATGAAAATGAAACACATAACACAAAGATTTTGGTGACCCAAAAACCCTTGAAAGGTAAAATTGGGGTGGGGATGACACCCACAAATCTTCACTACTACAACAATAAAGTGTGCTTGTTAGGGCTACAAATTTTTTATCACTTCTGGTGATCTATCTTGTGAGGGGTATGCCCTTCTAAGAGCTTACAAACTTATACAATCTACCTTGATTAAAGGATTTAAACTTACAACTAAGTAAGCACTCTATTAGGAGATTTACAAAGGTATGTTAGGACCACTCTATTAAGAGATTTACCCTGATTCACTTGCTAGAATGTATCAGTACCCGATCCTTTGGTTTGCACTTCAAATTCTAATAACAGATCTCCTCTTTCCAATTCTTTTCTGATCTAAAAATCAAATATAATTGTGTTCTATCCTTCACTTCTCTGCTTGGTCACTCTACCTGATCTATGCTTCTGACATCCAAAACACTACTTCTTTCGCATACATGTAAGATCTCTTGATTCCTTCTTATTAGGGTTTTGATGTCACCTTAAATAAATAACTGATCAAGATTATAGATCAAGATCAACAATCTAGATTCATCACTTTTTCCACTTAAACATTCCCTTTTTCTGATTGGTTGCATCACTTGCATAGGGATTAATGATCAAAATCATAGTGCTTAATTAACTCCTTAATTGTCTCAACAATCATTAAAATATGCATAGAAGTCAACCAAAATGGTTTACCTAGGTGTTTGTTCCATTCCAAACACATATACCAAAATTGGTTCACTCGGCATATGAAGTCTCTCGTGATCAGTCAAAATTGTTATCCATATACTGGCACTTGGCACTAACTGTTCTATACATCTTAGCATTCATACTACTTGGTAACTACTGGGGTGCTCGATGACCACTGACTTGCTCGACAATAACTATTGCTCGGTACATATACAGAATACAAGTCCAATAGATTACTCAACCTTAGTAGAATGGCTCGATCGCATTGATGACCAACCAACTCTACCTTGATAATGACTAAGTATTTGACACTAATAGACAATATGACTTGGAGATCAACAATCTCCCCCTTTGACATTAGTGGCAAAAACACTTTGTCATGACTTTACATTACATAAACAAAATATTACCTAGTGCTTCAGTACTCCCCCCAAGACTATGACTTGATCTTCATAATGACTTAATTATATGTACATGATATATACATGAATCTAACATACAATGAGTATAAATTACATTCAAAATAGTATGGCATACCTTTATACATTTTCATTTATCTCCATCTATTTTCCCCTTGTTTTTGTCACTTTGAGTTGCTGGGGTGTTGGGGTTAGATAATACTTATCCAAAAATGGTTTGTGGGGATGTAGAATCATTGCTAATGCATCGTCCCAATTGGATATAACAAACTCCAAAACCTATAGTTTTATTTCTAGTTGAGAAGCTAGATCAACTAAACTTCCTGCAATAGAGAGATGAGGATCTCTTTGTACTAACTCTTTTGTCATTGCCAATTCTCTCTGCATGACCTCCAAATGAGGTATCAACATTGTTTGTATAGAGATTAATTTGGCCCTTATTTTCCCATCATTAGCCATCATCTCGGCTAATCTCCCTTGTGCATGAGTCAACCTAGTAAAATGAATAGAGCTAGAACTTGCATCCATGCTTAGTGAATGTCCTATTAACTTTAAATCTAACTGTAGCTTCTCAATAAGCTGTTGATTCTCCTTTGTAAAAGTTTCTACATCACATAGTTATGTGTACAAGGAAAGAACATTTTTTACAACTTCTTCCAAATTACTTACAAGGTTAGAAAGTTCAACCGGTTTGACTACAATCTCTCTTGAAACTTTCTCAATTACTTTGGTCTCAAACTTTCTCTCAAACCATTGCATCAAATTTTAATTTTCTTATGTTGGCAAGTTGGTTATATTGGTGTATATGACTTGGTATAGTGTTTTCATTATGGAAACAAAGTCATATAGTAGTTTGAAGTCAGCGCACTTGATGAGAAGATCAGAAATTGGCTAAGTGTTGAAGACTAGATAGTGTACAGTGTACCTGAAGCTCAGAGCATTAGTGCACATGTATACAATCAAGTTATGGTATGAGCCCTAGAAGATAATTTGGTTAGACTATATTCATGCTTATTCTATGAGTGCATGATCGAATATGCAAGTATGACAAAGTTACAGACAGTTGAAGTCACACAGCCAGTGTGTTCCAGAGAAGAATAGAGTAAGCAGCCGACTATTGGCATTTTGATTTGTGGTTATATTATTATGATGTAAAGGCCATGCACCTATTGTAATTAAGTTGCCAACATGTAATTATGTTTGTTTGTAAAAATGCTTGATCCAATTCAATTGGAAGTGTTGTATGTAATCGGTTAAAGGTCTGACCTAGTTATTTGTTTTGTATGTCCATATAAATATGAGATGTGCCCATTGTAATTAGTATGAGAGTTGTTTAGAGTTGAGATAAGAAGATCAAAACTATTTGAAGAATTGATAAGATGTATTAGAGCTTTACAAGAGGCCAAAGCATTAGCGCATAAAACAAATTGATCAGACAAGTAGTGTCACAATAATAGTTCATCTAGCAGATATAGTGTGTATCTGAGATCATAAGGTTGCAGCCTTCACCACTTGAGTAGTGATCTCTAGGAAAGTGAGTCCACACCCCTAAAAAGGTTTATTGTAAAAGACTCCTAATAGGGTCCAACCCTTGACAAGGTCTACTATACTTATTGCATTGTAAAGAAACTCCTAACAGGGTTAAGGATCTTCTAACAAGGATCATAAAACACTAGTACAGAATATTAGTGGGTGTCAATTCCCACTGGGGTTTTTACCTATTTGGGTTTCCCCATAACCATATTGGTGTTATGTGTTGATTTCATGTTTCATGTTTATGTGGATGTTCATTTCAGTACTTAAGTATTTAAGTTCAAAATGAGATTAAGAAAAAAGATAAAATACAGTGAACACTAATTCACCCCCCCTCTTAGTGTTCCCATTCCTAACAATTGGTATCAGAGCTCTGTTCCTCGGTAAAGAAGTTTAACCACTTGAAAAGATCATGGACAAAGCAAAAATGAAACATCTAAAAAGAAATCTTGAAGCTACTCTTGAAGACCTGGACAGATCTAAAAAAGAAATTGAAGAACTCAAAGAAAAAGTCAGTGATTCTCAAGTAGTCATCAAAAGGCTAAGAAAAGATTTGAAAGAATGCTCTACCAGTGATTTAGGGATTATGATCAAAAATCTCAATGAAGAAAATTTATCTCTAAGAGAACAGATTGAAGAATTAGATGATAAGTTGACTAACAATCAGGAATTCTATGATGAACAGATCAAAGAGGACCTTCAACTCAATGAAGAATTGAGGCAAGCAAACATGGAAATCTTGGAACTAAGGAACAACAAAGAAATCTTGGAATCTGAATTGAAAGAGGCAAAGAATCACATTGATAAATTGCACACCAGTTCTAATTTGATAGAATCTTAGTTGTATGCAAGAAGAGTTAAAGGATATACTAGTTGCATTGGATACAATTAAGCACAAAATCATATTGACAACATGTGAGCAAGAATGAAAGAACTAGAAGACACCTATGATGCTAAGGTAACTGGAAGTCAGACTAAAGATCATGTTGAACCATCCAAGAATGAGTGCAAGCCAGTAGATCAAACTTATTATGCATGTAACAAGCATGGACATATAGCAAGGAATTGTACAGAGGTAAGACCTTTCAATGGTTATTGTTATTCATGCAATAAATTTGGTCATAGAGCTATGAATTGTAAGACAAGTCAGAATAACAAGACTCGACATAATTAAAGAAATTAGAATCAGCCAAATGTAAGAAGTTCTCAGAATGTTACATGTTAGATATGTAACTATAATGGTCACTCAGCTAGACAATATAAAATGATGACCTATGTCAATGCATCAAGGAATATAAGACCTCCAATCATTTGTCACTCTTGTAACAAGGCTGGTCACATCTCAAAGTTTTTTAGATCAAGGACACAAGGTCAAGAAAGCCCTAAAAAGATTGAAGAACTAGTATTAGATCCTGAAGGAGAAGTCAATTTTGTGAAAGCTTCAGAGGATGCAAGCTTAATTTGGTTAGAAGTAAAGAAGGATAAGGTTGATGGGAATGTATTGGATGCATCCATAGTGGATGCACCCTCTACATCTGGATGAATGGCCCTTAGGGTCATAGGGGGAGCTAATTTATCTCTAGTCCCCTACATGACTGGTATACTGACTCTCTTAGTATGTGCCTTTGGACTTAAGCTTTTGGAGACTGGAAAAACCTATGTGCAAGAACGCACTAGTTGATTGTTTATAGAATGAAAGTTAGAAATTTTCAAGTGACAGCCTAGTTTATGCGACAAGCATTAATGGAAGAATTCCTACTTTAAAGTACATAGAAGTTTGTAAATTACTCATTGCATTCAAATTCAAAGTGATTGGAGAGAAAAAGAGCCCTAGCATTTTGATTGTGAAATATTGCAGATTGATTCATCAGTGATTTGTAGTACATTTGATTGGTTGCAGAAACCCTAGTTCATCGCACCAATTCAAAAGTCTTTGAGATCATTTGGAAAGTGATACACAAGTAATTAATGGCTACTCCCATTGTATTTGACATGGTGGAGAAGAAGAGATATGTGTTTAAGAGGCATCCATTTAAATCCACACTAGACGACCTAGAAGGTGCATTCTCCCACACTCCCATGGGTGTTATGCATGTGGAAGACATTAGGGCATACATTCATTGCAAAAAAGAACCAGTATATTTAGACAGAATAAGAGTGCACATGGAAATAATGATGAAACCTGATAAAACCTTCATGGATGAGTATGCGCAGTGGAATAATCATCCTATAGTGGAATATGCTACAGCATATGAATTCTACGAGTTGGAATGGATAAATATTTTACTTAGAAGAATTCATGATGACCTATTTTGGATAGGTGAAGTTCTAGTAAGGATGACTGGAGACCTTATTCATGAGATGATAGGCCTCTCAAGAATAGGTGTCATTCTTCCAGTTGGTAAGGATGTAAGAAAGATTTTTGAACAAACATGCAAATCAATAAGTGATAGGTGTGGAATGACTATAGACCCTATTGAGAAAAATGACATCAAATTGATATCCATGATACTTGGGTATAGGTTTCAACACACTAGTAGGGTGAACAGTGTGTCTGTGGCCACAATTCTTGTAGCTATAAGACTTGTGAAAGAGAATGGAGAGTTCAATTTGTGTGAGATCCTATGTGCACAACTGATAGATAACATTAAGGCCATCAAGCATGACAAGACCAAGATATTCAAATTTGGGTATTTGATCATATACATGTACTTCCATATTATTGGAAAGGTGCCAAATTCATACCTAGACAAGACTATTCCTACCATGCCATAGATATCCTTCAAGGCATCTACTGAGAGCACACTAAGAGATTACATGACTCTAGAATTGAAGACATTCAAGGTTAAGATGCAGATGAGATATAGACTACTAGAGAGCATTGTAGAGAAATACAAAGATAGTATTTATTTCATGGTTGAGACTGATACAACATGCATGGAATCTATTGAACTGAGAAAAAATTGGATCCATCCACTTGGATATGAGGTTGATGAACAAATCCTAGAAGCATATGCACAAGTATTGCTTTCAGCTCCTAAAGACCCTAATGAGCCAAGATGGGGAACCTATGAAGAGAAAACAAGAGAAGTTGATGTTGTTATAAATAGTGCAACAACAAAAAGGAAGGTTGCCAACATTACTTCAAAAATCTTGAGAATTCATGGTGTGTCACAAGAAGACTTAGATAAAGCAAGGGAAGAGAAGATTGCTTTGCAAATTGAGAGCACAGCAACAACAAAGATAGAATCAGAGGATCCTAAGTTGAAGAAGGTGAAAATAGAAAAATTAGATGATAAGAAGGGTAAAACTAATGTTACTCCTTCTGCACCCATAGTAACAGTTGACCTTACTGCTCCTCCTGAGTATAAGGCAATGCCTGAGAGGAAGAAAGAGATTAGCACTGGTCATCCATCCTCGTGAGTAACAAGGAATAGGAAGAACACTCAAGCTCCTCCCGAAGTAAGTTTTAAACCTAGTCTTAGTGTACAAGGATTGTTGATGAAGGAAGAATTGATCAAGTAGGAAATTTTTATGAGAAATACAGTGAGATTGACAAATCAGAGATACATGGAATGATTGTCAAACGTATGTTGAAGTTTAAGAAGACAGTCCTAGAACTAAAGACTATGATTCTTGATAATGTGTGGAACATCTTAGAGTTCCTAAAGAGATAAGCTATTGAAGAGGATCTAAGGATAAGGGAAAAGACCTTAGATGAAATCCTCCTAGTATGTTCTTTAGAAGAAAAGTCATTTTTGTTAGATCTGGTAAAGCCACATCTCAGAACAAAGTCAAGGACCCTGCTCATAATGGACAAGAATTATGAATTGGTTTCTAAGGAAATAGAGAATGCATTTGAGAAGGTCTTCATGAATAGGCACATGTATCCAGCTACTACACCCATAGCTCAAGTACCCATAATGGTTGCAAAAGTGTCAAAGACTACTAATGTACCATATACAGGTCCACAGGATTTAGTGCATGCAATTGATGCATCCACAAAGGTAGAGAAGTTTGCGCCCATAACAGAGACACTCAAGGATGATTCTATCTTTATTGACAATGTAAAAGTCACTATGGCAGCCACAGACATGGATTTGGACAAGTTTGAAGAAGCATTTGTAAGCACACAAGAGGTTGAAACTCTTTGTAGTAACACTCCTCCCAATCAACAAGAAGAAGTATTGATTGAGGATATAACTGATGAAAAAGAAGAAGAAAAGATGGAAGAGGAGAAAGAAAAAGAAGAAGTAAAAGGAAATGAGAAATCTATTGAAATTCTAATCAAAGTAAAGAAAGAAGTAGAGGATAGAACTCCTTTCACTCCACTACCCTCAGTAACATTGTTGTCAAATTTGAAATCTGACACAACTAGTTTGGATTCATGGGGAGAAGAAGACCTGATCAAGTTTAGCATCTTAGCTATGGAGAAATCCAAGGAGAAACAAGTAATGAGGAATCCCCTCCTTGTAGAATCAGTAAAAATCTTAAACAACTTGTTGCCAACAGACAAGAAAGTGTCCAAGGTACACTTCATTGATGATGTGAGTGCAGTTATTTCATAGTTCAAGA
The DNA here is from genome assembly GCA_027943335.1 of Chamaecyparis obtusa. Lineage (NCBI taxonomy): Eukaryota > Viridiplantae > Streptophyta > Pinopsida > Cupressales > Cupressaceae > Chamaecyparis > Chamaecyparis obtusa. The sequence goes on along the minus strand of BSBK01005648.1, from coordinate 61,652 downwards.
GTAATTTCTCTAGCTTGGAAAAATCAGCATCACTAGTTGCAGAGGAGAAGTATAGAAAGAAAAGGCTATGTGAATTGGTTAGCAAATTTGCACTTGACCTGAGCTCACTAAAGGTTGGTCAAGCATCCTTAAAGGAGTTTGTAGCAAAGGGTAGAAAGATTATTGTTGACTATATGAACCAAGACAAGTTGACTAGTGATCTATACAATAAGATACAAGAGGTAGAAGCTATGATAGACAGCATAAGGAAATCAATGGAAGATCCATCCATTGATGTGAACATGAGTAATAATGTCTACTAAGGACAGATAGATAAGATTGAAAAATCTGAGAAAGAGATGTCAAAGATAAGGGGAAGGCAAACATAGCTCAGGAATGCTCTTGCACCCTCATTAGATATACTTAATCAGAATATCAAGGAGATCGATGCCACCATGGTGACATATGATCAAGGTCCTAGCACAGATTTGGAGAAGATGGAGAAGCTATAATATGCACTATGCGCCCATCTCTGGATTGTTAATTCATTGATCACTTTTTGGAAGAAGGAGATCCAAAACCTACAGATAACATATCTCGATGTTCTCTCATAGTAAGTAGTTGTAGATATAGTTTTAAAGCACCTTTGTCATTAATGTCAAAGGGGGATTATGTATAGAATATGGGTTATAGATATGTATAAGGGAGATATAAGACAAAAGTATTTTGTATTAAGGGACAGTTAGCAACTTGGCCATATTCCTTTGTTGCCATCAATGACAAAGGGGGAGATTGTTGGCAAGTTGGCTATACTAGTGTATATGAATTGGTATAGTGTTTTCATTATGGCAACAAATTCATATAGTAGTTTGGAGTCAGTACACTTGATGAGAATTCAAAAATTGCCTAAGTGTTGAAGACTAGACAGTGTATAGTGTACCTGAAGCTTAGAGCATAAGCGCATGTGCGTACAACCAAGTTATGGTATGTGCCCTAGAAGATAAGTTGGTTAGACTATATTCATGCTTATTCTATGAGCGCATGATCAGTTATGCAAGTATGACAAAGTTATAGACAGTTGAAGTCACACAACCAGTGTGTGCCAGAGAAGAACAGAGTTAGCAGTTGATTATTGGCATTTTGATTTGTGGTTATATTATTATGATGTAAAGGCCATGTGCCTATTGTAATTAGGTTGCCAACATGTAATTATGTTTTTTTTTAAACACGCTTGAGCCAATTCAATTGGAAGCATTATATGTAATCAGTTAAAGGGTCGACCTAGTTATTTGTTTTGTATGTGCATATAAATATGAGATGTGCCCATTGTAATTAGTATGAGAGTTGTTTAGAGTTGAGATAAGTAGAGAAGAAGTGTATGAAGAGTTGATAAGATGTATTAGAGATTTTCAAGAGGCCAAAGCATTAGTGCATAAAAGGAACTGATTAGACAAGCAGTGTCACGAGAATAGTTCATCCAGTGGATATAGTGTGTATCTGAGATCAAAAGGTTGCAGCCTTCACCACTTGAGCAGTGAGCTCTAAGACAGTGATTCCACACCCCTAACATGGTTTATTGTAAAAGAATCCTAATAGGGTTTGACCCTTGACAAGGTCTACTGTACTTAATCCATTGTAAAGAAACTCCTAACAGGGTTAAGGATCTTCTAACAAGGATCATAAAACACTAGTACAGAATATTAGTGGGTGTCAATTCCCACTGGGGATTTTACCTATTTGGGTTTCCCTGTAACCATATTGGTGTTATGTGTTGATTTCATGTTTCATGTTTATGTGGATATTCATTTCAGTACTTAAGTATTTAAGTTCAGATTGAGATTAAGCAAAAAGATAAAATACAGTGAACATTGATTCACCCCACCCCCCCCCCCCCCCCTCTCAGTGTTCCCATTCCTAACAGCTTCACTATCATCACTATTCACCTTTTTAACAATATGTACCAACTGCTCTAATATAGGTGAATTCTCATTTATATCTTCTAATTCAAAAGCATAAACAAATATATATTTAATCTCATGTAGTACCTACTTCTGTTGATGTTCCCTTCTTAATTCTTCTTGTTTGCTTTTGTTTTTCAATAAGTCTTGTAGAATTTACATCTATTCATATGTCAAGTTATTAGTGTCCCATTTTGTAATCACTATAACTTCATCTAGTGTTACTTGTGTGCTAGGAGACTAGTCCTTTTTCTTGTGTAGCTTCTTCTTCTTAGTCTTTGGTGTGCTTCTAATCAGCAAGTGTACTAAGGCTTGAATAAACTCTTGCTCCTTGGGCTCCTGACTCTCCTCGATAACTTTAAGAATTATCTCCTTTGTTCCCTCAAGATGAGGCCCTAAGACTTCTATTGCATATTTATCTTCTAGTTCTTTCATGCTTTCATCTCCTTCTCATGTATTGATTTCAATGTTAGCCTCGGTAGGTGTATTGATTTATGTTGTCGGCTTACCCTATTCCTTGACACTTGTACCTTGTGTATCATTTTCTTCAACTATGACTGTGTTAGAGCTAACAGGTACTTATTCCATAATTGGTGCACCCTCAACCTTTTGATAATCATGAATTTGGATCAAAACTAGGTTGGTTCTTGGTAGAAATTTATCTGAAGTTGCCTCAATAAGAATTTGACTCTTGATTTCTTCCTCGGTCAAGGCATTGATATTAACTTGTGTATCCTCAAGTACATCTTCAATAGTGATCACATCCTATTGTTTACTCTCCCCTACCTTCTTCCTTATTTCTTCCTCGATATTTTCTTGCTCATTAATGTCCTCTGTATTGTTAAGCTTAACTTGTCTAGATGTGCCTTCATCTTTATGTGCACTCTTGTCAACTATCAGTCCAAAAATTGTCTTCCATATTAATGTACTTTGTTTAAAAACTTCTTCAATATGGAGTATGCTCTCAATTTAGGGATAAACTTGTTTCTATATTTCTCCATGAATTTTTCTCTTTGTTTTGTTGTTAATTCGGGCATTATTTGTGCTAATGTGCCTTCTCTTATTTGCCTTTTTGTCATAATGGCATACTACCATCTTTCATCAATTTTACTAAAAAATTCATCACAGATAAGATTCCCAATCTCTAATGGTGTCATCTTGAATATTCCTAACATCTCTATCATTGCATCTTCTATCTTTATTTTATCATTTTTACTCAACTTTTCAAATTTAATGAATTTAAATCCTGCCAAACATGTTGTACTCTTCATATTTTGGAAAATCTCATCCACATTGGTTGGATGCTTATGTGTGGCCGCCTTGAATTTACTGATATCTTCTGTGTCTTTCATTTCCTCATCTTCATCATCCTTTTGTAATACCAATTTTCTTCTCAGCTTCTTCTTAGGATTTCTTGACTCAACCTTAGTTTGAAATTGTTTTCTTTTCCCAAAGCTCTCCCCTTCAGTATTCTTTATTTAAGTTTTCTTTTTTGGCTCAACTATTGTTGCAGTTGAAGACGTCCTTATTCTCAGTCTTGTTGCTACAGAAGGAGTAGGTTTATGCTTTAAGTTCTTCTTTAAAATGGGCTTGGTAACTATTATCTCTTTGCCCTTCTTTTGTGCATCCACTTCCTCATCCTCACTTTCTTCAAAATTAGTGGATTGGTTATCACACTGACCTTGTGTGATTGCTAGTGGTGCATTCTCCTCTTCTCCTTGACCTAACATTTTCTCAAGGTTCTTCACTATCTTCTTTCTCTTTCTCTCTAAGGTTGCAGACTTCAAGCCCATGGTTATTTTAGATTTGGATTCTTCATACCTCCAAAATATATTGGCATTATTGTCAATTTATTCATCTAGTAAGGATGTGATAGCTGTAGATGTCTTATCTATATTTACCTCATAGGGAAATGGTCTCAACCATGCTACCCTTGGTACAACATCTTGTACATATGTGTGATCAGTATCAACAAGAAAAAAAACATCATCATAAAATTTCTCAACTAATGATACAGGAATTCTTCTCCTCTTCCTCATTTTCTTCTTGAACTCAAAAAAGTAGTTTTCCATCACACTATCAAAGTTTCATCCTAATTGTTGAATAAAATCACTTATTTTTTGTGTCAATGGTCGGTCCTGACTCCAGACAACATCTCCTATAGTAAAAAAAGTATTTTTTACAAAGAAAAATATGCAGACTAGCAAGGATCCAAACTTACACATAGAGTTCTTTGCCTTCCTGATTGATGATAAGTTCTCAGCTAATTATGTCAATTGTAGCTCAGCAAGATCATATGTATGATCCTTCTTTACCATTTTCCATGTCTGGTCAACTGCAATGCAAGGAACATTATCCATCCTTCTTGATTGGTAAAACTTATGTGCAATTACCCTCACTACAAAGTCTATCTCAGGGTCTATGATTGTAGAAATTGACATTCCTTGATTATTTCATACTATCATAGTGTTCTCTTGAATTACTTCCTTGCTCTGGCATCGCATTATTTTCTTCTTTTTAAGAGTAGGGTATCCAGTGACTTGGTGAATGATTTCCTTAGTGATTTTCATCGACCCATTCTCTAGCCATAATTGCATGTCATGAACTTTGCTCAAAACTATCTTAATCCATTCAATTTTGAAATTACAAGACAAGTCTAGGGTACAGACTAACCCTTTGTCGGCAACATACTAGTGTTCATCCTTCAACACTCTATTTTCACATAGTTTTTTATATGCCTCCCTCAGCTCATAATCTCCAATATTACTAATCTTACACATGTAGCATGCCCTAACATCGTGGATCATCAAAACCTTCAATGAGATCAATGACAGGGCTCTCAAGAGATCTCCCTTCACCACACTCTCAGGTACTGCTCAGAAATTCAGTGGTTTATATTCATCACTTCTAAATAATTAAACATTTTGTACCTCATTTCCTTGCTTCCTCACTCTAGTGGATGAACTTGATGCCATTTCTTCAAATTAGGGTTCGTAAAATGGATTATGTGTAGCTTGGTAATAACTAATCTTGTCAACACTTCACAATATTTTTCGATGACATGCATTTCAATCTTCACAAACTTCACACAAATTTCTCTCTCAATCACCTTTGAATTTCTCTAAAAATTCTATAATTGCTTGGTGAAATGAAAATGAAGGATAAAATTCATTATATAGATTCAAATGGTCAAATTAGGTCTTCAATAAATGTTGCATACACTAGTAGGTGTAATACAGTTGTCTCAATCATTGCATAATAGCTCAGTTAACACATACCCTTATTCCATCACTCAGTCACAACTATGACTCGATCATTATTGACACTACCATACTTAACTTGGTCAATATATCAGCTCAGTCGTTATGGGAGCTCAACACATACTAAGAGACTCAGTCACCATAGACATTAATACCAATGCTCAGCACCAATTATGCATATTAACTCTTTGCCTCAAATCTATCCTAATGCATCTTTACTTATGCAGATATGGACTTTAACACATCTAATGGTAGGAACTGGTGTAAAATATAACATTTGAAAATATAGTTCCTCACATACCTTCTTTGCTTAGTTAGAAGTAGTGTGATCACCTGATCCTTTGGATTGGATGATCTTAGGTTCACTGGTTCCACTATTTCTTGCTTCCTCTTTCTTTCTCCATGTCTGATTCATCTAGTTCTTTATGTGATCAATAGTCTCTTCACCTTTTCTTTGTTCATTACTCGGTGTTGGTGCTCTAGTCGTGCAATCTTTTCTTAAATGACCAATCTTGTGAAAACTATAATAGACCAAACTTCCATTCATCCAACTCTTGGACTTACCTCTAAAGTGTTTTCTTATACAATTTTTTGGAATATGACCATTTCTCCACAATAGTGACAATTGTACCATGTATTGTAATCCCAATTGAATGTGTTACCTTTCCTAGGTGCATTGTCTTGCTTCTTGGATGTCCACTTAGTTTTTGCATTGGATCTTCATTTTTGTTCTCTATGACCATATTTCTAATAATTGTAACAATGTCCTTGAAATTTAGGTGCAGTAGGTGTATTGCTAGCCTTTAACCCACATTGATGTTCCTGATGTCCATGTTTTTTATAGTTAAAACGATATCCATTGAATTCAGGCTTAGGATTAGACTTACCATACTTGCTTCTACAAAAAAAAATTGTGTGTCCTAGTTTTCCATAATGATGACATGAAGGTTTGTTGTTCTTTGGTTTTGCATTCCTCTATTCTCCACTCTTTGATAATTCTCCTTCTTCAGTGGATGATAGGTGCTCGGTATGGCCTAGTCTAGAGGTGTCATTGGATCTTCTTGGTGATCTCATCAATTTCTCAAAGTATCTCATAGCTTCATTAGGTTTTTTCATCCTCTCATTGAGTTCCCTTTCAAATCTTAACTCATTTTGCAGTTGATTGTTCTCTGATTTCAGATTTTTAATTTCCATGTATTTCCTATCTATCTCTTGATTTACAAGTAATAGCTGATTTACCATGTCCAATTAATTATTTGTAAGCTTTTTCACATCACATGTCCTTTCATCAAGTCTAATAGCCATTTTTCTTTTATCTTCTTCTGTCATTATCTTGTCTTCCTCAACTTTCTTTTTTAGTTCAATCACTTCACACAGTCTTACTGACTAAGTTTCCTATTCTCTCTTTAAGCTTTTGACTTCTTCATTCAGTGTGTTGTTTCTCTCCAATATATATGCTATTGTTGTGTTACTTTCACAGGAATTTCCATTATCAAATAGACATTTAGTGTCTTCTTCTTGATATTGAGTTTCATTTAGTTGGATTGTCAATTCTTTCCTTATCTTTAAGGATTTCTTCAATTCCTCTCTTATTTTCCCAAGCTGGTGTAATGCAAGTTGGATGTCAATCTTTTGATTATCTATGATTTTTCCCAACTTATAAGCCTCCATCTCCAAGATATTAACCCTCAAGTGGTTAGACTTCTTCTAAGAGAACAAAGCTTTGATACTAATTGTTGGAAGTCTTATTGGGAAAGTAAGATACTAAGAGGGGGGATGAATCAAGATCAATAAAACTTTTACACTTTGAAACAAATTCAACATGTATATCATGAATCACATAAACATAAACTTCAATGTTGAAATAGATCTAACTGCTAATCACGTCCATGAAAATGAAACACATAACACAAAGATTTTGGTGACCTAAAACCCTTGAAAGGTAAAACTGGGGTGGGGATGAGACCCACAAATCTTCACTACTATAGCAATAAAGTGTGCATGTTAGGGCTACAAAATTTTGATCACTTCTGGTGATCTACCCTGTGAGGGGTCTGCCCTACTAAGAGCATATAGACTTATACAATCTACCTTGATTAAAATATATAAACATACAACTAAGTAAGCACTTTGTTAGGAGATTTACAAAGGTCTGTTAGGACCACTCTGTTAAGAGATTTACCCTAATTCACTTGCTAGAATGTATTAGTACCTGATCCTTTGATTTGCACTTCAAATGATAATAACAGATCTCCTCTTTCCAATTCTTATTTGATCTCAAAATCAAATATAACTTTGTTTTTTCCTTCATTGGTCTTCTCAGTCACTCTAACTAATCTATGCTTCTGACATACAAAACACTTCTTCTTTCGCATAGATGTAAGATCTCCTGATTCCTTATTGTAAGAATTTGCAAATAGAAAAGATTGAACCAAGGATCTAGAGGTTAAATAAAATCACAAGAGAGATGATATTAATGAAATGATTGATATTGAATTGATCCAATGAATTCACCTTACATGATGACATAATAGGCCTCCTTATATAGGAAAGATGATAAGAGAGAATGATAAGGAGTTGATAAGCTATTACCTATGCTAGGTGTAATCACATGTCCATCAAATATGGATCATCCTCCATTATGCAATGAAGTATGTGCAATGGATTAGGATTATAATGTGATAAGAGAACTAAAGGTGGATCTCACACCAAAAGTGTAAATTCTCCTACACCATGTGCTTAATTAAGGTGCAAAATCCTGGATGTCTCAATCAAAAACTACTATGCAATGCATTATCCTAAGTAAGATTAAGTTAAGTGTAATTAGGAATGTTTAATTACACCAACACCCCTCCCCTTAAGTACAACTTAGGGGAATGCACTTAAAATCACAATGCATGATGGGTCCCCACTACTAGGCCATGTTAGGTACCCATGTACAATATGCAATGCAATACATGAAATGCAAAATCTCTCATAAAGTGGAGAAAGAGGGAAAACCTCATGGGAAAAAACCTCTCCCATAAAGAGAGAAGAAAACAAGATGCATGGATGGATGGAGTACTCAAGACCACCCAAGAACTACATACATCATGTATATACAAAGAATTAGCCCCCCATAAGAATGATAGTTGGAGACATGATATCCCCCCCATAATGTAGAAGCTCCCATGTTGATGAAGAGTACCTGCAAATAATAGATAAACCAATGCTTACAAGAAACATGTCTCCCCTTAGGAAGAAATAGATACATCAAATGATAAAGAAGCCAATCTATGTGCAAATGGAAGGAGGAATAAGATGAAGGTCCCCATGCATGAATCTCTAAAGACTGAATAGGAATCTCCAAGCTCAAATTATCTATCACCTCATGTGACAAATCAAGTGAAGAATGAGAAGAATCAAGAGTTCCAATCTCTAAAGAAGATGAAGAATTATCCCCAACTATGATGCTATCATCAAAGGAAAGAGAAACCCCCTCGTGTATGTCTCCCAAATATGCATCATTAGAATCAACAAATGTTGAAGATGCATCTAAGTAGTCATCACATTATGCAAGATCTAAAACACTATGATCATCCTACTGAATAGTAGAGCCCATGTCTAAAGAAGTGGGAGGTGGAGGAGTAGGAAGCTCAACACTTGTCTCAACAAAAAAATGATTCAAGTGTCCAAAGTTCTCCTCATATACATAATGATCCCTTGGCAAATGGATGTGTACATCATGACTATCATCATCAACAACAACAACAAAAATGTGAAAAATAATACAAGTGTCATCAACAACTCCCATAGCTATGACATCTCTAGCCTCCATGTCCCTAATTTAGACAAAATCAGGAGTGAACTCAACAATTTTACCTTGTGCCCCCTGTGTAATTTGGTAAATAGAGAGAAGATTAGTGGTCAAGGATGGTACACAAATAACATCATTAAATGTCCCCTCTCCCATAGGAATAGAACCTTTCCCACAAACTCTCATGAATGTGTTATTACCCATAAAAATATTAGGAGAATTACAAGGCTCAATAGAAGAAAACATATCCATAGAAGATGCCATATGATGTGATGCACCTAAATCAAGAAGGCATTTATCTTGCTCAGGATGTGTGGAAGCCAAGAGTGCTTGTCCTTTACCTTTATCTTTGGATGATGATGAAGATGTAGAAGCTTCCAAATATGTACAAGAAGGAGTAGACACTGATGAGGGAAACTTAAGGTAGTGCTTCTGAATAATGTGAGTTAGCTCATCAATATTATTTTGAAAACACTTATGCTCATCATGTCCTAGCTTTTTACAATAAGAACATGTATCCCTCTTTCTTCTAGATGATTCCTCTCTTGAAGAGGACTTGGATTCAGTAGTATTGTGTGAAGGAGATTCATTACCTTTTTCATGAGGCTTCGGATCCTTATTTTTCTTCTTTCCTTTTACATTAGAAGCCTTTGAAGTAGACTCACTTGCAATCAATGCTTGATGTGTGGAAGGCTTCAATTGACCCATGTGTGCCAACTTTATTTATTCCCTTATGAGTTGAGCTGAAAATTCATCAAGAGAAGGCAATTTGTATGCACTACCAAGAGCATCCATAGTTGCATAGAATGTAGAAACAAAGATAGAATAATCAGGACCAAGCTTGGAAAGAATAGAAAAGATCAATTGTTCATCCCCTTTAACAATGCTACATGTAGAAATCTCCAATCTAATAGAATTGAACTTAGAGAAAAAGTATTGAATATTGTCAAAATCACTAGGATTTAGACCTATGAGACCATTCTCTAATCTAAATTGTCTCATTCTATCAGGTTTACCAAAGGTTCCTTCCAATATGACCCAAGCATCATCAGGATGTGTGCAAGATGCAATATGAAAGTACAAATCATGAGAGATGGATGATCTAAGAGAGCCAAGTGCATTATCCCTTTGATCAAACCATTTTTGCCTTTTTGCAACACCTATTTTTGGTTCTTGATCCTGCCCAAGAGTCATTGTAAGCAATCCAATACTCAACAAATGATCACTTAAAGATACTTTCCATTCATGGTAGTTATATGGAGTGAGGATTTTAACCTTTGAATTATCCATGATACAACCAAATAATGACTGATAACTATTGATAACTCCTTCAAATGACTGATGCAAATCAAAAAATTAAAATCCAAGGATTAACCAAGTGCAAATATAGCCTCAAAATGACCTATTTCTAAAAGTGATATATCCACCCCGAATCACTAAAATCTAATTGCAGATCTAGAAAGTAGACAAAAAATCATGCACTTTCAACAAAAAAATTCGCCTCAAAATGTTATTGTATGTGCCAAAATGAAGCCCTAGAAGTTGCATAAATCAGGAACAAGCAAGAATGGTCAATAAAATCTACACTTTCTGATAAATCTAGCCACCAAATTGCAAAAATAATACCACCACTAGATTCTTTAGGAAATTATACCCAAAATAAATAAAAAAGTGCTTGAAAAAAGGAGCAAAAATGAGCAAGATATGGCCCTCTAAAGTTAGACTGCAAAATCAAAAACTCCAATGATGAAGGCTAAGAAAATTCAAACCCTAATGATGTCACCAAAACACTACATTAAATTTGACATTCATATGGACGTCATTGAAAGCCCAATTTGGCCTATTTTGACAGTTGGATGGTCGTCAAATTTAGGCTAGGGAAAAGATGATGTCAACAAAAAAATGACATGTCCTCCTCACGTGGTGGCTAATTGGGCTGCTGATGTAGTGTGTTGTATAGATGATGTCAGTCATACGTATGATGATGTCACTTGATGACTATGTAGGTTTGCTGAGGTGGTGGGTTGGGACATGTGGTTGTGTCTGATAGGTTTGTGCTATGGGTGATGTGGTGCCTTTTTCTTGTCCCACGTGGCACACTGACAGGCTCAAGTGTTCCAGTACCCCTTTGACAGTGTTCCACGTGGCATGTCGCATGGAGAATTTTATGTGTGCCATGTGGCTCAGTTGGGCAGAGCTGCCATGGGGGCCCGAGTGGAGATTGAAGCGGGACTGCCAGGTGGAGCTACCACGAGTGACAAATCTAACCAGAGGAGCGTAGTGGGAATGATCCCACATGCACTGTGAGATTGAGTATCAGATAGTTTATAAGGAAAAATTCCTACAACTCAAATAAAAGAATCGAGTCAGGTTTGGTCTTAGGCTCGCCTTTGAGGTTGAGCTCAGTTGGGATGCCAACCTCGATGCCTATGCTTGGTGATGACATTAGAAAATTATTGATGTGGCCTTGTACCTCAGATACTAGGGAATATTCCCTGAGGTGAGTAATAAATATAGGGCACGTACTAGGCCTAAAAATAAATTTTGCAAAAAAAATAAATTCTAAAAAACATAAAATTTTAAAAAATATTTTTCCCTGAAATCGTACCACAGAGGTGCTAATCAGGTCATATGGCTCGATTTGCAAAAAAAAATTGCCTCAATTTAGACTTTCATTGAATATGGGTGAGTTTATAGTCATTTTTCACCAAAATAGCCTCTCAGACGCAATGGTGAGGTCAGATCTGCCCCAAGATGCTTCTAAAACATGCTAGTCTTCAGATCTAAGATTTGGACCTTCAACTCTTACACCTTGATCTCTTCAAATCGTCTAATCAAAATGCTCCAATGGCTCTGATACCATGTAAGAATTTGTAAATAGCAAAGATTCAACCAAGGATCTAGAGGTTAAATAAAAGAACAAGAGAGATGATATGGATGCATTGATTGATATTAAATTGATCCAATTAATTCACCTTACATGATTACATAATAGGCCTCCTTATATAGGAAAGGTGATAAGAGAGAATGATGAGGGGTTGATAAGCTATTACCTATGCTAGGTGTAATCACATGTCCACAAAATGTGGATCATCCTTCATTATGCAATGAAGTATGTGCAATGGATTAGGATGGTAATGTGATAAGATCACTAAAGGTGGATCTCACACCAATAGTTTAAATTCTCCTACACCATGTGCTTAATTGAGGTGCAAACTCCTAGATGTCGCAATCACAAACTACTATGCAATGCATTATCCTAAGTAAGATTAAGTTAAGTTTAATTAGGAATATTTAATTACACCAACACTTCTTATTAGGGTTTTGATGTCATCTTAAATAAATAACTGATCAAGCTTCTAGATCAAGATCAACAATCTAGATTCATCACTTTTTTTGCTTAAACATTTCATTTTTTTGATTGGTTATATCACTTACATAGGGATTAATGATCAAAATCATAGCACATAATTAACTCCTTAATTCTCTCAATAATCATTAAACTATGCATAAAATTCAGCCAAAATGGTTTACCTAGGTGTTTGTGCTATTCCAAACACATATTGGCATATGAAGTCTTTGGTGCTCAGTCAAAACTGTTATCCATATATTGGCACTCAACACTAATTGTTCTATACATCTCGACATTCACACTACTCGGTAACTACTTGGGTGCTCGGTGACCACTGACTTTCTTGGCAATAACTACTACTCAGTACATATACATAATACTAGTCCAACACATTACTCAGCCTTAGTAGAATGACTCGGTCGCAGTGATGACCAACCAATTATGCCTTGATAATGACTAATCATTTGACACTAATAGACAACATGACTTGGAGATCAACAACTAGATCTATAAAATCATCATTTAGAACCTTCACAATGGAGCATATTAAAAAAAATGGCATTGCAACAACTATAATAGCTGGCATCAAGTCAATTATTCCATATTTTGATAACTAGTAATCAAGTGGACATAAGGAGTATATCTCCTTTACTATAGTTTTAGTTAGGAGAGATCTTTCATCAAACAACCTGAGAATAAGTTTTGAATTAGTATGTACAAACCACTAAACAAATTTGATAATTAATTAATGATACTTAGGATAATTTCCTTTATATGAAAGGAGATCCCTATTAGATGAATCTAGAACAACTCAAGTTATTAATAGATTAACTACTACAGGATCCAAATTTGCAAAAGAATAAGATTAAATAATAAATATAGAAATAATTTCAAAAGGAAAAGGAGGATGAAGTAAGGAACTGGTGTTCTACAATCTAGTCTATCTTGGAAACTCATATCAATATAGTCAAAATTACAAAGGTGTATTTTGATCAATTGTATAATTTTTTTGCAATGGCAAACAATAGTAGGAACCCTAAAGACTTAAATGGATCAATTAGAAGTCAAAATTATCCAAGATACATGATATTATGATGTATTTAAAGTTTTGGATGGAAGAGAAAGTGAAACAATATAAGACCTACATGATCATTACCAACAAGCCTAGGAGTATAAGAATAAATCTCAAAGAAGATTCTAGCAACTAAGGCATTTTTTAAGCTACGGGTTAGCACATATCACTAGCATAATTTAGTATGCCCTAAATCTTCTCAAGCACATACAAATTCCAAATAATATTTTGGAAGTATATAACCATCTCATACAATTTCATATACATAAAAAAGAAATAATGGAATGATAAAACTTGTATCCCTCCAAAGAATATATATAAGGATATACTTCCATGAGTAGGTTAACTTGAGGATAGATTAAGGCTTTGAAGAGGTGATGATATTGGTTAGAAGCACTATACAAACACTAGTCTAGAGATACTTAATGTTATCTAGAAATAAAGGTCTAGAATAAGAGCTTTAGGAAGATAGAATTTATTCTAGGGATTATAGGGTCATGTCCCCTATTGTAGCTATAAGTAATTAGTAGGATCTATTCAACAAAAAAGGTCATAAATACAACATAATATAGTGAAAAAAAAATGTATATATGATATAAGGAGATATAAGGAATGTAATGAATACATATTCGTATATGAGTATTGTTGGTTATTTTTCTTGCAATCTTCTTTCCTAGGTCAGAACTTGAGACCAAGTTGTGGGATTGAGAACTTAGAACACAAACTCAACACCATCAGTAGAAAAGAGACAAAATAAACCCAACATAACAAGGTACAAAAACCTTCTTCACTTTGAGTTCCACATCACTTAGGTGGGTATACCTCATCTGCACACACATAACTTCCTTGTGATAAACAATAGCTTGCAGATACATAACTATGGAATAGCTTTCAAACCCTTTAGGTAACATGCACCTCAGTGTTTTTACCAAATCTTATGCGATATCCCACTTGCATAGAGTAAGTTTGAAAACTAGAAATACTCTAACTCCTCCTATCAACATGAAAGGGAAAATGTTTTCATTTATATTTTGGATGAATGGATCCCAGAAATACCCCAGATCTCTCATAGACTAGTGCCTTATCTAATGGGAAATAGAGACAAATAAAATATTGCAACAACAGACTATGAATAAATAAGACAACATAGTCTAATATGTCTAATGTCTTACATCAAACATACACCATTGATCAAGTTCTACTTGTTAATCCACCTGTGTAATCAGATATGCAATTACCTATTCAAATAATTTAACCCTCCCCTTAGAAGAGACCCTGGAATAGATAATACATTAATCAGCATCCACTGAAAGACAATTCTGACATATCTTTGATATCCCAACTCATACACATCTGAAGACAAATCCTAAATCCCAGTTATTTCCTTCAAATAATTTTATTGCAATTTTACAATAGAAAAGACCAAAACACCTTGGATGTTTTAACCCATGTAATTCGGGAAGAAAAATGGAGACAACTTGATAATAGTATGAAAATGGTGAAATCTCATTCATAAGACAAACTATTACAAATGTTATTCTTCTCTGAAACCAAAAATGAAACAAGAACACTCTATATGTAGAAAATAGGGAAATATTTACAGAAGGAACCACACTTGGAACCTGCTCTGAAAATTATAGAGAATTTGGAACCCTTACAAAAAGAAAAGACCAGAATATTTGGAAAAGAGAGTAGACCTAAAACATTTCTCAGTTTGACATATGTCCCTTTCTAGAATATCTCATTTTGCACCATATCTTTTTCCTCCCAAAATCTGATTTGATTTGCAAACATCCATTACTACTCTTAGCCACTTGTGAAAATCTAATTTCCTCCACCGCCATTGTATTCCTCATGTCGTGTCATTTCTATTGATATATAATACTTGTATATTCAAACGAACAATTAGCCTCCATATCATATTCTCGTGCACAACCAAATCATTTAAATTTTTGAATTTTACCCTATAGTCTGACTATATGATATTTTCAATCTTTACACAGACCTTTAACTCTGACATGGTCTCCACATGCCATGTGGCATCACCCTATTAGCTCATCAGTCCACCTCACTACACTAATGGAACATCACTTTGCACCTACACAGTCACCAATCTGATTGCGAGATTTGGAGATCACATTCATCTCATGATCTCTGGATACTTAAATAACTCTAGTCTGATTGGGAGATTTGGAGATAACGACAATCTCATGATCTCCAAATGTTTTCCTTAACTATGCTCTGACTATGAGATCTAGAGATAACATCAATCTCGTGATCTCTGAATGTTTTCCTTAACTACGGTCTAACTGTGAGATTTAGAGATAAGAGCAATCTCATGATCTCTAGATGTTAACTTTAACTATGGTCTGATTGGGAGATTCAGAGATAAGAGCAATCTCATGATCTCTAGATGTTTTCCTTAACTCTGGTATGATTGGGAGATCTGGAGATAACAACAATCTTGTGATCTCCAAATGTTTTCCTTAACTACAGTCTGATTGGGAGATTTAGAGATAAGAGCAATCTCATGATCTCTAGATGTTAACTTTAACTCCAATCTAATTGGGAGATCTGGAGATAACAACAATCTCATGATCTTCAGATGTATTCCTTAACTGCGATCTAATTATGAGATTTAATGACCACTGTCAATCTTAGCACACATCCCAAGGCATTTGACATGTTCATCACCATGTGACATTAAAATTATCTTACCTTTCTTAGAACCCACCACTACGTCACCCTCCACTTGCTTGCCACTTCTTGCCTTGGTCCATGTGCCACTCGTGAGAGAGTCTCCACCTGGGCATCCACATGTGGACACTATGTCTCTGTGTGTTTTGGTATATGAATATCATTATGGTCCTTCCCACACTAATGTGGGACTAAACTTCCCATAGTTATAATTTTTCTTCTTTTAAAAAATTCCTTAGTTAGCATGCCCAGCCAGCATCCACACAAACACTGGCCCCACAATCCAGAAGGCTCCACCTCACCTCTTTCTCTTTACAAACATACTTAGTGCTTTTGTATTTAAACATTATGAGTGCTCAAAACTAGGTTCATGTGGGATAAAGGCTCACACTATATTCCACAAAAATGTCACCTCCCAGCTCACCATTTGCAAACACATGAGCCTCTAATCTTCTTCAATAAATCTACTTTGATGCAAAACTATGAGCATCATTTGTGCTTCCACAATTTTGTTGATATATTACCATAGAGAACTTCTGGGCTACCAAAACTTTCAACAAATCATTTTGTGCAAAACCAACAGTCGTGGCTTCCATAAAAAACATATATCTACAAATTCTATCAAGGATTGTGTCAATAATACTTCAAATTTGGTGTGAGACAGCAAGTCATGGCATCAAAACTCCATTCTAAGTCTCCAAATTCAACTCTAGAAGACAGTGAGAATGCTGACAGAGATTGTAGCATTTAAAATCTCATATGTTGTCAATCATCTTTTTTAAATTCATTCAACAAATCCATTTATTTACTGATCTTGTGCATATCAATAATAAAGGTACTTCAAATATTAACTTTGAAACATTAGAGAATATGTCAAACTTTAAATTATATCTGAAAGAACATGGAGAAATTCTACTATGCATAAATCAGAAAACCTGGAGCCGTAAAAATTTTCAAAAGTTTATGATAATTCAAAATAACAACTGGGTCATTGTCAGATTTCGAGCAGCCCACAAATCTTCAATACCTCCTTTGTAAATTGGCATGGGAGAAAATGTGAACTTTAAAAATATATGTCAAACAGACTTGGATTTTGACAAAATTGGAGCTGGAAACTTATATAACCATACCAAACCCTATGACATCTTCCAACTTTTTAATTTTAAACATTTTCATAGATACCAAGTCTAAATTCTTCTGAGACCAAAATGACTAAGCTACCTACAAAACCACCCTTAAAAATTGATTAAAATAGATCACATGACACTGGCATTTGGCAAACATACACCTCGAAAAATAAACCTTCACTCTGCCAAAGGAATTCTCATGATGACACTAAGTGCAGAAGATTTTAATCGTTAAAGTCACCCACTTCAATTAAGCTCTACAGATTCAAGTTCAGATCACAGGGAACTACTCTTCAAACTCGTCCACTAAAAAAAATCAAACCAAGCCCTAGGAAGCTCAAAACTTGCAAACTAAAACATTTAGATACCATCATCATGGAACAATCAATGGAACCCCTTGACATTAGACAAGATGCAAGATACAACCTCCTCAAAAGAGCAACTCTGCATGTGTAACACTGGATACATAGGGAAACTAAACAAATTGCCTCCAAAATGAGTTGCAAAAACTCATCAGATGAAACCTCCAAGACCCAAAAACTAGGGTATGTTTTCATTGATATACAAGTAGTATAAGGAAGAAATTTTCAAGGTGTGGCAATCAACTGAAAAAATGTTATTAATTCTCAAAAATGGCCATTCAGATTTGTTGGCAATGCACACCCAGAAAAACAATGTAAACTGGGTATGAAATCGGTTGAGAAAATAGGTCAAATAGATTGACCATGATCTAAAAATCATCAGGAACATTCATTTCCATGTTTACAATGTAGAGGAACATTCAATTTCTTGTGATCATGAACTGGGTGCAACTTGTAAGACCTCAAAGTAGGCTACTTAATAATTTTGTATTTCACGTTCAGATAAACTAAATAAAACACAAATGGAAAAGCTTTGGAAAACTCATCATACAAACTCACAAGGGTCTAAAAATGGGAATGGAGATTCACTTTCATGTCTACAGATACTGCAACACTCTGTATGCCATGACTATCAACTGGGCATTAGATACAAACCTCTGAAGTGGGTCATTTAGTAAACACTAAATAAATGCAAAGTGCAGATTTGAGTAATGACCTCCAAATGGCTATCTCCAAAACACATCAAAACTGAAATTTGAGAGTTCTAACCCACTACATTTGCTTAATGATAGGTAAGGAACACATGTTCCAAGCAATATCTCATGAAAATCATTAGGTCCTTTTTACTTGCACTCGAACTAGGGTCCTTTCAAAAGCCTTTTGGGGCAATGATTTGTGCCTTAGAGAAATTTTCAAACTGGTCACTCTAAAATTCTGGTTAAATTTTAGAGCTCCAAAAAGTATAATTAATTACATATTCTGATCCATTATGTGTGTATATGATAGTTTATTCTTATTTACAATTGGTATAAAATGCAAAATATATTTTCTTATTGCCTCAAAAGGATTGAATTCTAGGTAGAAGACAACAATAGTAAAAATCCATTAGGTACAAAACTCTATTTTTCATCCTTCAAATTTCTTATGAAAAATGGGTTGCGAAAGAGAAACTATTACATATTGGTTATAGGTTGTCATTCATGGAAACTACATCTCTTTCATTGTTCCCTAACATCTTTTGTATATATCGAAGGATAGATTGGATAATCAGCTAAGTATAGAAGTTCAAGAAGCAGTATATAGTCTTAGTAAATGGATCGATATGGAGATGGTTGAGTAAGTTACATATGTAATCACCCAAAAATGGTCTAGTAAACCTTAAGCTCAACTCTAACATTAAACATTAAAAATACTAAACTTTATCTTATGCTTAATTAATTATGCATATTGATTTAATCTCTTATTTCTTGATCAAATCATCACTTTATCATTTATCCAATGATATCCTAAATTTTGACCACTTTATCCTAAGTCTTATTTGATTAAAAGAACACATCCCCTTTTAATTTAATAAAACCCACTATTAGGAATGAGAACACTAAGAGGGGGGGGTGAATCAGTGTTCACTATATTTAATCTTTTTACTTTACTCTTCAAACTTAACTTGATTGCTTAAGTACTGAAATAAACATCAATGTAAACAAGATAAACAATCACAACACATAACACCAATATGGTTACGGGGAAACCCAAATAGGTAAAAACCCTAGTGGGAATTGACATCCACTAAGAACTACACTAGTGTCTTATGATCCTTGTTAGAAGATCTGCAACCCCGTTAGAAGTTGTTCTTTACAATGCTTTTAGTACAGTGACCTGGTCAAAGGTCAGACCCTATTAGGATTCTTTTACAATAATCATGTTAGGGGTGGGGACACACTGTCCTAGAGCTCACTGCTCAAGTGGTGAAGGCTACAACCTTCTAATCTCAGATAAACATTATATCTTCTAGATGAACTATTATTGTGACACTGCTTGTCTGATTAGTTTCTTTTGTGAGTTGATGCTTTAGCCCCTTGTCAAGCTCTAACTCATTCTATCTTCACTTCGCATGTCTCTACTCTTCTTGTCTTAACTCTATACTTCTTCCATACTTAATTACAAAGGCACATCTTATATTTATATGCGCTAACAAAACAAATAACTAGGTTGGCCTACAACTAATTACATACAATGCTTCCAAGTGAATTGGCTCAAGCGTGTTTACAACCAAGGATGTTTACATGTCTACAACCTAATTAAAATAGGTGTATAGCCTTTACATAATATTAATATAATTGCTAATCAAATTACTAACAGTCGGCTGCATACTTTGTTCTATTCTGGCATTCACTATCTATACGACTTCAACTATCTGTATCTTTGGCATATTGCCTCATTTGATCATGCACTCTTAGAAATAGCATGAATACTCACTTACCAACTTAACTTTAAGGGTGCATATCATAACTTGGTCATACACACATGCGTTGACTCCAAAACTCTATATGACTTTATTTCCATAATGAAAACATATATCTAGTCATATACAATAGTATAGTCAACTTGCCAAAAATCTCCCCCTTTGTCATTAATGGCAACAAAGGAATATGGAAAAGTTACTAACTGTACCCTTATACAAAATTCTTTAGTATATACTCTAACTTATTTCTTCCTTATACTCTATACTATACTCCTTCTATACATCATATATGATACTCCATATTTTACATACAATAGTCCCCCTTTGACATTAATGGAAAAGGTGCTCAAAAAGGTGTATCTACAAGTACTTACAATGTTAGGACATCTGGAGATGCTATTTGCAAATTTTGGATCTCTTATATCCAAAATGCTATTAGTGCATTAATAGTCTATAGATGGGCGCATAAGGCATATTGCAGCTTCTCTATCATTTCCAAGTCTGTACTCAAACCTTGATCATATGTTACCATAGTGGCTTCAATCTCCTTGATGTTCTGATTAAGTACATCTAGAGAGGGCGCAAGAGCATTCCTGAGTTGTGTTTTCCTTGCCCTTATCTTAGACATCTCTTTCTCAACCTTTTCTATTTTGTCTATCTGACCCTGGTACACATTATTGCACATGTTCACATTAGTGGAGGGATCTTCCACTAATTTCCTTACATTGTCTATCATTGCTTCTACCTCCTGGATTTTCTTGTAGTGCTCACTAGTCATCTTATCTTGGTTCATACAGTCTACAATAATCTTCCTTCCCTTAGCTATGAACTCCTTCAAGGATGCTTGACCAATATTCAATGAACTGAGGTCAAGTGAAAAGTTTCCAACTAGTTCACTTAATCTTTTCTTCAGATATTTCTCTTCTGCAACTTGGGATGCAGATTCTTCCAAGCTAGAAAAGTTTGCTTTGAGGTTTGTCAGTATGGTACTGACATCATCAACTGAATGAACTGTAGACACTTTCTTGTCTGAAGGTAGCAAGTTGTTCAGAATGTTGACTAATTCAACAAATAGAGGATTCCTCATCACTTGCTTCTCTTTTTCTTTCTCCATAGCTAGGACACTGATCTTAATCAAGTCTTCTTCTCCCCAAGAGTCCAAGCTTGTGGTGTCTGGTGTCAAACTTGACAATAATGATGTTAAGGGTAAGGGAGTGATAGGAGTGTTGTCCATCACTTCTTGTTTTATCTTCATAGGTATTTCAATAGATGGCTCATATGTTGGTTCACTTCTTTTTACCTCTTCTTCTCCTTTATCCACTTATATCTTTTCTTTTTCTTTTTCTTTTTCTATCTCTTTTTTTGTCTCCTTTTTTCCTTCTTCACCTGTGATATCCTCTATTAATACTTCTTCTTGTAGATTAGGTGAATTGTCACCACATAGAATTTCAACCTCATGTGTGCTCACAAAGGCTTCCTCAAACTTGTCCAAGTCTTTATCTATGGCCGCCATGGCTATTTCTACATTATCAATGATGATTGTGTCATCTTTTTGTGTCTCATTCATGGGCACAGACTTCACTTCCTCTATAGGTGTTACCATTGTAGGTGTTGGATCCTAAGGACCTTTTACTGGTCTATTGGTGGTCTCTAACTCCTTGGCTTCCTTAGAGGGAACTTGAGCTATGGACATAGTAGGTGGGTACATGTGCCTATCCAAAAAGACTTTCTCAAAAGCTTTCTCTATCTCTTTAGCTGCCAACTCAAAGTTCTTATCCATAATGTGAAAAGTTCTCAACTTTTTTCTGAGGTGCAGCTTCACTAGATCTAAAAATAATGTTTCTCTTCTAAGGAACATATAGGGAAGCTTTCATCTAGAATCTTTTCCCTTATTCTAAGATCTTCTTCAATAGCCTGTTTCTTTAAGGATTCCAAGATATTCCAAACACTGTCTGGAATGACTTTCTTAAGTTCCAAGACTATCTTCTTGAACTTAATCATATGTTTTATGATCATGCCATGAATCTCTAATTTATCAATTTCACTGTACTTCTCATAAAATTTTCCTATCTAATCTATTATGCCTTCATCAATAATCCTTGTTCTCAAAACTTGAAGATTAGGTCTGAAACCTACCTCAAGAGGTGCTTGAGCATTCTTTTTCTTACTTCTAGTTGCCCATGAGGATGGGTGACTTGTGATGGTTTCCTTCTTCCTCTTTGGCATGCTTATGTATTCTGGAGGTGATGTGGTATCCAGAATAATTCTCTTTGGGCACAGGAGAGATAATATTTGTTTTACCCTGTTTATCCTTTGGATCATCAGTCTTCTCAATCTTGATTTTCTTCATTTTAGGATCATCTTTCTTGGCTTCCACTGTGGATGCGCTCTCAATTTCCAATGCTACATTTTCTTCTCTTGCTTTATCTAGGTCTACCTATGTTGCACCATGAATTATGAGTATCTCAGATGTAATCTTGGAGGCTTTCCTCTTAGTTTTTGTGTTGTTCAAAACTACAACTTCCCTTGTCTTTTCTTCATAAGTACCTCACCTAGGTTCATTAGAGTCCTTAGGTGTTGATAGTAATACTTATGCATATGCTTCCAAAATTGGTTCCTCTACCTCATAGCCAAGTGGATGGATCCACTTTGTTCTAGGCTCTACTACTTCCATGCATGTTATGTCAGTTTCTACCATAAGGCAAATGTTGTCTTTGTATTTCTCAACAATACTCTCTAGTATCATGTACCTCATCTTCATTTTGATCTTGAATGTCTTCAATTCTAGCTCCATGTAATCCTTCAAAGTTCTCTCAGTAGATGCCTTAAGAGATATTTGAGGCATTGTAGGTATACTTTTATCCAAGTACAAATCCAAAACCTTTCCAAGTATATGGAAGTACATGTAAATGATTAAAGACCCAAACCTAAATATTTTGGTCTTATCATGCTTGATGGTTTTAATGTTATCAATCAATTATGTGCACAAGATCTCACACAAATTGAACTCTCCATTTTCCTTAACAATTCTTATTACTGCAAGAACAGTGGTTGCGGATACACCATTTACCCTGTTGGTGTACTGAAACCTGTAACCTAATATCATAGACATTAATTTGATGTCTTTCTCTTCAATAGGCTCAATTGGTATACCATGCCTATCACTTTTGGACTTACATGCCTATTCAACTAATTTCCTTACATCCTTGCCCACTAGAAGAATGGTGCCTGTCCTAGAAAGTCTTGTCATATCCTGAATAAGATCTCTTGTGATTCTTACTAGGACTTCACCTATCCAAAATAGGTCATCATGGATTCTTCTTAACAAGATCTTGATCCACTTGAATTCATAGAACTCATATGTCATAGCATACTCAACAATGGGATGGTCTTCTAGATGTGCAAACTCATCTAGGAATATTCTATCTAGTTTCATCATGGACTCAAGGTGCAACCTTATCCTATCAAGTCCAACTGGTTCCTTCTTACATTATATGTATGCATGAATGTCTTCTACATGCATTATGCCCATAGGGGTTCTTGAAAATGCACCTTCTAGGTCATCTAGGGTTGACTTAAAAGGGTGCCTCTTAAAGACATATCTCTTTCTCTCAGAAACATCAAAGACAACTAATGTAGCTAGGACTTAATTGTTTAACACTTCAAATTAGATTCCAAAGACTTTTGAATCGACACATCAGACTAGGGCTTCACAATTGATCAATACACTTCTTCACTGGTGAATCGAGCTTCAACACTTCACAATTCAACTGCTAGGGCTTTTGTGGTCTCCAATCGCTCTAACTTGAATGCAATGAGTGATTTGTAAGTTTTCATAGACTATAAAGTGAAATTTCTACCATTAATGCTTGCTGTGTAAACCAGAATTTGACATGAGAATTTCCAACTTCCATCCTCCAATCGATCAAGCAGTGCACTCTTGCATATAGCATCAAATAATCTCCAAAATGTTAAATCCAAAGGTGCATACTCTGAGGGTGAGTATACCAGCTGCGCAGGGGTCTAGAGCTAAATTAGCTCCCCCTATGACCCTGAGGGTCATTCATCTAGATGTAGAGGGTGTGTCCATTGTAGATGCATCCAATACATACTCATCAACCTTATCCTTCTTTCTCTCTATCCAAATCAAGCTTGCATCTTCTGAAGCTTTCACAAACTTGACTTCTCCTTCAGTATCCAATATTGATTCTTCTAGATTTTTAGGGCTTTCCTAACTTGTGTTCTTGATCTACAAAACTTTGAGATGTATCTAGCCTTGTTACAAGAGTGACAAATAACTAGAGGCCTTGAATTCCTCAGCACATTGATATGGGTTACCATTTTACACTGTCTAGTTGAGTGACTATTATAATTACATATCTGACATGTAATACTCTAAGAACTTCTTGCATTTGGTTGATTCTAATTTCTCTGATTATGTTGAGTCTTGTTATTCAGACTTATTCTACAATTCATAGCTCAGTGACCAAATTTATTGCATGAATAATAATAACCATTGAAAGGTCTTACCTCTTTACAATTCGTTGCTATATGTCCATGCTTGTTACATGCATAACAAGTCTGGTTTACTAGCTTGAACTCATCCTTAGATGGTTCAACATTGTCTTTAGTTTGATTTTCAGTTTCCTTAGCATTTTTAGTGTCTTCTGGTGCTTTCATCCTTTCTCGTATGTCATCAATCTAATTTTGTGCTTCATTGAATCCAACACCGCTGGTATCTCCTTTAAGCTTCCATGCATACAACTATGACTCTATCAAGTCAGAACTGGTGTGTAATTTCTCAATGTGATTCTTTGCCTCTTTCAACTCAGATTCCAGATTTCCTTTGTTGTTTCTTAGCTCCAAGATTTCCATCTTTGCTTGCCTAAATTATTCATTCAGTTGAAGGTTCTCTTTGATCTGTTCATCATAAACTTCTTGATTGTTAGTTAGCTTTTCATCCAAATCTTCAATCTGATCTTTTAGAGATGTGTTCTCCCCATTCAACTTCTTAAACATTTTCCCTAAATTACTATTTGAACAATCTTTCAAATCTTTTCTAAGTTTCTTGATGAATACTTGTGCTCCATTGATTTTCAATTTCAGCTCTTCAACTTCTTTCTCAGATTTGTCAAGGTCTTCAAGAGCTGCCATAAGATTCTTCTTCAAATGTTTTTCTTCTTTTGAACCCATTGATCTCCTTAAATGGTTAAACTTCTCTTCAGAGGACCAGAGCTCTGATACTAATTTTTAGGAATGGGAACACTGAGAGGGGGGGGTGAATTAGTGTTCACTATATTTAATCTTTTTACTTTACTCTTCAAACTTAACTTGATTGCTTAAGTACCAAAATAAAAAACAATGTAAACAAGATAAACGATCACAACACATAACACCAATATGGTTACATGGAAACCCAAATAGGTAAAAACCCCAGTGGGAATTAACACCCACTAAGAATTGCACTAGTGTCTTATGATCCTTGTTAGAAGATTTGCAACCCTGTTAGAAGTTTTTCTTTACAATACTTTTAGTACAGTGACCTGGTCAAAGGTCAGACCCTATTAGGAGTCTTTTACAATAACCTTATTAGGGGTGGGGACACATTGTCCTAGAGCTCACTGCTCAATTAGTGAAGGCTACAACCTTCTGATCTTAGATACACACTATATCTTCTAGATGAACTGTTGTTGTGACACTGCTTGTCTGATCAGTTCCTTTTGTGCGCTGATGCTTTAGCCCCTTGTCAAGCTCTAACTCATTCTATCTTCACTTCACATGTCTATGCTCTACTTTTCTTAACTTTTTACTTCTTCCATACTTAATTACAAAGGCACATCTTATATTTATATGCGCTAACAAAACAAATAACTAGGTTAGCCTACAACCGATTACATACAACGCTTCCAAGTGAATTGGCTCAAGCGTGTTTACAAAAAAGGATGTTTACATGTCTACAACCTAATTACAATAGGTGCATAGCCTTTACAAAATATTAATATAACCGCTAATCAAATTACTAACAGTTGGCTGCATACTCTGTTCTATTCTGGCATTCACTGTCTATACCACTTAACTATCTATATCTTTGTCATATTGTCTCATCTGATCATGCACTCTTAGACTTAGCATGAATACTCATTTACCAACTTAACTTCAAGGTCGCATATCATAACTTGGTCATAGGCACATGCGTTGACACCAAAACTCTATATGACTTTGTTGCCATAATGACAACACTACATCTAGTCATATACAACAATATAGTCAACTTGCCAACACCCACTTTATCCTATGTATGCACATGAAAAAGGAATTTCCTAATTTAAAAAAGAGAGAAAAAGACAAAATTGGAATCTTTTTTGCCTCTTAATCCTCACCACTCATTTCTACCTAACCATTCATTATTCTCCACCATTGGATTTTGCCTCTTAATCTTGATTGTCCATTCATCTCTAAATTCTATAAAAGGAGACTCTCTCCTCATTCTTGGCTAGTTAGCTAGCTAGTCAATAATCTCTTACGTTCCTAATCCTAGATCTTAGACTTATGCTATCATTTTGTTTACTTGCATTCTTAAGAGCATTATAGCTTGCTTGCCTCCTCAGATTAAGTATTTCCTTATTGCATCTAGCTTAAATCACATAGCTTAACTAGGAGGTATTGTATTCTTGTTAGATTAGCTTTGCTTTCTTGTTCCTACATTGGCATCCTATTTTAGATCTTGCATCTCATTTAGATTTTTCATGCTTGCACTTCCATCTTGAATCTTCCATTCTATGGTTCACCTTGCAAGGGTTTCTTATTAATGTTCATTTGAGAGTTGATATCCATACTGCTTACATTCTAGCATGTCATAGATACAAAGCTATAAGCCACCTCTTAGGATCTCCTCTTCATGGATTCTCTCAAGAATAATGGTTTATAGAAGTGTGTCACCTTTTGATCACACATTTTTGCACCCACTATGGGGCTAGAAATGCATTTTTAGCTCCATTTTTTGCATTGTCAAATTTATGTTGTCGCAGATTCATCATTTCTATTTTGCAACCTAGAAAGGCATATGACATTTCAACACATACCCGTGCGACATTTCTTAATACTGTTGGGTGACATTTCATACCTTTTGGAATATCACTCTATCATAAAGAGAAATATCGTATTCCTTATGATGAAGTGTCACATGTCTTGTTTATAAACTATCACGTCAATTTAAAATATCATCTAGTTTGCAGAGAACTATTGTACGATTTTCCAGGTAGACTATGAAGTTTCGTCTAGATTTATTCTTTGTCACAATCCAGTTTTGGGTCAATTTTTCTTGCATTTTTCAAGTTTTCTATTTGTTTAACATAATCTAACAAGTTGTTTTGCAAGGCTATTGATCTTATTTGCATGTTATTTTATGCTCTAACTTGTGATTTTGCAAGAATTGCTTATCAAAGAAGTTGCATTGAAAAAACTACTAACTTGTAGTTTTGTAAGTTGTCTTGGGAGATACAAATAAACATTATGCTTGCATATACATGATTTTCTAGGAACCTAGCTTAATTAGTGTTCTTTTGATAAATGAACAAGTGTTTGATGTGTTTGGGAGACACAATGGAGTAGGAGAGTATTTCCTTATGGAAAATCAGAAATCTATACCGTCATTAGTTATGCATTTACCTTTAGAGGGCTTGCCAAAAGAGAAATCTTTTGAGAATGACCCAAGTGGGGAACAAGTGAACCTGACTTCTCCACCCCAGTATAAAAAAATGCTTCCTTTAATCTAAAGAGAGGGAAGACATGACTATTTCTACTTATAATGCTTCTTCAAGTGTAGGGCCTAGTTGCCTAAATCTTGCTAAGCAAGACTACATTTGACTAGGCATTTGTTTACAAGGGAAGTACATTCAACTTATGTAGGTCCAAGAGGTATAAATCTTGCTTGCAAGACTATGCATTTTTGGTGTTGTAGGGTTGAAAGGTCCTAATTCCACTTGCGGAACTATGGGGGTAGTCATGAACGGAGACCCTTATTAAGAACCTATGATTTAGAGGCTGACCATTTTGGTCGTGTGACTTCCTTTGTGTAAGGATTGATCCAAGTGGATTACCTAGATCACCCCAAGACACTCACCATATGTGTTCCCTTGGATGCTAAAAGCTTGAATATGGTAATATGGAATTAGAAAGAAAGGCTTACATGGAAGAACAAACAACCAAATTGGATCAACAATTTAACAATAATTTATATAATGGAAATAATTCACCACCAAGATCTCGACACAATGGATATGATTCACCTCTGAGATCTTCACATTCTCAAACAAGGAATATAGAGTAGGAAATTACTGAAGAAGAGCTCCTGAACTTTCAACAAGATGATTGTTACCAAAATCTTATGTTGAAAACATTAGAAAAAAATGGTGACCAATACTTTTTACATCTAGCTTCTAGAGGATTAAAGCTTCCACATGACTTTGATGTTGATGGGTTGATTCAAAAAAGAGAACCCTTGGAATTAGAGGTTACCAGGAAAGAAATACAAAGTTTGAGAGATGAAATATCAAGCTTAAGAAAATAATAGAGAATCCTAAATCATCATTTTCAGTTGAATCTATATGTGCATTAACTTTTGATAAGAATTTATATATGATGTCTTTCCCGAGGGATATTGAGATTCCTAAATTTGACAAATATGATGGTAATGAAGATCTGCATGATCATGTCAGACAATTTTTATGCTCTAAGTATAAATTTTATGCATGATAACACCTATCTTATGTGAATTTTCCCTAGGAGTCTAAGTGGCCAAGCCATGGAATGGTTTACAAATATAACCCCCCCCCCCCCCCCCCAACTTAAGTCTTTTGATGACCCTGTAAAAATATTCATACAATAGTTTTCTTACAATATTCAACATCTAGTAACTATGCTTGATTTATGCAATATCAAGCAAAAGCAAGGAGAACACTTTGTCACATTCTTGCAAAGATGGAGAAAGTTGCATTCAAGATATCCATGACAACTCCTTAAAAATGAAAAGATTGACATCTTTGTCAATAAATCTTATTCCTGAATTACACTATGATCTTAGAAAGCAAGTCTTCTTCACTTTTAATAACATGATTGAGAGTGCCTTTCACATAGAAGATGACTTGGTCAAGAAAGGTGAAATCACTTTAAGAAAAGAGAAACCCAATGCTAATAATGGGTACAATAAAGTTAAGAGCAAGCCTTGGAACAAAAATATGGTTATGGTTAATGATGGCATCATTGATGATCCTAAGGCTAAGGAGCCCATCTTCAACTTGTCCAATGCTATCTTAACAACTCGACAACAAGAGGCTACAAGGACCAATGACTCTAATAAGACTAGACCTCCATGGACACCTAAGCTTAAGCATGATATTACACCTTTGGGGGACTCATATGATGTGATACTCAAGACATTGCTTTCCAACAAAATTATCACATTACCAAAATTTTCCAAGCCTTATGAACCAGAGGTGAAACCTTAATGGTGGAATGATAATCATTATTGTGAATATCATAAGAACAAATGACTTAAGACTGATAATTGCATAAGGTTAAAACATGTCATTCAGGACCTTATTGAGAATGGAAAAGTTGGAGTGGATGGTCTTCTCAAGAATTTTGATCACAAAGATTTTAAGGAGCCACTCCCTAAATATGATAAAGGGGAGGCATCAACATCTAAGAAAGATGAAGGGGCCAAGATCAACTACACCTACACAAATAATGAAAATGTCATCAACATGCTCGAATCAATGGATAAAAGTATTAACATGGTGAGAGATAATGGACCCAACTATGATTCAGATCTTGATGAGGTACCTAAGGTCATCTTGAGGAGTGCTAATACTTCCATGCAACCCTGACCTTCTAATGAGTCTAGTCACATGATAATGCTTAGGGGTGTTGACCATCCTTCATCTAGGGAAAGTCTCAAGGTTCTTACCATAAGTCAACCTAAATCTATGCTCAAAGGTCCAAACTCTTCAAAGCAAGCAAATTCCAAAGTGACAACTTCTTCCAAGCAAATATCTACTTCTAGAAAATCTAGCTACGGTTTAGTGGATCAACTTCAATGAACTCTAGCTCAGATTTCTATATTTGACTTGCTATAACTATCACCTACATATACGAAAATCTTCAAAAAAGCTTTACAGATAACTAATGTCCCTAAAAACATTAACATTGATCAATTTCTGACTATACTTAACCATATCGCCGCTTCACATTACCTTTCCTTTTCAGAGGAAGATGAAAAATCCTTAAGCCATCCACATAACGTTGTCTTACATATTGAGATTTAGATCTATCAAACCCGATTAGAATGTGTGCTAATAGATAATGGCGTTGGGTTGAATATTTGTTCTTTTAATGTAATCAAACAGTTGGGATTATCAAAATTCACTATTGATTCAAGGAAGAAGATCACTATCAAGGATTATGATGAAGTTGAGAGATCTTCTAAAGGAATAATTGTGTTACCCTTTCGAGTTGGTCTAATAGAAAAAGAGGTGGTGTTCCAAGTCCTTGTTATTCCTCTTACCTATAACATACTTCTAGGGAGATCTTGGATTCATGACATTCAATCGGTCCCCTCTACTTATCACTAGTGCATGAAATTCCCTTTCAATGGGACTGAGATCTCTATCCCAAGAGATAATTCCATGTCTATTAATGCACTTACTATTGAGTCCTTGGTACCAAAAAATAGGGATGTTGATGAAAATAAGACCACTCTTGTTGATTGTGAGAGAAAATTAATAATGATCCTTGGAATTGGAGAACATCAACTTGACTCTATTGCTACACTCCTAGTTTCCCCATGCTCTTATGGGAAACCTTCAGAAAATAACAAACCTTCATCTTATGTCATGACATGCTATGGTACTTTTGTTCAATCCTTAGTACCCTTAGAAGATGAGAGAGAAGAACAAGTTGTTAGAGAATGGATCTACAGAGGAAAAGAATTTGAAGAGGTCATACTTAATACTATAGTACATCCTAAGAAATATGGAAAAGGATATGAATTCTTAACTAAAATGGGTTATCCTAGTCATGGCCCTCTAAGTGACAAGAAAAATACTCTCATTGAGCCTATGATTCATACTAATGGAATAAAATCTAAGGATAAAACTGGACTAGGATTTTTCAATAGACAAGAAGGACCCTCACTCAAATAGGATAATGAAATTTTTACATCCCACCACAGTGAAGAATTAGAAGTTGAGGATCCTAATAGGGAGTGTATCCGCAAAAACATGGTGTGACTACTACAGAGAGAGATATTGAAAAAAAAGAACCTAAATGGTATTCCATCTCGGTTGAGTCAAGAGAACTAGGGATAGATTATATCCATACCTATACTAACCAAACTAAGGTGGTAAGAATGTCACCTGTAGGGCTTTATGAGTTGAACTTACATACCACTCTCATTGATCAAGTTGACAACTCTAGGAATCAGATCGATCTAGGTACTTTTGAAGGAGACCTTATAAGCTCTAAATATATTATCCAAAGAGATTATTCCCCTCATATTAATACCTTGGAGCCCATCCCTTCCCTCCCACTTATGTACCCTGACTTAATTGATTGGTCACAACAAAACCAACCACCTCCTTACCTACCTTTCAAAATGACTATGAAATTGTCTGTTACCTTAATGCCATTGAACCTATGGTTTCTTCCACCAATGAACCATCAAAAAATATGACTGATATAGATATCAAGTACCTTAGTCACAAAATAAACATAAAAATAAAAAAGAATATATGTTTTGATGATGAAAACCACTTTGTGGCAGTGTCAAAGCCAAAAAAAAGTAAAAACAAAAGATGTATCTGAGGGTGAAAACCTCTCTGAGGAACCCAAAGATGAGGTACTTGGTAGTATGTCTAGATACTTTCAAGAAAGAACTTCAGTCTTCATAGAGCCTACACAAGTTTTAAATCTTGGCACAATTGAAGCACCTCAGCTTATACATCTAGCTCAGTCTTTGTCAGCAGATGAGAAACAATAGTTCACTGAATTTTTTAGAGAAAAGAAGATACTTTTTTCTTGGACATATTAAGATATGTCATGGCTTGACACTAATCTCATTATGCATCATCTATCTATAGCTCTTGGTATCAAACCAATAAAATAAAAGTTACAAAAGATGTATCCACATATAGTTCTATAGGTCAAAGCAGAACTGGAAAAACTCTTGAGTGCAAGATTCATAAGGGCTATTGACTATGCCGAATGGATTTCAAACATTTTTCCTATTTCTAAACATGACAAGTCCATTCGTGTATGCACAAACTTCTGAGATCTTAATAAAGTATGCCCTAAGGATGACTTTCCACTCCCTATCATAGATATGATAGTGGACATGACTGTGGGCTATGAAATGTACTCTCTTATGGATGGCTTATCAGGATATAATTAGATCAAGATAGCACCTGAAGACCAAGAAAAGACTACCTTCACCTACACATGGGGAACCTTCTATTAGAACATCATGTCATTTGGATTAAAAAATGTAGGAGCTACCTATCAAAGAGCTATGACCACAATCTTTCATGATATGATGCATAAAAACATGGAAGACTACATGGATGATGCCTTGATAGAATGGAACAATTTCAACTCTGATTGAATCCAAAGAAATGTGCTTTTGGTGTCACCTCAGGAAAACTATTTGGGTATATCATTTCAGCAAAAGGAATTGAGGTAGACCCTAAAAAATTCCAAGCCATAATGGAAATGCCACCTCCTAGGAATATAAGTTAACTAAGGAGTTTGCAAGGACACCTTCAGTCTATTAGAAGATTCATATCTCAACTTGGTGACAAAGCTCAACCTTTTAACAAAAATCTACACAAAGGAGCTACATATACCTAGAATGAAGACTGTGAAAATATTCTCTTACAAATAAAGGAATACTTGGCTAAACCTCCAATTTAATGTTGCCTATCCCAGGGAAACCTCTCAGTTTGTATGTCTCAACAACAATCCTTGGGGGTATTACGAGTACAACAAGATGAAAATGGAAAAGAAAGAGCTATATACTATATCAGTAGAACATTGGTTGCCTATGATATCCATTACAATAATACAAGAAAGCTTGTCTTATGGTGGTGTTTGCATCTCGAAAACTCAGACACTACATGATGGCACATACTACACAGCTTATCACCAAAATTGATCCCCTAAAATATTTGCTAAATAAAGCTACTCTCACCGATCATTTGGCTAAATGGATGATGATTATTTTCAAATTTGACATTGAATATGTTGATCGTAAAGCTATAAAAGGATAGGCAATTGTTGATCAACTAGCTGAATCTCCTATACTAGATAATAATCATACACATATTGACTTTCCTGATGCTTCCATCATGTATGTGACTAAACACACATGGAAAATGTTCTTTGATGGATCTCACACATAGAATGGTACTGTAGTTGGAATTCTATTTATCTCACCTCATTGATACACTATTCCGAAGTCTTACAAGTTGTTATTTCCTTACACAAACAAAATAGCTGAATACGAGGCTTTGACAAATGGAATCAAAATGACTATTGAATAGAGGATTAGTGAGCTACATATCTTTAGAGACTCCCAGCTTGTTATCAATCGAACTAATAATGACTACCAAACAAAGGATGAGAAATTGATTCCTTACAAGAAGATGATTGATGATCTAAAAAGCTACTTCTCTTTTGTCACATTTTAGTAGATTCCTAGAGCTAAAAATAGGGTGGTTGATGTTATGGCCACCTTAACTTCTATCTTATAGTTAGAAGAACATGAATCAAGATTTCAATTCCTAATGGAAGTACTACCTTATCTTGCCTATGACTCTCCTAAAAATTGTATGATTTGCACTATCATTGGTCATGACTCTTCTCGCTATGCCAAAATCTACTCTTACCTTCATGACCAAATCATTCTTGACAACTTAACCCGCAATGAGAAATGACAGCTCATTTGTAATGCTTCTCATTATACCATCATCTCTGGTGACTTGTTTAGGAAGGGCTTAGATGGAACACTTCTTAGGTGCTTAGAGAAAGATGATTCTGAATGTGTGTTAGTTGAAGTCCATGATGGCGTATGTGGATCTCACTCTAATGGTCTTGTGTTAGCTCAAAAACTACTAAGTGTTGGTTACTATTGGCCTACTATGCAGACATATGTTGTGCGCTATGCCAAATCTTGCAAAAAATATCAGATACATGGGAACCTGATTCATGTGCCAGGATGAGAAATTACCCCTTCAATTACACATTGGCCTTTTCAATAGTGGGCTTTTGATTTGGTGTGTCAAATCTACCCTAATTCATCTAGTGGACATAAATTCACTATCATTGCAACAGAATATTTCACAAAATGGGTTGAGGTTGTTCCTCTTTTAATTGCTATAGGAAAACAAGTATCCTTGTTCATACTCAATCACATCATCTATCGCTATGACATACCCTCCTCCATAGTTATTGATAATGGAGGATAGTTCAAAAATAAGGATCTCAAACAGTTATGTAAGAAATTCAAGATCAAACAACATTGGTCCTCAATTTACTACCCTCAAGGTAATGGTCAGGCTTCTAACAAAACACTAATAAAAATATTGCATATGATAGTTAATAAGATAGGAAGAGATGGCACTTACAGATTAATTATGCATTATGGGCTTACAGAACTAGCATCCACACACCAACTAGAGCTATGCCCTTTGTACTTGTGTATGGATCTGAGGTTGTCTTGCCTCTTGAAGTTGAGATACCTTCCTTAAGAGTTTCATTGAGAGGCCTTATCACTGATGATGACTATAGAATCATGTGTATACAAGAGTTAGAACTTTTGGATGAGTGAAGAAAATTTGCATTTGACCACATGAGGGTATTGTTGTCACTAAAGATTGCACCCAAATGAGCTAAGTGTGAAACCTAGCAATCATGTGAAACATGGGACTACTTTTAGGCTGTGGGTGACCTATCAAAAAGTAGACCTCTGAATTAGGGGCCGGCTTCCCCTTGAATCACCTTAACTTTAAACTAACTTTAGTAGGAAAAGGGGAGAGAGTGCATGAAATGAAATAACTGAAAACTGAACTTAGGATATTCACCAAATTGATAAAGATCTACAATTTGAGTAAATCTTACAAGGACAACTGAAAACAAAATTGTAACTCACAACTTGACCCTATTGCTTTGATATTCTTAGAAATAACAAGGTACTTGGAATGAAAGGAGGGAAAGAACTTCCACAACCTAAAAATCCAATTGTACACAGATTAGGACTACAGATGACAAAATAATTCCCTAGATCTTTCAAATTGAACCAATATGCAGATTAAGGACAAGATGAAATCATCATAACCTTAGCATAAAATTCATTAAGAAAACTTAGAAAATTGATAAGGACAAGAAGGATCACTATTTTGCATTCACTGAAAAAGAAGCCAAGTACAAACTATATATCTCAAAGCTACAACATTCAAACCTCCAAGTGAGATAGAATGAAGAACTACCTCAATCACCAAAGTGAGAGGTATATATAGATAAACCCTTA
Source organism: Chamaecyparis obtusa (assembly GCA_027943335.1). Taxonomy (NCBI): domain Eukaryota; kingdom Viridiplantae; phylum Streptophyta; class Pinopsida; order Cupressales; family Cupressaceae; genus Chamaecyparis; species Chamaecyparis obtusa. Next base: position 26,008 of record BSBK01005648.1, on the reverse strand, counting down.
GAATCTTCATTTGAGGATTCATGGTGTCTAACTCCACTAAATCTGGAAAATCTCTACATTCTTGGCCCATAAAATATGCCTCTCAAATTCGGATGTCAGATTCCTGGATTTGTAGGGGTAGGTGGGAAGGTGAAACCCTCAAAAGATATAAGCCATTAAATCTATCCTTCCCCCTTTGATCATGCTTTGAAAAATGTTCTAACAAATGATTTATAGAATATCATTTGTCATAATTTATAATAAAAATGCATGATTTACATTTATTTTATTTCCCCTATTACATGTGGATTTCAGCTTAAATATGTTTAATTAAGCAAGTTCTCAACTCTAAAGGGGAAAACATATCTAATAAACACTTTACATTTTAAAGCAACATTTTAACATAATTTTAATGGAGCCCTTGGATCAGTTTATTTAATTAAATGAGGTTTTGAAACCCAAAAAGGGGAAAACCCATTTAATAAACATTAACATTTGGAAGTTTTAAAATCGATCTTCAAAGAAAGGAAGATGCTTGAAAAACATCAAGCCCTAGCTATGGTAAAATGGGAAAGTTGCCACTTGAACTACTCTTCTATTGTGAATCTCGAGCTCCTTTTGGAAGCTTGGAGCCTTTTGATCTCTTCACTAATTCAAGGTAGGCATTTGTCTTGGTTTATTTCTCATCTCCTCTACATTTCTTGAGCACTCTGATCAATGACATTGCATTTGATGTTTGTATAGCATAGATTAATTATTGGTGTTATTTCTCTATCCATGTTGATGCTTATTGTTTATTATTGGTGGTATTTTGTGATCATCCTTGATGTCCCTAAGTTGCGAACTAGGGAATCATTCTTGATGTGTTTAATACATGTTGCTCACTATTTTAGAATGATTGCAAGGCCCGTGAGAAAGCTAGGGCATCATTCTTTTGACTGGTATTCATGCTTTACTATTTTGATTTTATTAGGGCCCATGAGCTTTGATCTTTGTTTGAACATTTACATCTTATCTATGGTGCCTCTATGTTCATTGTTTGGAAGTTGAAAGCTCGTGAGCTTAGCATTATTGTGTATTTATTGTCATTACATGGAACTATTGAATTATTTGGGCATTTGATTTATGTTGATGTTGATGCTTGTTGTTATTTTCTCATGAATTAGGGCATTATTGTATTGATTTTATGGCCGTTATTTCATGAGATTGTGGGCTTCATTGTTGATGAATGGTAATGTGCCCTAACTATTGATCTCAGCATGTATATTGCATCAAATGTTTACTATTTATCCGTGCTCATTATTTTAATAGATGGATCCCCAAACTTTGATCTAAGCATTTGTTCAATGTATTTTTTGTCATTGCATGCTTTATGCTTATGGCACCATTGTGCTTGATGATGACTGTTCATTAGTGCATGGAACCCCTGAGCTACATGGCATCCTTGAAGTATTTGTGTAGGCTCTTGCTGATTTGATTTGGTATGGTCCTTGGTGCTCATTGTTGTATCTTAACTTGAGGACCCACAAGCTTTGACTGGGGTATCCAATGTATTATGTTGTTATTGCTTTGAATCCTTGCTAGACTGTGCTTGTATGGAACATATTGCCAATGTTATGTTGCCGCTATGATAACAACTAATGTCTATTATTCCTTGGAGACCCATGAGGTTCTCCTTGGGCATCAATGTAACACCATTTAATTGTTGTTGCTATGAGATCGATCTTTATTTGCTTGATTGGATCATACACAATCATACTCAATGTTACATTATGATTTTGACTGTTACACTTAGCTTGAAGACCTGAGAGCTGTAGGCATCATTAGGACTGCATATTTGCTTAATGTTACTCCATTATATGAGACTGAAATCCATGTCAAAGCAATATCATTGTTGTTTTTTCTATTTTGAATGTATGCAATCATGCCATTACATGGTCTCTTACTAGTATTGTTACATCAATGATGACAATTAAAATGCCATTGGTTCAAAGAAAATGAAATGTGAGGAGGCTTTATTAATTCACTAGATTTGTACCTTTGTTAATGCACTCACTCCATTATTTGTAGCTTCCTTACTTATCCTTGAAATGCAGATTGAAATAAATCCCATGCCATGGATATATGATAGTATTTGAAATGCAGATTGTGTACCTTTTGCTCCATTTTGGTCTTGATTTACTCATTGCATGCAGATTTAACACACTTTATAGATTACTTTTGTTAGGAATAACAGTCCACCAATACAACTAAGAGGGGGGGGTGAATCAGTTGTATACCAGATTATTAAACTTTAAACTTTGAATACCAGTAATATCAAATCAAATGAACACAATGAATGCCAACACAATAAGACAATATTTGTTGTCGAGGAAACCTTGTCAAAGATAAAACCCTAGTGGGAATTAATACCCACTAATGATGTATTGAGAGTATAGTATCCTTGTTAGAAGATCTAGCCCTATTAGGAGCCGATTAAAACATTATAGTACATATTCCATGTTAAAGGACATACCCTATTAGGATTCAAGAAAAGAAGGGTAGGCTCACTGCCTAGGCTCACTACCCAAAGAAGGTTCTTTCCACCTTTAGAACTCATTGTTCGCAACATAGGTGTATATAAAGAAATACACAATCTTTTGAATTGACCAATAGAAACTTTATTTTCTTGATCAGTTCCAATGAAGTATATAATTATCCTCTGCTCTACATCCAACAGACTCAAGCTCGCATCTTCCACAATCCTCTTTTACATTACATGTAATCTTCCATATTTATTTTCAAAAGAAAAGATCTTACATATATACCCTATTACAAAATAAATAATCAGGTCAGCCAATTAGGCTTTCCTATTACAAATAATTACATAACTCATTGCTAAGATACACACGGTATCTAAAACAATTATACAATAATAACATTTCAACAATTAAGGACCGACATCCTTAAATCATGTTCACCATCCATAATACATGCTACATCTATGAAGTCGGCTTCCAAATAGGTCATCTCCAGAACACATGCCATAGCTAACATCATCCAACTTTTTGTGCTTTGCGCAGACCATCGAACATTCTTCGGTACCATGTATGTCATCCCTCAAGCTCGCATACACTAAATCCTCATATCTTGTAAGATATTCCCAAAACTCAGAGACTAACTTTGTCAACTTCCATTATCACTTTCTAGTAACCAGTCTTCATGAAATCTTTTGTAACTCAACCACTATGCAATATCCTAACATGCGATCTTAGATATAAGATCACAACACCTTTCAGTACACACAACTGACTTCACACATTCTAAAACATCGGTACAGTGTCCGTACACTATAATAACTAGCATGTTCTCTTCATAAAAACATATGTTGACATCAGTGACAAAACATGAATGACAACAACAATAATTCCAACATCACTCAATGGAGTGATTAATATATTAAATGTATCAACAATCTCCCCAATGCATTAGAAATATCCAACAATCTCCCCCTTTGGCATTGATGGCAACATATGGGAAAATCTATCAACCCAAAAGTATTCTCTCAGTACCTTTACTACATAATCTCTTTCCTGAATACATAATCTATTCCCTGTAGGATTTTCACATAGTCTCTTTCCCCCTTTGACAATAAAGGCAAATGGTTCCATAAGGCACCAACTATTTTCAACAACTATCTTCAACAATCACTCCTCCTGAGAATTAGATCCCTACATCAAGTCCAGAATATGATAAGGCTTTGAAAACCTCCGGATTGATGCATCCCTACATCATTTAATTCTGACTAGGAAGGGCCTGAACCCCAAGCATACCTCTAAAATACTCAAAGGTATCTTTTGGAAATGTCTTTGTAAAGATGTATGCTATCTGTTCCTTTGTGCCGATGTATTCGAATCTTATTTCCTTCTTTTCCACCTTGTCTCTCAAGAAGTGATATTTAATATAAATATGCTTAGCTTTAGAGTGCATCACATGATTATTTGACATATTTACTGTACTTGTGTTATCACAATGGATAACCACTGGTTCATCAAAAGTTATTCCAATGTCTTTTAGAATTTGTTTCATCCAAACAATTTGTGTGCAGTTAATAGCAGCAGTAACATACTCTGATTCTGCAGTAGATTGAGTTATACAATCTTGCTTTTTACTTAGCCATGAAACCAACTTTTTCCCAAGGAAAAATGCACCTCCACTAGTACTCTTCATGTCATCAATGTTCTCTACCCCATTAGCATTAGTATAAGCATGAAGTTCAAATTCATCATTTATCTCATACCATAAGCCATATTCAATTATTCCTTTCAGATATCTAAATATCCTTTTCACAGCAGCTAGGTGTGTCTCTTTAGGTTCTTCTTGATATCTAGCCACAATTCCAACAACATTAGCAATATTCAGTCTAGTGTGAGTCAGATATTGTAATCCACCAACCATTGACCTATACTTGGTCTAAAAAACATACTTTATCTCATCATTACTTGATAGTTTATGACCAGTCACCATGGGTGTACCAACTGGTTTACAGTCTTCCATTCCAAACTTCTTTAACATTTCTTTAAGATACTTAGTCTAAGAAATAAAAATATCATTATTGTTATGATTTATTTGCAGTCCTAGAAAGAATTTCATTTCACCTATCATGGACATATCAAATTCATTTTCCATCTCTTTAGAAAATTTCTCACATAATTCATCATTTCCTCCAAAGATAATATCATCAACAAAAACTTCTATTATCAAAACTCCATCTTCACTAGTTCTTAAATATAAGTTACTGTTAGCGTTACCTTTTCTAAACCCAAGGTGAAGTAATTATTTATCTAACCTTTCATACCAAGCCCTTGGAGCTTGCTTCAGTCCATACAGTTCCTTCTTCAACTTGCATACCATGTCTTCATCTTCACATGGAGGAAATCCATCAGGTTGTTCTATATACACTTCTTCTTCAAGATCCCCATTCAAGAATGCAAATTTCACATCCATCTGATATACCTTGAAGGTTTTATGTGTAGTATAAGACAAGAATAATCTCACATCTTCTATCCTAGCAACAGGAGCAAATGTCTCTTCAAAATCTATGTCTTCTTGTTGTGAATAACCTTTACATACCAATCTTGCTTTGTTTCTTACAACTCCTTCATTCATTTTGTTTCTGAAAACCCACTTAGTTCCTATTGTATTTTTGTCTTTAGGTCTAGGAACCAATTTCCAAGTGTTATTTTTCTTTATCTGATCTAACTCTTCCTTCATAGCATTTATCCAAGATTCATCTTTACAAGCTTCAATTGTAGGCTTTGTTTCAACTTGAGAAAAAAAAACAAATTTCTTCTCTAGCCTTTGATCTAGTCATTACTCCTTGATTTGTATTACCAGTAAAAAAAAAAATAGGATGACTTATCTTTACATACCTCGGAGTCTTAGGAATCTCAGTAGCTTCATTTGTATCATTGTCACAAGTCTCATTTTCGCATTCAGTTTCAACAAGTTCTTCTTCTTTAGTAGAAGCAGCCTCCTTGATCTTTGTATTCTGATTACAATCATACATTCTCTCTTGTATCTGAAACCTTTCATCTATCTTCACATTGTTACTTTCAATCATCTTTCTTAATCTCAGATTAAAACATTTGTAAGCCTTTCTCTTAGTAGAATAACTGAGGAAAATTCCTTCATCACTTGTAGCACCAAATTTCCCTATCTCATCATCTCTCTTGATATAGCATTTTCTACCAAATATTCTAAAATATTTTATAGTAGGAGAATGATTAAACCACAATTCATAAGGAGTCTAACTTGTACCTTCTCTGATCTAAATTATGTTCAATGTGTACACCGTTGTCCCAACAGCTTCTCTCCAATACACATGAGATATATTTCCTTCAAGCAACATTGTTCTAGCAGCATCCAGTATTGTTCTATTCCTTCACTCTACTATCCCATTCTAATGTGGAGTCCTAGAAGTAGATGTCTATCTTTGAATTCCATGATCTTTGTAGTATGAATTGAATAAATCTGAAGTAAGCTCTCCACCTCTGTCTGACCTCAAACATTTTATCTTTAATCCTGATTCATTCTCTACTTTTGCTTTGAATATCTTGAATTTGTCAAGTGACCTACATCATTCTAGAAAGGTCATCAACAAAAAGTATAAAATACCTTTCACCATAGTATGATCTTGTCCTTGCAGGTCCACATAGGTCTATATGTACCATATCCAACTTTCCTTTTTCTTCATATGATTTTCTTTTATAACTACTTCTAGTATGCTTTCCCATAACACATTCTCTGCATACGGTGTTAGATGGTTTCACAATCTTTGGTAGATCTCTTACTGCATTAGTCAAGCTTTCCTTCACAATGTTATCAAAATTAACATCACAAAATCTTTTGTGCCATAACCAATTGTCATCTACCTTCGTAACAAAACAAGAAGCTCCATATATATTTAACTCAAATACATTACCTCTAGATTTAGTACCGGTTGCAATCAAGTTTCTTGTCTTACCTCTGATAAAACATTTCCCATCAAAGAATTTTAATTGAAATCCCTTATCCATTAGCTATCCAATACTCAATAAGTTATGCTTATGTCCATCAACAAGCAATACATTATCAGTATTAGTCTTTCCATCCAAAGTAATAGATCTTACTCCTATGATAGGTATAGGAATATTGTCTCCGAATCTTACAACACCACCATCATACTTCATTAATTTAACAAACTTGTTTTTGTCTCCAGTTGTATGATGTGAGGAACCACTATTTATGCTTAGGAACTCTTTTAGGACATCTAGATGCAAAGTGACCTATCTTATTGCATGAAAAACATTTCAAAGGTAACTTTCCTTCAAATTTACCCTTACCTCTCTTTTCTCTTCTAGCAATCAGTGCAACAAGTTCATCTAGCTTTCTTTCCTCTACTTGTATATGTTCCCATTCATTAGCATATTTGCTGAGCTCTTCTTTTATGTTCTCACTGTTGGTGCTCAGAAGTGTAGACATTATCTTCTTATGTGTAGATGATTTAAATTTGGTTTCAACTTTAGGTACAAAATCTCCCATTTCTGCAGCTTCAAAGGTATTTAGCTTTGCAATCAACATTTATTTGCTAAAGGTAAGAGTCAAAGGTATGATTTCTTCTATAGCCTAAATTTTGGTCTTGTAAATAGGTGTCAATGATCTAATAATCTTCGAAATGACTTCTTCCTCTTCAAAAGTACCTCCATAATTTTTTATTCCAATCACAACCTCGGTAACTCTTTGTACATAAGCCCTAACACTTTCATCTGCCTTCATTTGTAGATTCTCCATCCTTGTTTTCCAATTCTGTAACTTTGCTCACTTGTTAAACTTGTCTCCTTCATATAATGCTTCTAATCTTGTCCAAATCTTGTGTGCAGAATCCAGATCTTTTACCTCAGTAAATTCTCCTTCAAGGAGTGCATTGATCAGTGCTTCCCTTGTGACCATGTTATATGAAAATATCTTCTTCTCAACATTAGTACCTTTTTCAAATTCATCCTTAGCTTTCATAGCCTTGTGATTCTTTGTAATCAACTAGTAGTTGATGCCCAAACACAAAAAATGAGTTCACATCTTGTTCTTCCAATTGTCAAAGTTTTTAGGATCAAATTTCAGACTATCCTTCCTATAGAACATCTTCTCCAAGATTACCTCAAGTTGTTAAGCTTTCTTTTTAGGACCAGTTTCTCTGATACGAATTGTTAGGAATAACAGTCCACCAATACAACTAAGAGGGGGGTGACTCAATTGTATACTAGATTATTAAACTTTAAACTTTGAATATCAGCAATATCAAATCAAATGAACAGAATGAATGCCAACACAATAACACAATATTTGTTGTTAGGGAAACCCTATTAAAGGTAAAGCCCTGGTGGGAATTAATACCCACTAATGATGTATTGAGAGTATAGTATCCTTGTCAGAAGATCTAGCCCTGTTAGGAGCTAATTAAAACATTATAGTACACAATCCCTGTTAAAGGATAGACCCTATTAGGAGTCAAGAAAAGAAGGGTAGGCTCACTACCCAAAGAAGGTTATGTCCACCTTCAAAACTCATTATTCACAACACAGGTGTATATAAAGAAATACATAATCTTTTGAACTATCCAATAGCAACTTTCTTTGCTTGATCAGTTCTAATGAAGTATATAATTATCCTCTACTCTACATCCACCAGACTCGATCTCACAGCTTCTATAATCCTCTTTTACATTACATATAATCTTCCATATTTATTTTCAAAAGAAAATATCTTAGATATATACCCTAATACAAAATAAATAATCAGGTTGGCCAATTAGGCTTTCCTATTACAAATAATTACATAACTCCTTGCTAAGATACACATGATATCTAAAACAAGTATACAATAATTATAGTTCAACAATTAAGGATCGACATCCTTAAATCATGTTCACCATCCATAATACAAGCTACATCTCTGAAGTCAGCTTCCAAATAGGTCATCTCTAGAACACAAGCCATAGCTGACATCATCCAACTTTTCATACCTTACACAGACCATAGAACATTCTTTAGTACCCTGTATATCATCCCTTAAGCTCGCATACACTAAATCCTCATCTCCTATAAGATATTCCCAAAACTCAGAGACTAACTCTGTCAACTTCCACTGTCACTGTCCAATAACTAGTCTTAACCAAATCTTCCGTAACTTAGCCAATATGCAATATCCCAACATGTGATCTTAGATATAAGATCACAACACCTTTCAGTACACACAACTAACTTCGCATGTTCTGAAAAATTTGTATAGTGTTTGTACATTGTAATAACCAGCATGTTCTCTTCATAGAAACATATGTTGACATCAATGATAAAACACAAATGAAAACAATAGTAATTCCAACATCACTCAACGTAGTGATTAAACATATTAAATGTATCAACAATATCCCTAATGCATTAGCAATATCCAAAAACTTTGTCCTCTAATTTGATGATGATGTACCCTGCATTGCTTGATGTAGCTTGATCATGACTGCCTTGTGTTGATGGGCATGGTGGGTTACTGTTATGGATGCATCATTTGGAAATGATGTCATAGCAACACTAGATGGAACAACAACATCTGGTGTTATTTTTGCACTATTTGGATGATGCAGTCACAACATTGATTCACCAGGAGTTCATTTGCTTTACTGAGAGACATAAAGGTGGCCACTTACTTCTTTCAGTGTTGATTTATTTTATGTGCTTCCATGCTTTTTGTCTTTTCTATTTTGTCTTCATGGTATGAATTCTTCATGGCCACTACTTCACCGACTTCTTACACATTTTAGACAAGTGCTCCTCCTTGAGACTGTCAGGATTACCAGAAACTTTATGGAAATAGAGCTTCTGATCACCTTGACAGGTTCAATGTAGGGTACTAGGAGGGCCTAACACTAATCATGGGTGCTCTTGGCCTATAATGTGGTCTCTATCAAGGAGATTTTGGCTTCCTGAGAGTTCCCACATTATAGGGAAACATCATTAATTTGGATTCCAATACCTTATACACTACTATCATCCAGGCAATAGTGACCCTTGAGGATGTCCCTCTTTTTAGGGAGGGCCATCCTCTCGGGATTCCTATTATCTGGTTGAGGGAAAGCAACAATGTTAAAGCTTCTTCTATATCTACACATGGAACAAACAAGTTAGTAAAAACATGGTATCTTCTTTCCTTTCTGAAGTATTCTCCTGAGTGCACATGTCATGTAGCATAGTTTCCTTTTAGAAGTGTATGGCTTGACTATGCACATGCATAATTATAGATGAGGATCAGTAATAGGATACCAGGCATTGCTTAAATTCTTTGGATCTAACCCCATCTTTTCCTTCCTTGTAGGTTTTGGATTATATATGAGCATACTGGATTCAACCCCAGGTCAACACTTCATTACTTTATGCAATCTCAGGTACCTTCATTATTTATGTTCATCCACTTATGTATGTTTGTATTGATTCATATTCTTCTAAAATTTGGCTATGCTCATGGCCTGTGTGAGCCCAGATGATCTTATCTTTCAGTTCCTTTCTTTGCACAATACATACAAGATATTTGGCATATACATACATGTAATCTTTAGATGCAAAAATTTATTTTCCCTTACATGTATCTTTTCTCATGAAATGAACATGAATCTAAACAAGATCATCTAATAATGAAAACCAAGGTATTGTAGTCTCTCACCTAGTAATTAGGTTACCAATCTAAAATGAACATGAAAATTATGGTAACAAGTATATCAGAAAAGGATGTCACAAAGCTACAATAAGAAGGTTCATTCTAGATAATTTCAGGTTGGAGATCTTGTCTTAAGAGAGAATCCCAAGAATCAACATAATAGAGCACAGAAAGGAAAATTTGAACCAAAGTGGTTGGGTCCCTACATAATCACTGCTACTTTTGGATCCAACACTTATCAGCTTTCTACACCTGAGGAAGAACAACTCCCTGAACCTATAAACATCCTTCATCTGAAGAAGTTCTATGGACAATGCTACAAGAGCTTTGTACATATCTTAAAGTCTTGAAAAAATCTTTAAAATCATATGAAGTCTTGGAAAAATCCTAAAAGTAGAAAAAGTCCTTAAAAAATGATAATCTTAGTGAAAACCTAGAAAACAGACGCTTTGATGCATCACTCAAAAAAATGAAAAAATACAAAAAATTGAAAATTTTCAAAAAAAAAAAATTAAAAAAAGAAAAATCATGCCTTGGTGAAAACTTGGAAATAGGCACCTTGGTAGAAAAAATAAATAAAACTTCCAAGTGGTGAAAACCTAGAAATATGCGCTACTTGAGACCTATGCGCCTATATCTATTAGCTTATCGCTTTACGCTCCGAACTCTTTCGACTCTCATTTTCTTATCTCCTTGGTCTAGAATTGACCTTTGTCTAGGGCTAGGGGGCATGAACTATACTTCTTCATGCATGATGGTGTCTCTTAGTGAACCACTCTAAATAGTGTTTCTCAACACTACCTTCCTTTGAAATCAAGTGTTTCTTAACACTTATCAGATATGTTATCTTGGGTCAATACTTTGTTTGCAGTCTAGGCTTGTGCGATATTTCTCACTTACATGGATGAGTCCTAGTGAGTCAGTGATTATCTTTTATTTTCACAACATGCTTAAACTAAAATGACTGAGACATGTTATGACTTATTTCTCTTTGTGTGTTGATTGATTGATGATTTTCACTGAGTCATCCCTCCTTAGTCTCTCCATGATGTCACAACTAGAGGACTGGGGGCATGGCATATATTTCTTTGACTTATGCATGTGGGTATCACTTTGATGATCCTAGGTGTCTCTTTCTTCGGTCCATTGGACACTCAAGAGACTTAAAGCTTTATCCTTGACTATTATATTGCATTTTCTTACACAAGACTGTACTCATGGTTGTCTTAGCACTTATGCTTTGATACTAATATAATCTTGCAACATTAACTTGGAAATCATGTTCAGGTTATCTCAACACTTATGTCTCGATGAGTACATGTGTTTCCTACATTTTATATGATATAGATCATATTCGTATCTTCATAGTTGTGTCTACACTAGTGATGGTTGTATGATCTTGTGATGTCCTTCAATAAGGCTCCATGATAAAAATAAGGACCTACTAACCCTTGCAAATCACACCTTACATTTTCATGGTAGCTTGCATTTCTTAGGTGCATTCTTAGTTGCATTTAAGTTTGGAGAGATTTTCCTTCATCATTATTGTACAAATCAATTAGCTGAGTTCAATCATGTATCTCATTTCTTCTATCTCAATCATGTCTTTTCATCTCCTTGATCTTTCATCCTCTCTCTTTCCTGTCATCACAAAGGGTTAACCACATCATCATATCTATTCTACTCAAAGGATCACGTTTCAAATCATATAGTGTATAACATATATATCAGAGCATAATAGAATCTACAACTACAAGAGCATCACATTGAAAGTAATACAATAGAAATATGTAAGTACATAATCAGACATCATATGATACAAGTGCAGAAAGTAAAGATACATCCATGAGCATAAAGGAAATGAGATAAGTATATAACACAATGACAAAATATGGTATCTCATATATATAAAAAATGGATCATTTTCGAGTACAATAAATGAGATCAAAATCTTGAGTCATAAGGAGAATCCCTAATACAATCTATGACTGACTTCCTCCCTCCTGCATAGGTGGACCTGGAGGAGGAGCCTGGGCTCTGTCTAGTGCCTATATAGCACCCTCTGATCTACCTACACTCTGTGAATAATCAAGAACTCTTTGTCTTATAGGTACTATAGCTATGTAAGTAGCATAATAATAGGTCACTCTAGCCCCATGATGATGTGCATCTTGCTTGGCCTAATCTTGCTCCTGCCTAAACTCCTGTATCCTGGCCTTGTTGTCAACCTATTGTTGATCCCACATAGTAATGGTGATTCATGCCTACTATAACTCTACCTCTAATGTTGTCACCCTCTATGCTAGCATGTCATTGACAGGTGCCCTCTGTTCTGGTTGTGTTGTAGGTCTCTCCTCTTCTCTACTCCCTCATGGTCTCCTAACCAGGTGCTCCTCAGGCTCATCAATGCCCATAGCATCTTCCATCCCTCGTGACCTGGATCTGGTAGACTGGCTACTAGAAGGAGCACTTCTCCTGGACCCACTAGCATCATCACCTCCTCTCCTCCCTCCTCCTCCATTGCCACCCTCATCACCTCCATCCTTGTTGCCTCTAAATCTCAAGTCTATCAACACTAAAAACTTGGGGAAGGGATGATCCTAGATCTATCTCATGTACTTAGGAGTAGTACCTACATTTGTAACCCTTAGTAGTAGGTCAAGCACTATCCTCAGAAGTTGTTGGGTCTCTTGTACATAGATATCATAACATAGCATGGGCCCCCATCTGAGGTCCTCCTTATCATGATACCTAGTGTAGTCAGTGGTCTCTTTGCCCTTCCAAATTGACGTCATACCTTGTTAATCATGAATCTCTCAACAATACCTATGTGCATGCCTAATAGTGGCCTGCTATAAACTATGAATGCCAACTCCTCCTTGTCCTCGATTCATTGCTCACACTCAATGTATGACCACCATGTGAAATAATGTAAATCATCCAAGCACCACCGCCAGTATGAGGTGTCCCCCACATGAGTCTATTGGATGAAACCTGAATACCTATAGATATAGGGTCGCCCTCTCTATCTAGGTTGTACCCTGGGGTGGATCATGATGATATGCTCCCATGCTCACACCTGTGTAATGATGGCCCTTTCTGACCAACTCTTCCCCTCCCTATAGACAATATTATAAAGCTCATGATACATATCTACTAAAAGAGAGGGTCCCCATGCCATCTGTTGAGGTCTAGACAATAGATCCATGACTAATCTTCCCTGGCCACACTGGAAGCCTCTCTGACTCCTATCAGTACCAAGTACATGACCAATCAAAGAACAAAGGATGCATGCCACAAGATAATCAATGTTGTAAGTATCCATAATGTACTCCCACCGGATGACATGGTCCATGATGGTAAAATCTGCAAACACAGTCTGCATGGTTGCATCCCTCTCGGTAGGAGACTGATCAAAATATATATGCAAGATGCAATTTTAGTATCAGTATCAAGATCAATAATAATGAAGCATTACATGTTACTTAATCAAGAATCTATAACTATCAAGGATATTTACTACCTCTCCATGGTAGGGGATGTGTAGAATACGGTAGACATCCTCTAGTGTCATTGTGGCCTCTCTAATGGGTAGGTGGAAGGTATTATGCTCTGAATTAAACTGCTCAACAAGTGTGGTCAACAACCCATGGTTTTACCAAATATGGGGCATCTACAACAACTCTCTAAGTCCCATGGACTCTAGAATATCCTTCTCATTAATAGATATTGGGGCACAAGATGTAGACCCACTAGGTGAGGAGCCCTAATGCCCAAATCTAGAAATTGATACTGCATCATAAACACAACCAGAAATGCATCAAAATACATCACAGGATATATCAAAAAGCAACTTAAAGCATTGAAAAAGCATCAACAGAAGATCTAAGTACTTTTAGTCAAGTTGCCAAGTAATCAGAAACACACAAAAAGAAAAATGACACTTCATAGTTTAGACTAATTTCGTAACAACACTTCTTATTATATCAATGTGACATTTTAAGATGGTGCAATATTTTGCACCATTTCGCACAACCAATGGGTCCCATTAGTGTGACACATCATACAAAGTCGATGTGACATTTTAACTTTGTCTGAAATGTTGTAGGAGCTTTCTTAGTAAAGTCATGCACCAATCCAAATTTTCATACGATAATATTCAAAAACCTACTAAAAGTACAAAAAAATGTAATAAATGCACCAAAAGGAAAAAAAATTTGATGACTTACTGCTTGTGGGTACCCCCAAGGTCAGTTGTGCAACTAGCTCAACAAGAATCTATGCTTCTTGACTAGAACTCACCTATCTGCCATCAATATCTCTAAACTTGCTCTGGAATCACTAGAAGATGAAAGGCACAAATGATTTGAAAATGACCCTTTGGGCCCCTAATATAACATTTTGACCTAATTTTTCAAAGTCTCGTATTTCTAGGAAAAATGCACCCTTACCTAATTTTGACGTCCTGAATCTATTTTTGAGATCAAAATCAAAATATGGCTTCATCTTAATTATCAATATCATGTTTTAAAATTTATTCCTTCCTATACGCAGTTGACTGACCCTTTGAGGCTATTTTCTTCAGTCTTTTGAGGCAATCAACACTTCTATCTCTTCCATCATCATCTCATCATCTCTTCTTTTGATCTTGACCTAAGGCTATTGTTATATCCTTTTCACACTGGGGCAAATTTCCATCACTTGGTGGTCAAACTTGATCTTATGCACTTAATCAATCATCTGGAACCTTATCTTATCTCAATTTGATCAAATCTATCTGTCTCATTTATGCATCTCCTCTACCTTATTTTGATTTTGATCTCGAGGGGGCAGGAATAATCTATCTCTTAAACTGTAATCTTATCTATCTCTGCTAGTTCTCGTTTGATCAATTTCGAGACTAGTTATCTTTTTGTGCTTAGTTCAATCAAGTTTGGAGTCAGATCTATCTTATCTATATTTTCTAGTTCTTGTTCGATCAGGTTCAAGATTAGTTATCTCTATGTGCTCTGTTCGATCAAGTTCAGAGTCAGATTTCTATTAGCTATCTTATTATCTATTCTTTGACTTAATGTTTTCCCAGATCGCTCACACATTAGTCAAAGAGGGGCAAATGTAATCACCCAAAAATGGTCTAGTAAACCTTGAGCTCCACTCTAACATTAAACATTAAAAATACTAGACTTTATCTTATGCTTAATCAATTCTGCATATTGATTTAATCTCTTATTTCTTGATCAAATCATCACTTTATCATTTATCCAATGATATCCTAAAGTTTGACCACTTTATCCTAAGTATTATTTGATTGAAAGAACATGTCCCCTTTTAATTGAATAAAACCCACTTTATCCTATGTGTGCACATGAAAAATGAATTTCCTAATTTAAAAGAGAGAGAAAAAGACAAAAGTGGAATCTATTTTGCCTCTTAATTGTCACCACTCATTTCTACCTAACCATTCATGTCCATTGATTTTACCTCTTGAGAATCTTGTGTCCTAAAGTCAAAATAGAGATTATTCTCCAACCTTGGATTTTGCCTCTTAATCTTGAGCATCCATTCATTTCTAAATTCTATAAAAGGAGAATCTCTCCTTATTCTTGGCTAGTTAGCTAGTTAGTCAATAATCTCTTGCATTCCTAATCTTAGATCTTAGACTTATGCTATCATTTTTTTTACTTGCATTCTTAAGAGAATTCTAGCTTACTTTCATTCTTGGCTTAAGAATTTCCTTATTTCATATAGCTTAAATCACATAGCTTAACTAGGAGCTATTGTAATCTTGTTAGATTAGCTTTACTTTCTTGTTCCTACATTGGTATCCTAGTTTAGATCTTGCATCTCATTTAGATCTTTCATGCTTGCACTTATATCTTGAATCTTCCATTCTATGGTGCACCTTGCAAGGGTTTCTTATTGAGGTTCATTTGAGAGCCACTATACATAATGCTTACATTCTTGCATGTCATAGATAGGAAGCTATAATCCACCTCTTGGGATCTCCTCTTCATGGTTTCTCTCAAGAATAATGATTTATATAAATGTGTCACCTTTTGATCACACACCATGGACATAATATAGAGTAAGATTTTAGAAGGTCTATACTATGTTTATGCATGATCATAGTAGTTAAATTTATGTGATGAACGATTTTTGTTGTTTTGAGTATCAACTGATAGAGAAGTGTAGTAGACAGAGTTAGTTAGTAGTTGGATTGATCACTGATCCTATTGGATCGGTGATCCAATCAGTTGGATCATATATTTTGGGTTGAGTCAACATGTTACATTTTATCTATAGATTGGTATTGGTTAGCATAAATATTTGATCAATTTTTTGCTCAGGGATATGCACGTTACACTCTTTACTATTGGAGTTGATAGTGGACCTATCATATTTTGGTAATAGGTACATATAAGATTGAGTTTGTGTATTGAATAAGGTGTGTGATGATAAGAGGATATAGTGTGAAGTTTTGTGATGCTCTATGTTTGATTACAGAGGTTTGATTGAAGGCTACCTGATATACTTTCATGGAATTGCTCAAGCATATGTGATGCTATTTTTAGTTCAGCCCTTGGATTGTAGTCCAAACTTATTTTGTAAGAAGTGTGCTTTGTAAGGTTGATAGCCCTTTCTTTTTTAATTGAACATTATGCTCTAGGTGTGTACCTAATGCTTTTACATTGTAATTTCCTTAACCAAGTTAACTATATTTCTATAGGAATACTTGTGGGTTCCATCCCCACCGTGGTTTTTCCCCTAACAGGGTTTCCATGAAAAAATTATGGTGTCATGAGTTTATGCATGTTTACTCTATTCTACATTTGTTTAGTTTTCATTATGATTGGTTTATGGTTGTGGGATCAAATTAATAAAGCCAAAAGGAATCAAACATTGATTCACCCCCCCCCTCATTGTTCCTCAATACCAACACTTGGTATCAGAGCTTAGTTCCTTGAAAGAAATTTAAAAGCTTGAGGAAGATCTCAATGGGTGAATTGACAATAACTAGAAGCTATCAGAAGCATCTCTTGATTGCACTTAAAGATGTTGACAAATAAAAGGCTGAAAACATAGAATTGAAGGAGAAACTTAAAGAAGCTAAAAAAATTTATAGAGATCCTAAAAGAGAAAGTGAATAAGTCCATAGACAAAAGAAAAGATCTTATTGATCAATTGACATTAATAGAAAGCATTGATGAATCCAACCCATCTAATCAGTGTTAGAGACTTATAAAGGAAAAGGAGAACATGAAAAAGGAAATGGAAGCCATGATGATGAAGATGACAAAGGTGATTGAGGAAAAGAAAAAGAAATAGGAAGATCTTGAAAAGGCCTTAAAGGAGAAATCAGATGAATTTCACAAACTAAATTTCCTAATTGGTCAGATGCAACTTGATCTAGATGAAACCAAACATAATGAGCAGGAACTTGAGAAGATCAATGAGATTCTGAGGAATAACCTTACTACAACTAATGAATTCAAAGAAAAATTCAAATCTAATTCAGTAAAACTTGATGACAAGTTGGATAATAAGTGATCTAAGGGTGATACTCAAGGGCTTGGATATGAGAAAGGAGAAAGTTCTAAATCTATTAAGGAAACCATAAATGTGAAAGAGGAACCAAAGAAGACACCTAAGAAATAGAGCAATGGACATAAGTTTAATAGAAGATGTTTTACATGAAAAAAATTTAGACAAAAAGAAAAGGAGTGTAGAATCAGATCTAATGCACCATCCTTTTTTGGTTATTGTCACACTTTCCACAAATATGGACAAAAATCAAGTGAGTGCAGAACCAAGATGAATCATCTTGTTAACCAAAGGAATATTACCTATTAAAAATGCAACAATTTTGGTCACATAGCGAAGCAATGTAAACTAAGGACAAATAAATTGAATAATTGGTAATGTAATCCAAATATGAAATGTTTCAACTATAATAACTTTGGTCATATTGCTAAGAATTGTAGATATAATAAAGTAAATTAAAATACAAGAGGATCGGTAGAAACAAATAATGAACGTAAAGACAACAAGCGAAAATAAATTAATATAGAAGAGGTTATAAATGAAATGAAAAAGACATGGACAAGAAAAGAGAAAATTGATTATATAGGGAAAATCGCACCAATTTCTGGTGTGGAAAATTCATTAGCAAACTAATTAGATCATAGACCTAAGGGGGAGTTTTTAAAGAAAAATATTACCTATCCCCTAAATCTAATGGATCATTGGACACAACCAATATAGAAAGTTGTAGAAATGAAAGAATATCTTTTTGGAAGAGAGTTTGAGGTATTTGGTTATGATTCTGAGCTTAGCAATTAATGAAAATATGAAAATGATGGTGAGACATTGACCCCATCTAAGGACTTGATAAATGATATAGAAACAAATTTTAATCTCACCCTTTTCCTTGGTCCTAAATCAATTATTATATTAGAAAGAGTCAATCCTTGTGATTGGCATGTCTTATAAGCTCTTTTTGACAAATATTGTAGATGAAATTTGTGTATAATGTTGCATAATCGTATTTATCATATAATATATAGTCATGATGGCTTCCAAAATGATGATCTCTATAAAAGAAAAATGCTTAACAAACTCATTTAGATGAACTCTCCCTGTTCGTGATTCTATCCAATCATCTATTTGGAAATAGTGTTGGGAAAGTCAAATAAAGTAATCCTTCAGTGACATCCTCATTCACTAGAGATGCTCCAATTCCTTACCAATAAATTAGTGATTCAAGACCTACATTAGGGTTATTTACCTATGCATGAATTAGTTTAATCCCTCTTTGAGCATTTGGTGGTTTAAGATTCATTGATGTAGTGTGATTAATAATGTTCCCTTCATCCATTTCCATGATTGGAGCCATGAATACATATATTCATTTACATTTGAATGAAACTCCATATACATAGGGGTAGGTAAGGAGGATCCAAATAATGGACAGTCCAAGTCTACACCAGCGTTAACAACAATAAAAACCACAACAGAATACAACAATATAATGCTTCAAATAGAATTTCATTCAACATGCCCAGTTGTAAGGCCTTATGAGTTAGGGCCAAATACAATCACTTACAAAGTATTTATGCAATCTCCTAGCTAGTTCAACTCTAAAATGCATTAGCAACTAATGGAAACCCAAAGGTAGATCTAAACTTGAGCTTGCAAGCCTCCAAGAAATCTCCTTGTCTCCAAGCATGCAAACCACTAGCTCTACTATTACAACTATCAGATAAACAATCTAATCTTCAAGATCTTGTAGGATCCAATTATTATCCTTATCAATCACTGAATTTAACTAAATCCCCCCCAATTACCCTAAAAAACTACCTAAACACTCCTTAAATATATTACTTCAACCACAAGTCGATTGGAAGAAATAATTAACTCCTAAGCCAAGTCGACTTCTACTACAAACAAATATTAAATGCAACAACATTCAACTCTCAGATAGCCTTACAAATAATTAATTCTCCATGTCAGCCTCACAATCCACATAGAAGAATACAACACAAGCTACCAACATTAAATACACCAAGTCGGCCAACCAAAACTCCAAGAGCTCTAGTTGGTAAACTAGAACTACTGAGCACCAGTAAAAATAACTGAGCATGCTAGGAATCACCGAGCAAGCACATCGACCAAGCACCACAAGCATTGTCGAGTACATGTTCCACCAAGTGCCAAAGGTTTTAGCATTTTCCTTCAGTGATTGAGCCTCTTCAATAATCGAGATCCTCAGTTAAAGCTACAACTGAGCAACAAAGAACCACTTCAACACACCACCATCCAGATTTGTTGAATACCCAAGAATGCCACTACATCAGACACCCTAGGTTCGAAAAGATGTTCTCATAGGCTGGAAAAACATCTTTTGGGATTCAACACATAAACCCTAAACTGGTTCTTCACATTCAAGTCCTTCAAGTCTTCACCATGCATACTCTTCCACTTCTACTTCCTCTATCTTTTCAAGTCTTTCCTTGACAACACACATGTTTGTTCTCCATACTAGTCAACCCTTTCATAATTCTTCAACTCATCTCAGCTACCAAAGCTCGGGTTTCTCCTACCGAGTGGTGTATCCAACAAAGGCATCAGGGAAAACTTCCTATCATTCTTCTCAATAGTAAATACATTCTTGACACAATCATGCATATCTTTGTAATCATACTGCCAAGGTCTACCGAGAAATATGTGACAACTATTCATCTCCACAATATCACACAACACTTGATCCTTATACTAGCCAATATAAAAATCAATAAGACATTGCTCCCTCACTTCTAGAGCATGAACATCTTGCAACCAGCCAATCCTATAAGGATAAGGATGTATTACTCTCTTCAAACCAAGTTTTTGAACCATCTCCTCAGCTACAAGGTTATCATTACTACCACTGTCCACAATCATATCACAAAGTTTACCTCCTGACTTTCACCGAGTTCTGAAAAAATTACTCCTATGACAAGGTCCACCTTTGCACTGAGTAATGTTCTTCGAACCAACAAGTTCTCAGATTCAGGTTCATTCAATATGTTCTCATTCACCATAGCATTCCTTCGATCACCAAACTTCTTCTATGTACACTCAAAAGATCTATATCCTTCTCCACCACAATTATAACAAGTGCCCTTAAAGATAACCCTGCCTGTCTTCTTTTTCGGCTCCACAGGTTTCAGTTCATCTTCAACAGCTGGTTTATCCTTCACCGAGTGATCAAGTTTCTCCTTCCCTCAAGAATTACCATGTTGTCTCATCTCCAACTTATCTTCTACCTTTAGAGCATATTGATAAGCATCCTCAACTGAATCAATCTTCAGCATACCAAGCTCATCTTGAATATTGAATCTTGAACCATTCACATACCGAGCTACCTTTTCTTTACCAAGTTCTCTGTGTCCAGACTGAATAGTCAACTTATATAACTCCTCGGTATAGTCCTTTATAGTCAAATATTTTTGCTTTAGATTCTTCAACTTAAACAAGTCAAGCTCATAGTCGGCAGGTATGAATTTAGCTTTCAATTTAGTCACCATCAACCTCCACCGATCGATCTTCATTTCACCTTCATCTTCTCTATCTCTTTGCAATTATTTCCACCAAAGAGTAGCATGTCCTTTTAACTTAGTCTTTGCCAATCTTACTCTAAGATGATCTTCAATTTCTTCAAGTTCAAATAAATATTCTAATTCGCCAGTCCAATCAATCAAATCCTTAGGTCTCAAAGTACCAGAGAAAGTAGAAACTTCTATTCGGTAACTAGTACTTAATCGAGCTCTAGATCTATGAACCGACTAGTTTTTTCTCACCAAATCCATCCCTTCAGTCATCTCCACTAGATCCAACAGCTTCAAATTCTTCAACAACTTTCTCATAACCATATTTCGTACCAAGATTCCTCGGCATACTAGCAATAGCCCTCATGACCTCAACAATCATGTCATTCTTCATCAATTCCATCTCAGATCTAAAATTGACTTTAACTTTATCTATAATCTTTGATTCCATAGCATCATAAAGATCTGTAATCACCCTAGGGTCTAATCTTCTTAGAGGCATCCTTCAAGATCTTTGAAAACCTAAGGCAAAAAATCACCAACTCAAGGTCCTGGTGCAAACTGCCTCAACTCGAAGATCGGTTTACACACTCAGGAACCTGGCTCTGATACCACCTAACACAAGGGCAAGAAAGGAGGATCCAAATAATGGATAGTCGAAGTCTACACCAGTGTTAACAACAACAACAACCATAATGGAATAGAATAATATAATGCTTCAAATAGAATTTCATCCAACATGCCCAGCTGTAAGGCCTTCCAGGTTAGGGCCAAATACAATAACTTACAAAGTATTTATGCAATCTCCTAGCTAGTCTAGCTCTGAAACACATCAGTAACTGATGGAAACCCTAAGGTAGATCTAAACTTGAGCTCGTAAGCCTCCAAGCAATCTCCTTGTCTCCAAGCATGCAAACCACTAGCTCTGCTATTACAACTATTAGATAAACAATCTGATCTTCAAGATCTCACAGGATCCAATTATTATCCTTGTCAATCACTGAATTTGACTGACTCCCCCCAAATTACCCTAAATAACTACCCAAACACTCCTTAAATATATTACTTCAACCACAAGTTCGCTGGAAGAAACAATTAACTCCTAAGCCAAGTCGGCTTCTACTACAAATAAATATTAAATGCAACAATAGTCGACTCTCAAATAGCCTTACAAATAATTAATTCTCCATGTTGGCCTCAAGATCCACATAGGAGAATACAACACAAGCTACCAACATTTAATACACCAAGTCGACCAACCAAAACTCCAAGAACTCTAGTCGGTAAACCAGAACTACCTAGCACCAGTAAAAATAATCGAGCACGCTAGGCATCACCAAGAAAGCACGTCGACTGAGCACCACAAGCATCACCGAGTACATGTTCCATCTTAGCGCTAGAGGTTTTACTGAGTTCCTTCAGTGATCGAGCCTCTTCAATAATTGAGATCCTCAGCTAAAGCTGCAACCTAGCAACATAACCACTTCAACACACCACCATGCAGATTTGGTAAATACCCAAGAATGCCACTGCATCAGTTTTGTTGGTAAAAAAATGTTTTCATATAAATTGCATGTAAGTTCACTAAGTGCATTTTCATCAATTTTGAACGTATGTCTCTACAAGACTTATTATGTTTTATTTTATATTTAAGTGTTTTGCATACCCTTTATCTATTGGCTAAAAATTTATAATTTGTCTCATGTTGATCCTTCTTTTGATTGGTAAATTTTTTATTCAATGTGGCAACATTTTAGCTAGTTATCTTAATTCATATGGAAAACTTATGATATGTCATTTATATTTTTGTTGACCTCCAATTACATGTGTAACTTGAAGAATTGGGTTGGGAGAAGAAAGCAATGGTAGTGGAAGGTTAATTGCCTTCATTTGTTGCTTTCACGAGTTCCAAAATATTGATACAAAAAGCATACCCAAGAAATCTAAAAATAATTTTAATTTTAGATTGAATAATGCGAAACTAATACCAAACATATTTGTAATTGAAGGAAAAACACACAAACATATAAGCATGAGATATATTCCACAATAAATCATTTTTTGATATTACAATCAGGATTCAACTCTATAGTTTTTGAGTCAAACTCATTAACCTATATCTTATGAGTAGTGGTTCACAAGAACCCATCTCTCACGAGAAGGAATTAAACAATCAACACTCATTGCATCTAGGGACTCTATAATGAATGGTTCATAAGGT
>BSBK01005647.1:0-304436 GCA_027943335.1 Chamaecyparis obtusa | reverse complement strand
ATGTTGGCCTTGATTATGTCCAGTTTAGCATGACCACTACGGGTTGTCTAGATTTATTGACACATGATGATACAACTTCCATGCCATCTAATTTGGTTAGTCCATTGCATTCATCATTAGAGAGGCATGTGCCATCTACTCATGTTGCAGATGTAGATTTGAGCTTGGACCAAACACAGAAAAATCTTGATACCTTGATTGATATGATTGAGGCTAGGGAATCCGAGTACTATCAGTTTCCACCACCTACACAGGTATAAATTAGATTACATACATGTATTTAATGTTATAATTAAACTTAAATTTGTTTTCAAAATTTCAATCAATTAATATATATATATATATATATATATATATATATATATATATATATATATATATATATATATATATATATATGCACGTATATATATGATATATATTTTTTGTCTACCAAGATATGCCTCTTGTTACTCCTTTGGGTACTGATCGTGTACGTCGTCGGGACTCACTCGATGATGACATCAGTAGTGGATAGGTGAGTTTTTAATTTATTATCTATGTGTACACACTTTATAACATATTTTTTTATACAATATTTTAAATCAAATTTAAGATCTTTGTACAATGTTTATATATTAATTTATATATCTCTTTCTTTATAGGGATCTACACATCCTTCACAGCATGATAGTCACTCTAGGTGTGACTGCTTAGTGAGGAATTGTCATGATGAGTCCTTGGAACTTTCATATTTTATCTAGACATATTTCATATTATGTATATATATTCACGTGTTTGAAGAACTATATTTCATTTCTAGACTCTACAGGACTGATTGATGTGTTTGATGTATATTTCATTTATAGACTCTACAGGACTGATTGATGTGTTTGATGTTATATTTCATTTCTAGAACCTTTTTGATAGAATGTTTGACACATGATTGATTCATATGTTTCATATTTATAGTACTTGATCTACACATGATTAATGTTTCATGCATGTTATGTGTGTGTGTGTGTGTGTGTATGTATATGTGTATATATATATATATATATATGTATGTATGTATATGTACATATATATGTATGTATGTATGTATGTATATACATATATTTATACATATATATACATATATGTATATATATGTATGTATATATACATATACATATATACATATATATACATGTATGTATATACATGTATGTATATATATGTATATATATATATACATATATATACATACATGTATATATGATGAAGGGTGCTCCCATTAATACCACAAGCACATAACAGAAATAGAGAAACAACAACAATAATACGCAAGAACAGAAAATTGGCTTCTTATTATCTCCACAAATGTGGAATTACAAACTTTCAGAATTACAATATGCAAAGCCACATGGGCATTCCCTTACAATATTCTGTAGGACAAAGCCTTGAATCAATACCCAGATCTACTACCTAGAACTATCGTAGACAACACTACAGGCCTTCTTTATATAGGCAATTTCCACCGCCTGAGAAGGTTCTAGAAATTTAGCCCTTAAGGCCGACCAAACCTAGAATTATTTTATTTTACAATTTATTACATCAAAGTCGGCTCAAAATGAGTTTTGAAACCCAAACAAAAATTTTGTAGAAAAATTATTTCTGCCATTTCAGGTGACCCAACTTCTGAAGACCATAAGTCATCACCTGTTGACCCAATTGGCTATTATAACCCTATTCTGGAAATGCCACGAAGCGCTCTATAGGCTTGACTAGCACAACGCACTCATCACCCAAATTTTCAACCTCATCCGGGGCCTCTAAAGCCTTCAAAACTGAGTTCAAAGTTTTTGTACCCTGTTGGCAATACCAAAAATCTTGAATATCTTCAAAACTAGACCTGATCTAGCCATGAAACTTTGCTGGTAGGCTGATATGACTGAGATGAACCTCCACATGTAAAATTAGAACATTCTAAGATCGTAAGACCAACTTACTAAAAATAGCAAGTTTCCATAAATAGCAACTCTGCACAAGATAGCCCTTATTGAATACAAAAATAGAAATGTTTTTGGGTGATGCAAGATTGCTCTTACACCCAGGATGCTCCTGCATCAGACACCTGGGGTAATTTGAGAAGTGACCCTGTCATGACTCAGGAGTGCAGTGGAAAACCAAGACAGTTAACCTCCTCCTTTGTTAGCCATGATGAATCTTCAACAGGTCGTCCTTTCCATTTGACCAAATACTCTTCATATGTCCTATTCCTTGTGCTTCTGCCAACACGACTATCCAGTATGTCTTTAATCTCCTTGATATCTGAACTGGTTGCTAGAATACTTCACTGTGCTGCTGTGATCTCATCTTCAACGCTTCCTTCATGATACTCTGTCAAATCTAAAATGTTAAACACTGGTGAAATATTTAGCTCACTAGACAATTCTACCTCATATGCATTTCCTGAATCATGCTTCTTCAGTATCTTACATGGCCCAAACTTCTTCATTTTGAACTTGTTATATGTACCAATCAGAAATCACTCCTTCCGCAAATGAACCATGACTTCATCTCCAACCTAAAATTTCTTATGCCTCCTTTTCTTATCTACCTTAGCCTTATACTACGCATTCATCTTGGTAATATGCTTCCTCACCTCCTCATGGATGTTCTTCAAATGTTCTGCAAAATTCTCAGCTTCAGCACTACTTATTTCTCCTTTATCTATCTTTCTCAACTCAGACACATTTCTTGGACTACTTCCATATACAATCTGGATTGGTGATTTACCAGTGCTCCTGTTGATAGAATTATTGTATGCAAATTATGCCTATGGTAAAATCAAATCCCATCCTATTGACTTATCTCCAACCAAACATCTCAGCAAATTTCCCAAAATTCTATTCACCACCTCTGTCTGTCCATCAGTCTGAGGATGATGTGATGAACTGAACTTCAAATTTGTCTTCAACTTCTTCCACAATGTCCACCAGAAATATCCAACAAACTTAGTATCTCGATCTGAAACTATGGTCTTTGGCAAACCATGTAGTCTCACCACTTCTCTGAAAAACAATTCTGATACATGAACAACATCATTAGTCTTCTTACAGGGAATGAAATGTGTCATCTTTGAAAATCTATCAACTACTACAAAAATTGAATCATGTCCCTGCTGTGTCCTTGGTAAACCAAGAACAAAGTCCATACTGATATCCTCCCAAGGCTTCTCTGGTACAGGTAATGGCTGATACAACCCTATATTCTGCTTCACTCCTTTCACCATCTAACATACTCTACAACTCTGTACAAACTTCTTTACATCTTACTACAATTGTGGCCAATAATAATTCTCACCAACCAAAGCAAGGGTTTTATCATGACCAAAATGTCCAGCCAATCCTCCACTATGCTTCTCGTTGATTAGATTCTCCCTCATAGAACTTTGTAGAATGCACAACTGACTCCCTCTAAATAGCATATTATCTTGGATGATAAAATCCAGCCATTTCATCCTATCTAGAGTAACAGGTTCTGTACAAGCTTTTCAAGCTTCACCAAAATCAGGATCCTTTGGATACAAATTCTTGAGTTCCTTGAACCCAGCCACCTCAATCTACATCTCTGTCAGCAATAGTTTCTTTCTGCTAAGAGCATCTGCAACCCTATTAGACTTTCCACTTCTGTGTCTCAAAACAAATGTATAACTCTGCAAAAACTCAACCAATTTCAAATGCCTCTGATTCAACTTTCCTTGACTATTCAAATATTGCAAAGCTTGATGATCAGTGTACAAGACAAACTCTTTAGGAAGCAGATAATGTCTCCACTTCTTCAATGCTTGAACTATAGCATAAAATTCTTGATCATAAACATAATACTTCCTCTTGGCATCATTTAACTTCTCACTGAAATAAGCAACAGGTTTACCTTCTTGGCTCATAACAGCTCCTATTGCAGTGCCACTAGCATCACAATCTACTTGAAACACCTTATTAAAATCTAGAAGTGCTAAAAAAAGTTGTTCTGTAACTTTTTGTTTCAACAATTGAAAACTCTTTTCTACCCCATTAGTCCACTTAAACTCTTTTCTATCCCCTCTCATTGTTTCAGTCAAGGGTCCACAAATACTGCTAAAATTTCTGATAAAATTTTTGTAAAAGCTAGCCAAACTATGAAAAGATCTTACCTTAGTAGCACTCCTTGGAGTAGGCCATTCAAGGATAGCCTGTACCTTCTCTAGGTCCATTTTTAGACTTTCTGCTGAAACCACAAATCCCAAATACACTAACTCTTTCTTCACAAAACTGCACTTCTTCAAATTAATCAACAATTTCTCATCCCTCAACTTCTCAAACACCATATGAATATGCATCATATGTTCCTCCAATGTCTTGCTAAAAATTAAAATATCATCTAGGTAAACAATGACAAACTTACCCAAAAATTCTTTCAGAACCTCGTTCATGAGCCGCATGAAAGTGCTCGGTGCATTGGTTAGCCCAAAAGGCATGATTAACCACTCGTACAGTCCTTCCCTTCTCTTGAAGGTAGTCTTCCATTCATCTCCTTCTCTGATCTGAATCTGGTGATATCCACTCTTCAGATCTATCTTTGAGAAATACACAGCCCCACTCAAACAATCCATAATATCATCCATTCGTGGCAATGGAAACCTATACTTGATTGTGATCTTATTTATTGCTCTAGAATCTGTACACATCCTCCACTCTCCATTCTTCTTTGGTGCTAATACCGCTGGTATAGCACAGAGACTCAGACTCTCTCGAATCAAACCCTTCTGCAATAACTCATATACTTGTCTGTTCAACTCTTCACTTTCTGCTGGTGTCATTCTGTGTGCTGCCTTGTTTGGCAAACTGGCTCCTAGAATCAAATCCATCTGATGACTGATCTTCCTTACCGGTGGTAATCCATCAGGTACGTTATCAGATACAATATCCTAAAAATCATTCAACAAATCTGCAACCTCTACAGGTACATCCTCTACTTCTTCTTTACCAACTTTTGGAATTAAAGAAAAACACACATGCTCATGCCTCATACCATCTAGAAATTTTCTTCCATCAACAAATGTTATTCTTTCATTACCACATACCTTTTCTTTGGTCTCCTTCAATGGCTTTAGCTTATGTTGCACTCCATCCTTTATCAGGGAATAGGTATTCGCATGACCATTGTGTACAGCACATCTGTCAAACTGTCACAGTCTACCCAACAACATATGACATGCATCCCTAAAGATGATATCACATAGTACCTCATCTTGGTACCCACTGATCTTGAACTTTACTAGGCACTGTTCACTAACCATGACCTTGTGGTCATCCTGCACCCAGGCAATCCAATATGGATGTGGGTGTTTCTGTCTCTTGAGCTTCAGCTTTGTCACCATCTCTTCTGACACCAAATTGCCAGTACTTCCACTATCGATAATCATATCACAGTATTTACCCTCACACTTGCATCTAGTGCGAAATAGGCTCCTCCTTTATTCAGGTTCATTCTCACCACTCAACAAGACTCTTCTGTTAATTAGCATTTCTCCTCTTTCAGCATCTTTAGAATTTGATGATCTAGCATCTTCATCTAAATGTGCAACTCTGGCCTGGCCTTCATTTCTCCTATCTATTCTGCCTTGGTGCTGAGGACATTCAAATATCCTATGACCTTTTTCTCCATAGTGAAAACATGTTCCACGGAAGCCTCCTCTTCCAAATCCTTGTCCTCTTCCTCTTCCTCTCTGATCTCTATTACTCTGATCCTGAAAATGATTGCAATTATTTCCTCTCTGATTCTGACTGCTACTGGCGTCATCCTTCTTTTTCAAATCCTCATTTCGGCCACCATATGACCATCCACCAGATCTTCCACCACGACCTCTTCCATTTTCTCTACTCTGAAACTTCTTGTTCAGCTTTTTCTCTACTTTTAGGGAAAACTGGTATGCCTCCTCAATATTGTTCATTCGAACTAGATTCAACTCCTCCTGAATGCTTGGCCTTAACCCATTAAGGTATCGGGCAACTTTCTCCTTATTAGCTTCTGCATGGCCTGTTCTGATGAGGAGTCGATAGAACTCCTCTGTATACTCCTGAACAGATCTTCTTGCTTTCTTCAAACTTTGCATTTTCTTTAGTAGGTCAAGCTCATAATCAACAGGAATGAACTGTCACTTCAATTTATCCACCATCTGATCCCATCTTATGATTTTATCTTTCCCTCTTCTATTTCACTCCAATTAAATTTTTTTCCACCAGATCTTCGCATGACCTTTCAATCTGGCCTTCGCAAATTTGACCCTATCAAGATCCTCAACATCTTCATACTCAAAATATTTCTCACATTCATTGATCCAGTCGATCAATTCCTCTGGGTTAAGATTTCTAGAAAATGTAGGAACCTCAATCTTAGGTCTTTTCCCAATCTTGAAAATCGCCCGAAAAAGTCTTTCTTCCTCCTGGTTCACAATTTCAGCTTCTCCTTCTTGATATTCTTCTTCGGCTTCATCCTCGCTTTCATCTCTGACATTAAGATTCATTCCTCTGTGAATCTCTTCTTGCAATGCTCGTACTTGTCTCTGCAACTCTCTAACCTCAGATGTTACAGCACCAGCTCTTCCGCCACGTTCTCTTCGTGGAGGCATTTTTGTGATGCGCACTGAAACCCTAACCACGGTCCTGGTACAAATTGTCTCACAATCGGTGATCTATTTACACACTCAAGAACTCCTACTCTGATACCACTTGATGAAGGGTGCTCCCCTTAATACCACAAGCACATAACAGAAATAGAGAAACAACAACAATAATATGCAAGAACAAAAAATTGGCTTCTTATTATCTCCACAAATGTTGAATTACAAACTTTCAGAATTACAATATGCAAAGCCACATGGGCATTCCCTTACAATATTCTATAGGACAAAGTCTCGAATCAATACCCAGATCTACTACCCAGAACTGCCGTAGACAGCACTACGGGCCTTCTTTATATAGGCAATTTCCACCACCTGAGAAGGTTCTAGAAATTTAGCCCTTAGGGCCACCAAACCTAGAATTATTTTATTTTACAATTTATTACATCAAAGTCAGATCAAAATGAGTTTTGAAACCCAAACAGAAATTTTGAAGAAAAATTATTTTCTGCCATTTCAGGTGACCCAACTTCTAAAGACCATAAGTCATCGCCCGTTGACCCGATTGGCTATTATAACCCCATTCTGAAAATGCCACAAAGCGCTCTACTTTGCTGGCAAGCTGATATGACTGAGATGAACCTCCACATGTGAAATTAGAACATTCCGAGATCGTAAGACCAACTTACTAAAAATAGCAAGTTTCCATAAATAGCAACTCTGCACAAGATAGCCCTTATTGAATACAAAAATAGAAATATTTTTGGGTGATGCAAGATTGCTCTTACACCCAGGATGCTCTTGCATCAATATACATACATGTATATATATTTATGTATATATATGTATATATACATACATATACATACAAATATATATGTATACATACATATATATATATATACATACATACATATACATACAAATATATATGTATACATACATATACACATACATATATATACACATCCATATATATACATACATAGATATATACATATATATATATATATATATATATATATATATATATATATATATATATATATATATATATATATATATAAACATACATACATACATACATATATATATATATATATATATATATATATATATATATATATATATATATATATATATATATATATATATATATATATATATATATATATATATATATATATATATATATATATATATACGTTCACTTTAGATACATGTGCATGTGTGATGATTTTGTAAATTTTCATTACTTTCAATAGATTACATACATACATGTTTAATTTAATTTTGATGTTTCATTTCAATAGATTACATATATGAATGATGTTTGATTGTACATGTGTATAATTTGAAAGTTATGAATGATGTAAATGTAAATCTCTATTGAGCATTTAAAATTGTCATTAGTATCAAAGGATATTAAACAGGTCAGTTGGTCACTTATATTAAGTTGGTCGGTAACTAGAAGTAAGACAGAGTAGTCGGTAAAGCCTTTACACCGAGCATCACACAATTTACCGAGCACTGGCGACACCGACACTAACAGATAGTAAACACCGAGCATGGTAGTATACACCAAGCAGTTTATACAGTGTTTACCGATGATCACAGAAAATGACATATTAATCTAAAATGACACATTCTTCTATGCAAACAGTTACAACAAATCGTAAAATAGTTTACCAAGATTGAGGAGCATTTATTGTAAAAGATACTCATTAAATGTAATGTTTATCTTATTGTAATAGTTGATCTAGGTTAATTATGCAACATAGATCTTAGGGTTATGATTATTTTTGTAACCTAATTTTTTCTAAAGTGGCAAAAATAGAACACTATATATTTTGTATGTTCACATCATTTTATGAGGTTGGTGAACTAAAATATATATGAATCATAGAGCACTTGAAACCATTGCCTAACTTGAAGTCAATCAGTTTACCGAGCAGAACATAGTACAGAGGATATCAGATTGAGCAGAATCAGAGAAGGCTACCGAGTAGAATAGAGCAGAGAATCATCATAGATAAGGTGATATTTTAATGAGCACTTATTGATCTATTTCAAACAATTGAGTTGTCAACTAGCAGATAATTGCCTATTACTTTCTGACAAGTGTAATAGAATTTTTGATAAAATCTCTTAACAGAGTAGACTTAATAGTCTTATGTAAATCTCTTAACTGAGTGCACACTTCATTAGTGTTGTCAAAATCCTATAACTAGGTAGATCTAGCTGATCTAATATGTTACTCCTAATAGGGTAAGATCACTGGAAGTGATCAAAACTTGTAGCCTTAATAGGCAAACCTTTTGTATTTGCAGTAGTGAAGAATTTGTGGGTGTCATCCCCACCATAGTTTTTACCTTCTTACAAGGGTTTCTACGTTACCAAAATACTTGTGTTATGTGATTGTCATATTGATTTCATGTTGTTTACTTTCTCAAGTTAACTAGATGATTGATTTATGTAGTTTTAGATTCAAGTTATTTTGATCAGTTATCACAATACACATTTATAGATCTGAAAGGTTTTGCAAGTAAAGTTTTTGAAGGCACTGATTCACCCCTCCCCTCTCAGTACCTATCTCTCCTAATTCCAAAAATTGGTATCAGAGCACAGTTCTCTTATTGAACAATTTAACCACTAAAGGGTAAAGATCTAAGTCATGGAGAGATACAAGCTTGACAAGACTATTGAGAATTAGAAGATGCAAATTTAGATGTTTGTGGAATAGTATAAACAAGCCAAGGAAGAACTGAAGAAATTACTAGTTGAAAGGAAGAATCTTGCAATTCTGTAAAATAAAATTGGTTATCATGAAGAACCTATTGATGAAATATTTGATCATATTGGATCAAGCTCTGGAAGCATCTCTGATGGATCTGAAAGCATAATCTCTGACTTGTCTAAAAAGAATCAACATCTATCTGAGCAAGTGAAAGCACTTCAAATCAGTCATGAATCTCAGATGGTAAGAATGGTGGAAATCATGAATAATGCTAAACAAGCTAAACAAGATTAGAATCTAGCTATTGAAGACCAAAGACTGATGACTGAACAACTCCAAGAAAAAGAAAGTGAAATACAAAGACTCACTGATCATCACTTCCAAGTATCAAATTAGATGATGACAGTTAATCAAGAAATGAACTGAGTAAATGGAGAATTATCAAGAAGACTTGAAGATGTTGCAATAATCAGAGAAGACAATGAAAAACTAAGAAATAAAATAAATATACAAAAGCAACATAATGAAATGATGAAGATAGTTGAGGACAATTCTAAAAAGACTGATGATTTCTTGACTAATCAAAGAAGATTCGGAAGCAGAGCTGGTATAGGCTACACTGGTCAAGGAGAATCATCACAACAAGTTGAAAAAGTCAACAACAATCAAAGTCAGAAACCTAAAGTATTGACATGTTATCACTGTGGAAAACTAGGACATACATCTAATGTGTGCAGAAGCAAAGCACAAGGTAAACCTCCTGTCATTCTTAAATTCAATGGATATTGTTATGACTGTGGTAATTTTGGACATCCACCTTATGAATGCAGAGCTAAGAAGAATGACATTGCTCATAATACTATTGAGGAGAAGGAATGCTATACCTATAATAAGCATGGGCACACTGCAAGGGATTGCAAGGCAAAAATGAAACCAGTATGGGCTCCTAAGCAGAAAACATAGCGAAAGCCATGTCAACTGAAGAGATAAGGCAACTCATATGTTTGGGATTATAATACATGGACCAACTGTGTTTTATGTGGTTGGTATGGACATATTGCAGAAAACTGTTATAGAAAGAGTTGGATTGGACAATCAAGAAACTGGACAAATGCAAGAATGGCATGTATGCACTGTCACAAGGTCGGTCATTTCAGCAAGAACTGCAGAGACTGAATACTAGATGAAAACCATATATTTGAGACTAGATATAACATTGCAAAAATTATGAAGTTAAGGAACACAATGTGGAAGAAAGCATCTCATGAAAATGCCGAGTCAAGTAAAACTATTGGTGAAACCTAATCCACTGGATTGGGTGACATCGGTACCTCCAATTAAGATGACAAGGTATGTATGGAACTAACATTTTAAATGATCACATTTTACATATAGTTCCTTATATATGATGTGAAAAATACCAAATCTACATGAATAAAGATGCACTATGGATTATGTGTTATGAGTTTACAAATGTCACACAGTCAGTAAAAGTAGAAATGAGAGTTGATTACATGTTGGTAATCACTATACAAGGTTAACAGACAATAGTACAAACCAATGAAGAAATTCTATGTTAACTGAGAAAAGGAAATTGTAGACATTACTGAGCTGACAATTGTTTCATACCAAAAGTTAGGTCATACATTTAATGCACCAAAGTTTGAGCGGGAATATCAAAAAGTCTATAAATATGCAGAAATAGAGCTCATTGTTACATTTCAATTTCAAAGAATAGAGATTTTATAGAGAAGAGTTTGAGCTAAAGATTTTCCAGAAAAGATTCAAAGCTACTATAGATTGAATCGACAACAATTCTTTGATGATACCAAGTTCATTTTCCTATCGAACATTTGTTATCTATTGCTTGCCGAAACCCTAGAATTGCTTTATGGCATCAATATCAACTACAAGGAAATCTCAAAACATTGAGGAGGAAGTAGAATTAATTATTAGGGCTAGTTTCACCGAGGCCAAATTCAAACCACATCCCAAGGTTACAACACAAACAGATGATATGGGTACATTTTTGAGTATTCCAGATAGGGTTTTGTTAACAGAAGATGTTAGGGCCTATATTCACTACAAAATTAGAGAAGTAGGTGATTTTGAGACCATTGCTACTTATCAACAAGTTTGTGGACCAAATGGAAAGATAAAATATGAATATAAGAAGATTGAGGAGTCAGGGTTATCATATTTTACATACTTCCCACAAACATTCAGCACTAATTGGATAAGAATCATGCTAAGCAAATTTCATGATGGAAAATTTTGGTTAGATAAACCTATTGAGGTCACAAAGAAGATTATCAGTAGGGATATTGGGTACCCTACAACTAACAAAGCAAAAGCCTTTCAAAGTTCGTCTCATCTTGATGTTGAAAAGAACACTGGAGTTCAATGGGACGGTAGGGCACTGAAAATCTCAACCATCAAAGACCCAGTGGTAAAATTCATAGCACATGTCATTGGGTACAAGATATTTCAATCTAGCAGACTAAATAGTGTACCCTACAGCATCGTGGACATGACATATAAAATTGTGAAGAAAGATCACCAGGTGGATCTTGCCGAACTACTACTACACCAACTGCAAGAGAATATGAAGACAATAAGATCAAAGAAGTCCAACATGTGTAAGTACAGATCACTACCTATCTATACATTTTTCTATCTACAAAAATATGTACCTAGTATCAGTAAAGTAAATTAGCAATCTGATAAACCAATAACTGCACAAATTGGTGAAATGATGAAAAGTCTAGGAGATAATATAAATAAGGAATTTGATGCATATTTCTAGGAATTTCAAACAAAATGCATCAAAGGAGTAGAATTCAAGAATCACTATCACTAGGTTTGGCACATATGAGGAAGCTAAGTCACGAATCACTACAGACATAGAGATCAAAAAAATGTCTAGAAGGGCAAAGAAAATGAGAAAAGATCTCTCAGCAAGATATGGAAATGCATCAGCCCCATCTAAGGAGTCACCCATTAAAGAAACAACTGAAGGTCAGTTACAATTGGTTGACAAGCCCTATGATAGTGAGGAGACCAAGTCAGACATAGAAAAAGATCCCACACTGGTTCCTCCCACCAATGTTGAATAGGAAATGTAGTTACTAGAACCTAAAGGAATGAAGACATGTTCATCAACTGCAACACAACCTATCGAAAAAGAAGTAGTAAAAGTAGCAAAAAGAAGAGTAGCTACACCGACAAAGAAATATATAAAGAGAAAGAACAAGAAAGTAGCTGAGACACCAAAGAAAAAGAGGAAATACATAAGAAGTAAAGAAGATATAGAGGAGACTGACACTGAAAATGATCCTAATCAATTCAAGATAGTTCACAATAGGGAAAGTACAATATAAGAAATAATTGAAGATATAATTGAAAATGGGAATCTTGTAGATCTAGGCATAGGCAAATTTGACAAAATGTCAATTGAGGACAATACAAAGCTAGAACATGCTATCATCTAGATGATGATTAAATTCAAGAGAGTACCAATGGAATTCACATGTCAAATACCAAAGGAACTAGATGAAAAAATAAATGAGAAATGGGCTATTGCACTAGATACAGAGAAAAGGAAAAGAGAATGATCATTAGTTCATGCAACCTCACACTTCAGCTATGATGTTGTAAGTGAATACTTGAAAAATTACCAAGCATGATTTCTAGTCAAGAATAGAGCTATGTAGATAATGGATGAGAATGTGGCTACTATGGATGTCACATGTGATTCTCTATGGACATCAATTTTGAAAGCAAAAGATAAAGCTAAACAAGAAGCATTCCTGAAACTATCTAAGAAGAGACACAATTCAAAAGGTAAAGGTATTTTCATCAATGATAACAAAGGAAAGAAAATAAAGGACACTGGTATATCAGTTATCAAGGTAATTGATATCACCAAACAAAAGGAATAAATAAGAATTTCATAGGATGCACCAGATTGTGTAGAGATCCAACTAGAGAAGAAAACCAATGACGATGTACTCATTAAGGACATCACAAATGGTGATCCTGATAATAAGGATGATGAAGATGTGACTATGGCACCAAAAAAAGATGAAGCACTAGACACTAATAGTGTGTTCACATCTCTACTGGGTGAACTTCCTGTACTTGCAGTGGTAGTTGAAATACTTTCACAAGTACAGCCTGATGCTTCTCATCCTAACCAAAATAAAGATACAACGGGGATACAAGCACCTGAGAAACTTGTAGATACAAATGAGCCTACCAAAATAGAGGCACAGTCTGTAGAAATAAAGGAACTAGAAGAAATAAAGTCGATCGAGGTGAACCCACCTAACACTACACCTGAGACCCCCACACCATCTACCGAGGAGAAGAAGAAGGAAGATACGGTGTCAATTGGGAAAGATATTCTGAAGAGTGGAGAAAAAGATATTGTTATTAGTGAGATGAAGTCACTTCTTGCACAAAAGTAGAAGAAGAAGAAAGTAAAAGGGCCAATCACCATTAATGAAGTCATAATTATACTAGAATGTGACCTGAGAACCCTAAGCCCTGAAGAACTAGGTAAATATGGGGAGCTATGTTCAAGAAAAGTGGCACAAGAAAAGTTAAGGCAAGAACACAAATGAAAATAAGTGTTACATGATGTGAGTGATATTCTACAATAGATAGTACTAGAGACAAATATTGATGATAATACTTCGATCATAGATCAACTTGCTACACTCACCGACAAAATCAATGCCCCTAATATAGATGCAGACAAAAGAATAGAAGAAAGGGTAGAATCAAAGATTCAGGACAAATTGGTAGAAAGAATTAGCACAGAACTGGCACTGAAAAAGGTAAAATTATCTAAGGTCGTTACCGAGGTAAAATCTATCACCCAGATAATCTTTCAATTTTTTTTATCAAGATTTGTACTTCAAAAATCTTCACTATAGAAGTCAATGAAAAGATAAAAGGTTTAGAAGTAGAAATAAAGTTGAGTACACAAGCAGCTATAACCAAGCCAAATGCTTTCTTAAAGCATATTCACCAAGTTCAGGAACTCTGATGGTTGATAGAAGATCTAAGGAAACAAGAAGCACACATCACCAATCATGTTACAGAGTTACAAATAGACCTCATTCCATACCTGAAATTTTTTGAAGCACATATTGTTGAAGCTGAACAACTTGTAGCAACACAAGAGATTTTGGTGTTAGATAATATCTTTGACATGCATGCACAAGTCAGTCTTGAGCATATTGCTCTTACAAACTTCAAAGAGGAGTGGGACAACCTCTTGGAGTCTATAAAGAAAACCCATCCAAACATTTTTGACAAGATGTAAGTATACATTTTTTTTTTTTTGGCATTATTATCAAAAAGGGTGAAAACATGTATATGCCAAATAAGTATACTTTGATATGTCTATTAAATACTACTGGGAGCATGCATAGAGGGGGAGTAGTTCGTACTTAGAATTTTTTGTGTATATATGTATATGATGGAGGTATAAGGTATATATAGAAACATTTTGTCTATATACATTCAAAGTTTTGATACTAATGCCAAAGGGGGAGATTGTTAATCTCTATTGAGCATTTAAGGTTGTCATTAGTATCAAAGGATATTAAACAGGTCAGTCGGTCACTTATATTGAGTTGGTCGGTAACTAGAAGTAAGATAGAGCAGTTGGTAAAGCCTTTACACCGAGCATCACATAGCTTACCCAGCACTAGCGACATCGACACTGACAGACAATAAACACCGAGCATCACAATATACACTAAGTAGTTTATACAGTGTTTACCAATGATCACAAAAAATGACATAGTAATATAAAATGGCACATTCTTCTATGCAAATGGTTACAACAGATCGTAAAATGGTTTACCAAGATCAAGGAGCATTTATTGTAAAAGATACTCATTAAATGTAATGTTTATCTTATTGTAATAGTTGATCTAGGTTAATTTTGTACCGTAGATCTTAGGGTTATGATTATTTTTGTAACCTAACTTTTGTTAAAGTGGCAAAAATAGAACACTATATATTTTGTATGTTCACATCATTTTATGAGGTTGGTGAACTAAAATATATATGAAGCATGGAGCACTTGAAGCCATTGCCTAACTTCAATTCAATCAATTTACTGAGAAGAATAGAGTACAGAGGATATCAGATTGAGTAGAACAGAGCAAAGAATCATCACAGATAAGGTGATATTTTAATGAGCACTTATTGATCTATTTTAGACAATTGAGTTGTCAACTAGGAGATAATTACCTATTACTTTCTGACAAGTGTAATAGAGTTTTTGATAAAATATCTTAACAGAGTAGACTTAATAGTCTTATGTAAATCTCTTAACCGAGTGCACACTTCATTAGTGTTGTCAAAATCCTATAACTAGGTAGATCTAGCTGATCTAATATATTACTCTTAACAGGGTAAGATCACTGGAAGTGATCAAAACTTGTAGCCTTAACAAGAAAACCTTTTCTATCTGCAATAGTGAAGAATTTGTGGGTGTCATCCCCACTACAGTTTTTACCTTCTTACAAGGGTTTCTGCATTACCAAAATACTTGTGTTATGTGATTTTCATATTTATTTCATGTTGTTTACTTTCTTAAGTTAACTAGATGATTGATTTATGCAATTAGATTCAAGTTATTTTGATCAGTTATCACAGTACATAGTTATAGATCTGAAAGGTTTTGCAAGTAAAGTTTTTGAAGGTACTGATTCACCCCTCCCCTCTCAGTACCTATCTCTCCTAATTCCAACAGTAAATTTGACACATGTGAGCTATATAATTGAGGTCCCTAGATGTTTGATTGAATCTTACTTATATTTAAATATACATTCGATAATAGTTGTGCACATACTTTTAATTTAATGTTTTGGAACTCAAGTAGATTTTATATTTAAAACATGCACATCCTAATGTAACACATGCAAATTCAATACATACACACATTCATATTCCAAAGTTAGAGTACTTCATATTCAGGTAGATAATTAATATATCATATTCACTTGTAAGATATAAATTTGAGATCTATATATTCTTAATTTTTAATTTAATTCAAGCTCCATTCACTATCGGCACCAGTAGAAAATAATGGAGCTAAGAAAACCTCTCATCTTGCCCGTGAAACATAGTTCAAATCATATTTCATTTGTGATTTAGTCCACATCAAGTGGTTCATCTCTCTCTCGAATAGCATTTAATATTCTCTCATGGTCATCAGTATCAAGTCTCCACTTATGAATTCCACATCCCGTCATAGGAACAAGAGATAGGATAGTGGAAATTACAAGATGACTATACTGATAAACATTATTGTTAGGTTGATAATCAATAAAATAAATCCCATGTTTAATTATTTTGGTTTACTTCAAATATGTTCCTTGCACGACAACTAAACCTGCACAAACAAGTTCAACAGTATTAAATATATATATAGATGTGATTTACTAACCATACATAAACAAACGTATAAGAAATTTGGAAGTTGGAAGGTCTCACTCAAGTTTAGTACAGGTTGTGAAACTTAAATATAGTACTAGAACCTATGGGAAACATAATTCCATCACTTGTTTCATTCTATGTTAGCTTCATCCTATCCTTGTAGCAATGTAATAAATAGTAACTAATACCTTCCACATTTCCAGACTCAGCTACTACTACAAAAATATGTCCTGCATTTAAAGTGAACTTTTAATTTTAGGAACTTGTAAATATAAATTAAACAAACTTTATTTATGAATTGAGTTTATGAATCCTTTTTAAACATGTACATAAAAACACACATACCTATTTTGATCAAACCTAAAATATGGTCATAATCTGTAGAAATCAATGGAATGTCGTCAAAGCTTTCATCCTGAACATCATTTGTGTTTGTAACATCTAGTGAAACCAAATTCCATTCACTAACATATCCACATTTTTGGTTGATACATTCATCATAGTTTTTAGAAATGTAGTCATAAAAAAAGCATAAATAATCTCTAGTGTACAATGACCACACCTTACTATCTGTACTCGTAACTAAATGTAGGGATATTGTTTTGTCTACTCTCTTGCATCCATGGATTGATCTTCTGTCAACACCTAAACAATAGAGAGGTCAAATGTAAAAATTAAATACATATATAAGCTAACTTGAACAATTTGTTAGGAATGAATGTTGAATGTTTGGTAGCCATTCTGTAGTAGTTGTTGTTGCATTCATGACTATGATTGTCATTGATGTCAACATAGTGATCTACCAGAGACTTGCAGAGAAGCAAATAGTGTTTGGATTAGCGCATGTGGGATATTGTAGTTGCAACTATGAGATGTTGAGGATATACTCTTTGATATGTTATATGTTTATGGTTAAGAGCATAGATAGTAATTCATTTATTCATGGAAGTTATGAGCACTTTGGTGGAAGCAGTATTCAAGCAATGTTCCTGAGTAGCGGTTTGTGGAAATTAGATGATATCTATTAATTGGGATGGAATATGGTTTTGCATAGTTAAAGGGAAGTTTTAGAGACATTGATAGTGATGTGGATGATAATGCAATCTTCGAGGTCACACAAGTGAAGAATTATTGTATTTGGAAGTTGACAGTTTTGTGTAATTTTGATGAAGCATGTGGAAACTTTTATTTTGTAATTCTATGCCAACTCATGTGTAATTACTTGAGTGTGGTATAAAGGAAGGAATGTTTTTCCTTGTTTTAATATGGTTGATTTGATGATGTATGCATGAAGTGAAGAAAATAGTTCATGCAGTTGTGAAGGTGAATTTGTGAAGGAAGACATGCGAAGTACAAAGATCTGAAATTAAGATCTAGTGAAGTAGAGAGTGTAGTTTGGCATAGTAAGGAAGGAGGTAACATATTTTCTATTATTCTATTGAATAATCTAGAGATCAGTTGGATAGTGTGTTCAGTGATCTTTCCATTGAAGCTGTTTGGGTAGTGGGTCCTTCTATCTTCCATAACTCTTAACAGGGATTCATATATACTAAATGTATTTCATAAGATTCCTAAGGGAGTCCATCCTTTCACAAGGAATATTCATATTAGTGTATCTTTTGTGGGCATCATTCTCACTGAGGTTTACTCTTTGATCAAGAGGCTCCCTAGTTAACATATCTTGTGTCATTGTGTTATTGTATATGAATATCTTTCTATGGTTGGTAATTATATTTCTTATATGGTTTAATGATGTTGAAGTTGATAAAAGTTATAATTATCATATAACCAATTCACCCACCCCCCTCTTAGTTATCTTGGTGGACTTTACTTTCTAACAATTGGTATTAGAGCAATAGTCCTTCAAAAATAATTTTAAGAACTTAAGGAGATCCATGGAAAATTTCAAAAAAGAAAGCCCTAAGTTTGATGGAGTAAATTTTGATAGATGGAAAGAAAAGATGAAGACACACCTACTGTGTTTAGGACTAGATTATTGGTTGATCACAAAGAATGATAAGACTATCATTGAAGAGGACAATCTTGAAACATGTACTGTCAATGAGAGAGATCTATTCATGTGTAACATACTTGCAAGAGAAGCACTTTTGCCAGCCCTTCTGGAGAATGAGTACAGTCAGGTAAAATGTTTTAAAAAATCTTATAAAATTTGGAAAACTTTACATTCTACTTTTGAAGGTGATGAACATGCAAAGAAAGTTAGATTACATAATTATATATGTGTATTTGAAGATATAAGAATGATGGAAGATGAATATGTTAGAAGCTATATTGGTAGAATGTCAAAAATTGTTACACGCATAAAATCTTATGGAGGAACAAAGACACAAAATGAAGTGATATGGAAAATTCTAAGGACATTGACTCCTGTATTTAAATAGACAACATAGATGATTGAACAAGTTATATCTTGTACTACAACCTTTACAAGAGAGACTCTTCTTGGAAGATTGGAAGCAGTAGAAATGAATCAGAGGTTAACAGGGGACTTGCCTAGAATGGAGACAAAATTTAGTGCTCTTAGTGTTCACCCTACTTTGTAAGGAAGCATCAATGTGAGTGGTGATTATGCTAGTAGCAACAGATCTAGAAATCAAGAAGATAGGAAGATTGAAGAAGGTATTGCCTTGCTTGTGAAGAGAGAACCAGACGGTAAGAAATTTTTTAAATGTTGGACTTGTCAAGAATATGGTCATTTTGCATCTAAGTGTTGTAAGAGAGTTAAAAAGTACTGAAATAATTTCAAACCTATAAGATCTAAGGAATGTTATTATGCTAATGATGAAGATCTTGAAACCAGTATAGAGAGAACTCTAAGTGAAAGTGACATTTAAAATAATGATGACATAGGATTTGTAGCAATTAAAGAAGAGAATCCTGAAACTAATGTTAAGGAATAAAAATCCTTAGTTTCTCAAGTTGAAAAGAAATCTGATTAGATTATACACACTGATTTTTCACATCATATGGCTAGAGACATGAAAAAGTTCATAAAGTTTAACAATTATGATGGAGGAGTTGTTAGAGTTGGAGACAATGCACCTTGCTTGATTAAAGGTATAGGATCTATTACTCTTGATGGAAAGACTAAAACTGATGATGTTTATTTTGTGGATGGATTGAAACATAATATGTTAAGTGTTGGATAATTATTTGATAAGGGATATCAAGTTTGGTTTACTGAGAAAACTTGTGTGATAAAGGACAAAGATGGAAATTTGATTGAAATTGGATCTAGAACTAGAGGTAATGTATTTCAGTTGAATCCTACTAAGATGACATGTTTGATTACTAAGATTGATGCCATTTGGTTATGGCATAGAATTTTTTGTCATATAAACTTTGAAAACATTGTGAAAGTGAGTACTACACTTCCAATAAGAGATTTTCCTAAAATAATGAAGCCTACTAACATGATTTGCAAAGAATGTGTGATGGCTAAACAAAAGAGAAGTTCTTTTCCCAGTAAGAAGTTTACATCTGTAGAAAATTTGGAGATTGTTCATACTTATTTGAGCAATCCTACTAGGACTAGAGGATTCTACGGAGAAAGGTATTTTATGATTCTTCTTGATGATTTTACAAGAATGATGTGGATTGCATTTCTTAAAGAGAAGTCTAAAGAATTTGATAGGTTTAAGATTGTTAAGAATAAAGTTAAAAATGAATCTGGAATGAAGATTAAATGTTTGAGATCTGATAGAGGTGGAGAATTTACTTCTAGAGAGTTTAACACCTTTTGTGAAGAAAATGGCATTAAGAAATAGTTTTCATCCCCTAGGACACCTAAACAAAATGGTATTGCAGAAAGAAGAAATAAATCAGTGACTAAAGCAACAAGAGCTATGTTATTTGAGAATGATTTGGTGAATATATTCTGGAGAGAAGCAGTGAACACAATAGTGTATACAATGAACAGAGTACAAATTAGAGTAAACACAGACAAGACACCCTATGAATTATGGTTTGGACATGCACCCTCAG
The DNA here is from genome assembly GCA_027943335.1 of Chamaecyparis obtusa. NCBI lineage: Eukaryota > Viridiplantae > Streptophyta > Pinopsida > Cupressales > Cupressaceae > Chamaecyparis > Chamaecyparis obtusa. Next base: position 283,605 of record BSBK01005647.1, on the reverse strand, counting down.
TTAAGTATTTTATAATTTTTGGAAGAAAATGTTATATAAAAAGAGATGATGATATTGGAAAGTTTGATCCTAGAAGTGATGAAGGTATATTTCTTGGATATTCTTTGAAAAGAAAAAGCCTATAGATGTTATAATAAAAGAAATAAGACTATTGTTGAGAGTGCAAATGTTAAAGTTGATGAAAAGTTCAAAATTTAGGAAAGAATGCTTGATTATGAATGAGATTAAGAAGCTCATCCTAAACCTAACACTAGATCTACTGAATTATTTTATGAGACTGACAGTGATTTTTTGAATGAAAGACACAATGAAGTAAATTGAAGAACCTACACCTGAAGTGAGATCTGAGATAGTGACACCTAACAAGAGTTTATCAAGAAATCATCTTATTGGGAAAACTATTGGAAGCATTAAAAGAGGAGTTCTAACTCAGAATAAGATACAAGAATAGTTATGTTTGATTTCTCAAATTGAACCTAAAACTGCTAGTGAAGCCTGTGAAGATGAAAATTGGATTAAAGGTATGAATAAGAACTTGATCAGATTGAAAAGAACAAGACATGGGAATTGGTCCCTAGACCTAAAGACAAGAATGTTATTGGAACTAAATGGGTATTTAGAAACAAGATGAATGAACAAGGAGAAGTAGTAAGAAACAAAGCAAGATTAGTATGTAAGGGATACTCATAGGAAGAAGGAATCGACTATAAAAAAACTTTGCACCTGTAGAAAGAATTGAAGCAGTAAGAATGTTTTTGGCTTATGCAGCTTACAAGAAATTCAATGTATATCAGATGGATGTAAAGTCAACATTTCTGAATGGAGAATTGGAAGAAGAAGTTTACATTGAGCAGCCTAAAGGTTTTCATTTGACTCAAGAAGGAGACATGGTATGTAAATTGAAGAAAGCCTTATATGGACTAAAGCAAGCACCTAGAACTTGGTATGCAAGATTGGACAAGTATTTGTTAAAGTTGGGATTTACAAAAGGAATAGCTGATAGCAATCTGAACACAAAAGAAATTGAAAATGGTTTGTTGATTATAGTTATTTTTGTTGGTGACATTATTTTTGGAGGAGAAGATGAAGCTAGTGACAAATTTGCTGATGAAATGAAGACTAAATTTGGAATGAGTATGATTGGTGAAATGAAATACATTTTGGGACTACAAATAACACAAAACAATGATGGTATCTTTGTAAGTCAAACAAAGTACCTGAATGACTTGTTGAAAGGATTTGGAATGGAGAACTATAAACCAGTTGGAACACCTATGGTAACTAGACATAAATTATCTAGCACAGATGAAACACCAATAGTTGAACAGAAGAAATACAAATCTATGATTGGAGGATTGCAATACTTGACTCATACAAGACCTAATATAGCACATTCAGTTGGAATTGTAGGAAGATTTCAAGTTGAACCTAGAGAATCACATTATGCAGTAGTAAAGAGGATAATGAGATATTTAAGAGGCATAATGGACTATGGATTGTGGTATGAAAAATCTAATGATTTTACCCTATGTGCATATACATATGCTGATTAGGGAGGCAGTGTTGATGATAAGAAGAGCACCAGTGGTGGAGTATTTTTCCTTGGAGGAAGATTGGTTTCTTGGCTAAGCAAGAAGTAAAATTGTATCTTAGAGAGCACAACAAAAGTCGAATATGTAGCAGCAACAAATAATTTGGATGAAGCAAATGCTAAAGTATATTAGAATAAAGTTTGTTCAACCTATTGTCATACATTGTAACAATACTAGCACAGTTAGTATGTCTAAGAACCCTATATTAGATTCTAAGACGAAACATATAGAGATTAAGTATCATGTAGTAAGAAAGAAATTTGCTGAGAAAGAAGTCAGACTTGAGTACATAAGTACAAAGGAGTAGATAGCAGACATATTTACAAAGCCTTTGCCTAAAGATACATTTGAGTATCTGAGAGGTATACTTGGGGTTATGCCCACCCTATTGTTGAGAATTGATGCAGTTGATTGCATCCATATAGTGTTATATGAGCCTTATCTTTCTTCTAGACTAGATGTTGGTACTTCCTTTATGGAGGAGTATGTGTATTTGTGCTGAGTCATGAGGACTCTAGTGAATGTATTTTATGAATAGTGTCTTTTGACATTAGATTTTTTGTTGACATGATGATGAAATTTATGTCATTGATGTCAATGGGGGAGAAGTGTACATGAAAAACCATTTGTACTATCTGAATAGGAAAATGAAGCAAGATTTGATTGATGAAGAGGATTTGAAATATTCTTCTAGAGCAGCATTATTGAATTTTTGGAACATTGGATATTTTTTCATCTATGTTTCCATCAATTCCAATGGGAGAGATTGTTAGGAATGAATGTTGAATGTTTGGTAGCCATTCTGTAGCAGTTGTTGTTGCATTCATGACTATGATTGTCACTGATGTCAACACAATGATCTACCAGAGACTTGTAGAGAAGAAGATAGTGTTTGGATTAGTGCATGTGGGATATTGTAGTTGGAGCTATGCAATATTAAGGGTATACTCTTTGATATGTTATATGTTTACGGTTAAGAGTGTAGATAGTAATATATTTATTCATGGAAGTTATGAGTACTTTGGTGGAAGCAGCATTCAGGCAGTGTTCTTGAGTAGCGGTTTCTGGAAATTAGAAGATATCTCTTAATCGGGATGGAATCTAGTTTTGTGCAGTTAAAGGGAAGTTTTAGACACATTGATAGTGATTTGGACAATAGTGTAAACTTTGAGGTCACCCGAGTGAAGAATTATTTTATTTGGAAGCTGATAGTTTTGTGTAATTTTTATGAAGTGTGTAGAAACTTTTATTCTGTAATTGTATGTCGACTCATGGGTAATTACTTGAGTGTGGTATAAAGGAAGGAATGTTTTTCCTTTTTTTAATATGGTTGGATTTGATGATGTATGCATGAAGTGAGAAAAGAGCTAATGTAGTTGTGAAAGAAAATTTTTGAAGGAAGACATGTGAAGTACAAAGATCTGAAATTGAGATCTGGTGAAGCAGACAGTGCAGTTTGGCACAGTAAGGAAGGAGGTAACATATTTTCTATTATTCTATTGAATAATCTAGAGATTAGTTGGATAGTGTGTTTAGTGATCTTGCCACTAAAGTTGTTTGGGCAATGGGTCCTTCTGTCTTCCATAACTCTTAACAGGGTGAGAATCTTTTAACAGGGATTCAAAATCTCCTAGCGAGGATTCATATGTATTGAATGTATTTCATAAGACTCCTAATAGAGTCCATCCTTTCACAAGGAATATTCATATTAGTACATCTTTTGTGGGCATCATTCTCTCTAGGATTTACTCTTTGATCAAGAGGTTCCCTAGTCAACATATCTTCTGTCATTGTGTTATTGTGTATGAATATCTTTCTATGGTTGGTAATTATATTGCTTACATGGTTTAATGATGTTAAAGTTGATAAAAGTTATAATTATTAGATAACTAATTCACCCTCCTCCCCCCCTCTTAGTTATCTTGGTGGACTTTACTTTCTAACATAATGATCAATAAATTTAAAATTAGTACCTGTTATCTCCCAGAATACTCGGAAGGGTATGACTTGATCTAATTGTGATGATGTGTTATCATGATTTGGCACTATAAAATGCATCTTACACCACTCAACTACATCATGAACATTATGTATACAATATCCCTGATAGTCTAGTTGATACTTTCTTAAAGTACATTTGATACAAGCTCCTGCACCATCATGCTCTCCCTTTCCATGTCCACTCTCAAAAAAACTCCAAATATGTGGTATCTTTTGGTATTGATGATATCTACATTGTGTGTAAAATGGCCTTGCTAATTTAAATTATATTGCACATCCAGCCGACCAAACAAAATGCTTTTCAATTGTGATGCCTTTGATTTCCAAATATCAAAAAAATGTCTTAAAGCAATGTTCGACAAAATGTATGTCATGCTCTTTATCATCACTAATGTAAAAGTGATATTCTTTTTGTATGACTCATGCTTCATATGTACTTTCAACACCATCCAAATCTAATTGTGCATGTTGATAAGACACATGTACCATCATAGTCACCTAGTCTGTACAGTAGTATTCTACTTGAAGTTTCTTTTGAGATACAAAGGAGTAGTTCTCTACAAAATCAACAACTGATAAAATTGTTCCAACTGGAAAAGATTCTTTTTGTATTTGGAATTATTCTACCTACCATTTAGAAAAAAAACATGATGTATGTATGGTTGAATTAATTTATGAAAATTCTACATAAATGTTGCAACAGGTATCTCGTCTTCTACATATTCCAACCTTGTTGATTCTTTCCTGAATTTTGTTTTAGACTTTATGTACTTGCATCTCTTACATTTTATCATCCTGATCATGTCAGTATCTTCAAGTCTCAAAGGAAATTTAGCCAAATCCCCACATGTTTGACAAGTTCCTCTTATGCAATCTATTTCAGGTATTTCATGATCAATCGATTTGTTACATAAGATTCATGTTATGAATTGGCTTGGATGTTTAGGAAAATCATTTTGAGAATCGCTACTTTGTTTTATCATCTTTCTAAACCCTTGGTAGTAGAGATTGAATGCAATATGATATCGACAAAAAAAAGTTTCAAAAGATTTATTTATCTTGACAAAAAATGGCTTTAATCTTTCAAACATTGTTTTTCCAATCTTAATGTCAGGATTTGAGTTACAAAATGAGAGATACAATTCATGTTGTGTGGTGTCCAACCAATGTTTTGTGTGCTAGAAATATTCCTTAGGCCCAGTCATCTTCTTGATAATGTCTCTTGTATTTGGTGAAGGACGAGTATGATCAATCCAAAATGACATAACTAAGTTCCTAACTATTTCATTAATTCTATCAGACCAAGGAGCTCTACACATTAGTGCCCAATTACCTTCCAATGTAGTATCATCCAAATTGATTCTTCTTTTCAAATAGTGTGTCATTCTCTTTGTATTGTACTCAATTTGAGATGAAAGTGAAGAAATTTGTCTTCTTTGGGACATGTTTTTATTTAAAATAGATGTCAGTATCACTCTTCTTGAAACAGACCTATCTGTAGATCTAGTTGTTTTTCCAATGGAATGCAAACCTTCCTTAACACTGTTAACAATATTTTTTTGTACATTACTTGATTTTAACTTTTTCAAACTTGTATCTACACCCAACAATTTTAATGGCTCTTTTAACTCATCTTTAAGAAGTGTAATTGATAATAGTTGAGTTTTTTCAAGTCTACCAAGATTCTCAAATTGTTTCATTATTTGCTTAGACTTTTTATTCAATGCCCTCTTCGTAATAGTTATGGGTTGTTTAGCATAATCTCTCAATTTTTCCACATCCATTTCAATTAAATGATCTATGCTTTTACGATTAATTTTTCTCTTCAACTGTTGGAGTAGACTATCATTCACATATGTTTCTTGCACTTCCACTGCAAATAAAATAAAATAAAAATATCTTTTAATATCTCATCTAATTTGTCCTAATTTGTCCTAATTGAGTCTAATCAAGTCTAATTGAATCTAATTGATCCTAATTGATCTACATTGGTCCTAATTTAAAGTCCTAATTGGTCCTAATTGGGTCTAACTAGATTCAAATAGGTCATATTGGGTTCTAATTGGTCCTAATTGAGTTTAATAGGTCATATTAGGTCCTAATTGGTCCTAATTGAGTCTAATAGGTCATATTAGGTCCTAATTGGTCCTAATTAAGTCTAATTGGTCTATATTAGGTCCTAATTGGTCCTAATTAAGTCTAATTGGTCCTAATTGAGGCTAATAGGTCATATTAGGTCCTAATTGGTCCTAATTAAGTCTAATTGGTCTATATTAGGTCCTAATTGGTCCTAATTGAGTCTAATTGGTCCTAATTGAGTCTAATAGGTCATATTAGGTCCTAATTGGTCCATATTATGTCCTAATTGGTCCTAATTGATTCTAATTGCTCCTCATTGAGTCTAATAGGTCATATTAGGTCCTAATTCAGTGTAATTGGATCTATTTGGTTCTAATTGAGTCTAATGAGGTCCTAATTAGTCCTAATGAGTCATAATTGGGTCTAATTAAGTGCTAATTTATTCTACTTGAGTCTAATTAGGTTCTAATAGGTCATATTAGGTCTTAATTGGTTCTAATTAGTCCTAATTGGGTCTAATTGGTCATAATTGGTCCTAATTAGGTCTAGCTAGCTTCTAATAGGTCATATTAGGTCCTAATTGGTCCTAATTGAGTCTAATTAGTCCTAATTGGTCCTAATTGAGTCTAATTGGGTCTAATTGGGTCTAATTGAGTCTAATTGAGTCTAATTGATCCTAATTGATCCACATCGGTCCTAATTTCAAGTCCTAATTGCATCTAACTGGGTTCAAATAGGTCATATTAGGTCCTAATTGGTCCTAATTGAGTAGATAATAGGTCATATTAGGTCCTAATTGGTCCTAATTGAGTCTAATAGGTCATATTAGGTCCTAATTGGTCGTAATTGAGTTTAATTGGTCCTAATTTAGTTTAATAGGTCATATTAGGTCCTAATTGGTTCATATTAGGTCCTAATTGGGCCTAATTGAGTCTAATAGGTCATATTAGGTCCTAATTGGTCCTAATTAGGTCCTAATTGGATCTAATAGGTCCTAATTAGTTCTAATAAGATCTAATTGAGTCTAATTAGATCTAATTGGTTCTGATTGTGTCTAATTAGGTCCCAATTGGTTCTAATAGGTCATATTAGGTCCTAATTGGTTCTAATTGAGTCTAATTAGGTGCTATTTAGTTCTAATTGATTCTCATTAGGTGGACTAATAGGTCATATTAGTCCTAATTAGTAGGTAATTAGTCCTAATTAGTCCTAATTAGTCCTAATAGGTCCTATTAGGTCCTAATAGGTCCTAATAGGTCCTATTAGGTCCTAATAGGTTCTATTAGGTCCTAATTAGTCCTAATAGGTTCTATTAGGTCCTAATTAGTCATAATAGATCCTATTAGGTCCTAATTGGTTCTAATTGAGTCTAATTGGATCTAATTGAGTCTAATTAGGTCCTAATTGGTTCTAATAGGTCATATTAGCTCCTAATTGGTTCTAATTGAGTCTAATTGAGTCTAATTGGTTCTAATTGAGTCTAATTAGGTGCTAATTTGTTCTAATAGGTCCTAATTGGTTCTAATAGGATCTAATTGAGTCTAATTGGTCCTAATTAAGTCTAATTAGGTGATAATTTATTCTAATTGAGTATAATTGGGTTTTAATAGGTCATATTAAAGGTCCTAATTGGAACTAATAGGTCATATTAGGTTCTAATTGGATCTAATAGGTCCTAATTGGTTCTAATAGGTCCTAATTGGTTGTAATAGGTCATATTAGGTCCTAATTGGATCTAATTGGTTCTAATTGAGTGTACTTATGTCCTAATTGGTTCTAATTGATTCTAATTAGGTCCTAATTAACTTTTTAATTGGTCCTAATGTTGGCAAAATGGTCAGCACTCCCCTCAGGATTCATGACATGGTTTGATAGCCTCTTGTGTCTTCTATAAGTCTAGTGGTTGTATCAAGCATTAACATGTCAATCTTGTGGTGCAACGACAACCAATACTTGTAACAAGTGGTATCAGAGCTTGGTCACAAGTTTGAATCCCCTTGGGTAATGCTGAGGGGGAGATTTTTGGTAAAATGGTCAGCGCTCCCCTTGGGATTCATGACATGGTTTAACAGCCTCATGTGTCTTCTATAAGTCTAGTGGTTGTATCGAGCATTAACAGGTCAATCTTTTGGTGCAATGACAACCACTACTTGTAACACCTAATTGGTTCTAATTAGTTCTAATTGAGTCTAATTTGTCCTAATAGGTCTTAATTAGTCCTAATTAGTCCTAATAGGTCCTAATAGGTCCCAATTAGTCCAAATAGATCCTATTATGTTCTAATTGGTTCTAGTTAGTTCTAATTGGTCTTAATTAGGTCTAATTGGTCCTAATTGGGTCTAATTAATCCTAATTGAGTCTAATTAGGTGCTAGAATTTATTATAATTGAGTCTAATTGGGTTTTAAAGGGTCATATTAGGTTCTAATTAGTTCTAATTGAGTCTAATTAGGTGGTAATTGGTTCTAATTGATTCTAATTGGGTCCTAATAGGTCCTATTAGTCCTAATAGGTCCTATTAGTCCTAGTAGGTCCCTGTAATACCTCTCCTACAGTGATACTATGACTTGACTCTTTTCTATTATGATGGTTAGAACTATGCACTCATGTTTATGTTTCATAGAGGATTATATGTTCATCAGATGATATTTATATGCTCAGTTAAAGTTACATTGATTATATGTTTAGTTTTACATGTTTTATCTAATGATTGTATACTAACCCTTATCTCAATTGGTTTATGGATACATGTGTCTGATGTATTCTCATGACTCAGGATGAAGTCGTAGTTACTCACTCAGTGAGGTCCACACGATGTATCGATCCTAGTCATCTGCTTGCATATATCTGATTTATATATCTATATGTATATGTATCTCTTCTTGGTGATGCAGGATTTGCAGGTACTGGGTATCGTCTCCACCTGGCTCCACAGGTCTGAGCGATCCCTTAAATCCTTGATCGTTGTTGTTGTCAGGGAGATATCACCAAGCTTCACAAAAGAAAAACTTTTATCCTTGATCATTCACCTTAGGTGGGAAGTGCCGGGTCAGTTCCTGGTAGGGAGGTATTATGTGATTTATCAGTTATTAGGGTTTGGATCTTGCTCCTACTGTAAGGGATACTCAACTTTGTCAGTAGGTTATCTATGTGAGTCCTTGTTGATCGATTTCTATTTCAGTGACTTATCCCTGTTTAGATTTTCATGTTAGTATTAAGATCAAGTTTCTATTTGTACCTTGCATCTTCTGGTTATATAGTTATAAAATGTTAGTAAAATGAATAATGAGTTATTTATACTATATGTGTCATAAACATATGGGTGCACACATATGCTTATGAACACATATACGTATATTAAGGTATAAATATATATTCATAAATATAAATAAATATATACTTAATTATATTAACAAAATAGCACTAGCTTTATAGTTGTTGATAAAAATAAATTAAGAAATAAATAAAATAAGATAAAATAATAAAATAGCTTTTGGTAATAAAACTAACTAGCTAGGAGGGAGTTGAACTCGAGACCTCCTAGAAGTTGGGGCTAGTTAGTTACCAATTGTGCTATGTGAATTCCTTGTGAGGTAAGTAATTAAATTTATTATTAAACCTTATTTTAGATAATATTTTAATTAAAAATAAACAAAACTTTATTATTGTTTACGGGAGGATTATTAACTTCCAACCAACTATGGAAGTTGGAGAAGTTTCTTCCCGTAAAGAAACTTCTCCAACCATATAGTTGGAGGAGATTAATATTTTAGGAAGGGATTCGTATGGAGGAGGGGGCTAGAAATTATTTTGGGAACGGAGAAACTTTGGCTAATCAGGAGAAATTTGGGAGCGGAGGAACAGGGAGCAGCAGAAGAATTCTGCAGGAACGGGCTTCGTCAACCAAGGAACTATTTACCAGGTTGGAGCTTTTCCCTGATATTCCCTAGGATATGAAATAATTATTTTATTGTAATGTCTGTTTGTGCATTATCGTTTATGTTATATCGACAAACTCAATAGTTTTAATATCCTGGTTATATTAATGTTTGCTGGAATAAAATGTAAATTCACAAAATATTAAACCATAGAAAATGTATAAGAAATTAGATAAACAAAATGAAACTACACAATGTTTTGTTTTATAATATTAATAGAGTTATATTTTTTCTGTATATGTCTTTTGAAAAAAAAATATAAATATAAATAAATTTTTTAACCTACTATTGTTTTGATATTCTAAAATATTCATTAAATAATTATTTATTGTCTTAATAATATTATTATGTAATAGATAATAATAATTTTATTAAATATGTTTTAAAAAATATATATATTAATTTTCGTAATAACAAAAAGTTCTTTTTAAAAAATATAATAATAAAAAAAAAAAATATGGGAGGCCGCTGCTGCGGCGGGTCCCACTGTACCGGACGACAGCGTCCGCTACCGGCAGCACCTTCGGGTGCCGTGCAGCAACGACCGCTAATGGCGGTACCCGGGGGTACCGCGCGGGAGCGGGCCCCTTGTTATGAGCATTTTTTTCAAAAAAAACAATTTTTTTTTTATTAGTATTTGAAAAGTGATTTCGGTATTATATATATAACATATGTTTAATATATTATAGATATAATATAATATGTGTTTAACAATAATTTGAGTAAGATATTATATTATATATATATGGGTATTATTATATATATATAATACAATTTAAGTTTTTATTTAAATTAAATTGGTATTATATTTTACATATAATATGATTTATATTTGGAACACATTTTTTTTTTGTTTGTTTATATATATATAATATGTATGATATTATATATATATATATATATATATATATATATATATATATATATATATATATATAATTATGATATATGGAGACATTCATTTAAGACTTCTAAGAGGCATATTTATTCAATGTTTTAATTTTATAAATTTTATTTAAGTTGTAAAGAAATAATTGATTTCTTAGTTCCATATCTGTATAGATGATAGGAGGGGACTAGAAAACTGAAAACAAAACCCTTTGCCTCCTAACTTGTCAACAATCAAACCTGTCAAACTTTGTGATCTCCTAAGCATCCTAGGTAGGTCTGTTATATTGAAAATATTGAACATGCTAGTGGTTTGCTAGGAAAACCTAACGGGAATAGGTTAGGGTTAGGAAACCTAGGAACCCCTAAGTGAGTGGCTCTCAGTGTGGGGCCGGGGCCCTAAAGTGGCTAGACCAGGATAACCGACTGAAGAGTTAATTAACCAAGTGATAACCTAAATGAAATTTAAGGGATGGGTTTAAAACATTAAAAAGACTAAATTGTGCCTCGCCCATGCCATTAGCGCTAGGATAGGCTATGGATGGGAGTGGGAGAAGGTACCTATGCATAGGTACGATCGAATGGCGCTTGTCTGTACGAAAGGCATTCGATTCCGCATGTGCCTACTTGGGGGTCGGGGCCCAGTGTGGCTAGTACCAGGACAACCCAAGGGGTGAGGGCTATGCGATGACACTCACTTAGGTTGTTGCTTAGGATTTCCTACCCAAACCTTAGAACCCTTGTGAAATAAACTTTATTTGTGGAACTGTTATTCAACCCTTTGCAAAACCTAGTAAGATCCTCTTTTGTGGGCTTGGTGTTTATCTCCTAGCACGGGGGGTGAAACTTTACCAGTTTCACATGGTTGGGTGGAAAATCTTTCTATCAAGGTATCTTGTGCAGATGTAAACATCTGAAGATTCATATTTGTTTAAGCACCTATTGAAGAATGAAGACTTGTACTTATTCATGATGTTGTAAACTTATGTATTCTCCTATGAGGAGTTTAAATGTAATGTAATTTTTCAAATGATGTAATAAAGGGTAGATGTAGGAAAAGGGTTATATGGGATGTTTATTTAATATATGTTGGAAAGATGTAATCTTGTTATGTATCAAGTTATGTAAAATGTTGATGAATCATCTGTTGTACTATTGCAATATGTTAGTTAGATGAAATGGAATTATAGTAATTAATCTTTAAAAAGTTTTAGATGGAAATTAACTATGAATGTGTTTAAGTATTTTCCAATAAAGAACTTGAAATGGAATTTGTATGGTTAGTAAATGTTGTTAATAGTTTATCAGTTTTTTAATAATTTATACATTTACATTCAAGGGAACCTTGGAAAGAAGTTAGATTATGTTTTGTTCATTTGCAAACTTTTAAAGTTCAAAAATTTTCGTAAAACCCTACTTAGGTTTTCTTTCACAAAGTAAACCTTTGTGCATTTCCCTGGTTCCCTTGCGGGGCATGACATATTTGGTATCAGAGCACTAAGTTGCTACACTGGGACCTAAAGAAATTGGGTCCATGTACCTTAAACTTGCACTATATCTTAGGAAAACTCAAAATGAAAATCAAAACCCTAAAACTCATCATTCTTCTTAACTCATGGCAGGATGCCACCCGTAACCCATGGTCGAAGAGGAGGTGCCCAAAATGCTCCTCCTAGGTCCCAAGAAGAAGAACAATATGAGGAATGAGGGGAACAATCTAACAATCAATCAGGAGACTTTCAGGGAGCCCAAGTAGCAGAATTACTACAACAAATCCTTCAGAGGTTAGAGGCAGGGCAGGATAGAGGCCAGCATGGGGAGAGTAGCACTCACAATGAGGAAAGAGAAAGAAGTCCTAGGAGGAGAGACCAGACATTGGAAGAGGATGCCCTACGGGCTTCTCATATACAGGATCTCCTTAGAACCAAGACAAACCCATTTAAGGGAACACAAGGTGGAACCTCCGCACAAACTTGGTTGCTAGAATTAGAAAGGCTTTTCTCCATGCACCCATACCACAGTAATACCAAAGCCCAGTTTGCAGTTATTCATCTTAGAGACTTTGCATCCACATGGTGGGAAACAGAAAGAGAGAAACTTCACTTAGACATCACCACCCTCTCTTGGGAACTATTCCTAGAACTTTTTTGAGCTAAATTTTTGTCTGACCATTGGAGGCAGGAAAGAGCCAAAGAATTTCATAATCTAAGATAGCTTAATATGTCAGTGGATGACTATGAGAGGAAGTTCTTGGAACTCAAGCCATATTCAGGGTTTAAAGATGATGAACCTATGTTATCTCAACACTTTCTTAGAGGGCTCAACAGTCGCTTGGCCTGTAGTGTAAGAATTTTTGAACCTCAGACTATAAATGATGTAGTCATTAAGGCTCATCTTGAAGAACAAAACATAGCCTTGGGGTTAGGAAGCCGAACCAGTGGCCAAGGTGGCAATACTTTCCAGGTTGGGTCAGGGAATCAATTTCAAGGCACACCTAAGAACTATCCGCCTAAAGGGAATCAGAACCAACAGAAAAGGAAGTTTTTCAGTAGCAACAATAGAAACAATCATAATGGGAACAAAAGTAAAAGTGGGGGTTCTCAATTTAATAATACTCGCAACTGGCAATGTGCAAAAAAATTTTCAAACCATCAGCCAACTCAGAGTATGCCCCAGAACTCTAGTCAGGGTAGCTACCAGCAATCTAGTGCACCTTCTGCAGGAAGGAATTTTGTCAAAAACACTAGATGTTACTCTTATGGGCAGCATGGGCACATTGTAGTTAATTGCCCTCAGAAATCTTCTCCAGCAGTTAGTTTTAGACAGGCCACTTCTGAACCTACAGTAGGTAACTCAGGCAGATCTCATCAAGCATTTTCTGCTGTAAATCATGGGCAAGCCAATCATCAGGGGACAGTCATTGAAACTCCAGGTTTGTTAAAGGGTATCTCTACAACCGTTTTGTTTGATTCAGAGGCAACAAATTCTTTTATTTCATCCTTTTTAGTAGAGCAATGTGGGCTAAAGGCAGTAAGGCAGGAAGATAGGTGGCAGGTTGAACTAGCCTCTGGGGCAAGAGTAGTCTCTGACTCCTGCGTTCAAAGTTGTAGTTTGGAACTTGGACCTTTTTCTACCTTAGTAAACCTTAGAGTGATTCCTTTAGGATCATATGGAGTAGTGTTGGGCATGGATTGGTTGGATGCTCATAAAGCCACCTTGGATTGTCGAAACAAAAGTGTTCAATGCACTGATGACTCAGGGAAACCTAAGAAGATTATTGGGGTTCAACCATCCATCTCTCTCCGCATGATTTCCGCGATGCAGCTTAAGAGGTGCATGCGCAAAGGATGCCAACTTTTTGTAGTCACAATGGAGGATTTAGATCAATAAGAGAGTAGGGAAATATCATTAGATCACCCCCTTTTACAGGATTACTTGGATGTTTTTCCAAAAGAAATTCCAGGGATGTCACCCAAGAGAGACATAGATTTCTGAATTGATTTGGTGCTGGGAGCAGAACCTATTTCCAAAGCTCCGTACCATATGACCACACAAGAACTCGAGGAACTCAAGGTTTAGCTAGAAGAACTTTTAGAAAATGGGTTCATAAGGCCTAGTGTATCACCTTGGGGAGCGCCAGTGATATTTGTAAAGAAGAAAGATGGATCTCTTCGATTATGTATTGACTATCATCAACTAAACAAGGTTACCATCAAAAATTGGTATCCTCTACCTCGCATTGATGATCTATTTGATCAGATGAAAGGGGCAAAAATATTCTCTAAGATAGATCTCAAGTCAGGCTATCATCAACTGAGAATTCAAGAAGCTGATATTCATAGAATAGCTTTTCACACCAGGTATGGCCATTATGAGTTCACAGTGGTGCCCTTTGGGTTAACAAATGCTCCTTTCGTATTTATGAGCTTGATGAATGGAGTGTTTAGAACCTACTTGGACAAATTTGTGATAGTGTTCTTAGATGATATCTTGGTTTACTCCAAAACTCTTGAAGAACACGAGGTTCATCTTAGGCAAGTATTGCAGTGCCTTAGGGAAAACCAACTGTATGCTAATGCTGAAAAGTGTGAATTCTTTCAAACTGAGGTTAAGTATCTTGGGCATGTCATATCAGGAAATGGCATTGCTGTTGACCCAGATAAAATTCAAGCCATAGTAGGGTGGCCAACTCCTACTAATGTCCCTGAGATTCACAGTTTTATGGGATTAGCTGGGTATTACAGGAGGTTTGTCAAAGATTTTTCTTAGGTTGCTCACCCCATTAGTTCACTTCAAAGAAAGGGTAAGAAGTTTTTTTGGTCAGAAAAGTGTGAGGCCGCTTTCCAAACCCTGAAAGACAGATTGACCAGTGCACCAATTTTGGTAGTTCCTGAATCATCCAGAAATTTTGTAGTATGCACAGATGCTTCTCTAGAGGGGATCGGGGCAGTTCTTATGCAAGAAGGAAAGGTTGTGGCTTATGATTCAAGGAAACTCAAGGATCATGAACTCAACTACCCCACCCATGACCTTGAACTTGCGGCAGTCGTACATGCCTTGGTGAAATGGAGGCACTTTCTGTTGGGTCACAAGTTTGAACTCCAAATAGATCATAGAAGTCTTCAGTACATCTTCTCCCAACCCAATCTCAATGCTAGGCAATGAAGGTGGATGGAATTTTTATGTGAATATGAATTTGAGGTTAAGTATGTTAAAGGTAAAATGAATGTGGTGGCAGATGCTTGGATCAGGCGCCGACATACTCTTTCAGCCGTAACCCTTAGCACAGATTTGGAGAGCAGAATCAGAGAGGCCCTCACTTCTAACCCTTGGTTTCAGGAAGTTAAGTTAGAAGTAGAATCGGGAAGGCCGTTGGAAGGTCGCTTCTCAAGATACTCATTGGATTCAGCAGGGTTGCTAAAACAACAAAATAGAATCTATGTTCCCATGGCCAGAGAGCTTCGTACGCTTATCCTTTCGGAAAGTCACAAGGCACCCTATTCAGCACATCTAGGGGTGAAGAAAATGTATGCTGACCTACATTAGTTATACTATTGGTCAGGGATGAAAAGGGATATAGCAGACTATGTGGCTAGATGTTTAGAGTGTCAGAGAGTGAAGGCCGAGCATCAACACCCTGCAGGTCTATTGCAGCCTCACCTAGTGCCAGAATGGAAATGGGATATCATTTCCATGGATTTTATAGTGGGACTTCCAGTTACTCCCAGGAGACATGATGCTATCATGGTAACGATGGATAGGCTCACCAAGGTAGCTCATTTCTCTCCTATACAGTCTTCCTATTCAGCATCTTTTGTGGCCAAAATATTTATGAAGGATATTGTGAGACTCCATGGCATTCCTAGGAAAATCATATCTGATCGTGATCCAGTATTCACCTCAGCTCTTTGGACATCACTTCAGCATGTTTTAGGGACTCAACTTCAGCTCAGCCTATCACCCTGAGACAGATGGGCAGACAGAGCGAGTCAATCAGGTCCTCGAGGATATGCTCAGGATGTATGTTATGGACAGGCAGACCCATTGGGAGGATTACCTCTACTTGGTAGAATTTGCATATAACAATGGTTATCATAGTTCCATAGGCATGTTGCCTTTTCAGGCATTGTATGGCTGCCCATGTCGTACTCCTTTGAGCTGGGACCAGTTGGAGGACAGGGTACTTTTGGGGCCGGAGATGTTGCAGGACATGGAGGATCAGGTCAGGTGCATCAGAGAGCACATTGTGATAGCTCAGGATAGACAGAAGAAGTACGCCGATGCTCACAGGATTGATGTACACTTTTCTCCTGGTGACAGAGTCTTTTTGAGGGTGTGTCCACGAAAGAGTCCAATCCATTATGGAAAAGGCTCCAAGTTGGCACCCCAGTTCGTTGGCCCTTTTGAGGTCCTGGAGAGGATAGGACCAGTAGCCTATCGGCTTGCCTTGCCGCTCAGCTTTTCTCGCATTCATGATGTATTCCATGTTTCAGTTCTTAGAAAGTATATTCCTGATGTGACTCATGTTTTGGATTGGAATGCATTACAGGTAGCGGACGGGCAGCTAGCTTTAGAGCCAGTACGTATTCTACAGTAGCGGACACTGACCCTCAGGGGTCACAGCATAGAGCAGGCAAGGGTCCAATGGGACCCCAATGATGAATCTTCTGCCACATGGGAAGATTCTACTAGGCTTAGAGATGCTTACCCATACTTATTTATAGGCTTCCAGGAGTAAGCCTAACTCTAGGGGGGGAGGATGTAATACCTCTCCTACAGTGATACTATGACTTGACTCTTTTCTATTATGATGGTTAGAACTATGCACTCATGTTTATGTTTCATAGAGGATTATATGTTCATCAGATGATATTTATATGCTCAGTTAAAGTTACATTGATTATATGTTTAGTTTTACATGTTTTATCTAATGATTGTATACTAACCCTTATCTTAATTGGTTTATGGATACATGTGTCTGATGTGTTCTCATGACTCAGGATGAAGTCGTAGTTACTCACTCAGTGAGGTCCACACAATGTATCGATCCTAGTCATCTGCTTGCATATATCTAATTTATATATCTATATGTATATGTATCTCTTCTTGGTGATGCAGGATTTGTAGGTACCGGGTATCGTCTCCACCTGGCTCCACAGGTCTAAGCGATCCCTTAAATCCTCGATCGTTGTTGTTGTCAGGGAGATATCACCAAGCTTCACAAAAGAAAAACTTTTATCCTTGATCATTCACCTTAGGTGGGAAGTGCCGGGTCAGTTCCTGGTAGGGAGGTATTATGTGATTTATCAGTTATTAGGGTTTGGATCTTGCTCTTACTATTAGGGATACTCAACTTTGTCAGTAGGTTATCTATGTGAGTCCTTGTTGATCGATTTTTATTTCAGTGACTTATCCCTGTTTAGATTTTCATGTTAGTATTAAGATCGAGTTGCTATTTGTACCTTGCATCTTCTGGTTATATAGTTATAAAATGTTAGTAAAATGAATAATGAGTTATTTATACTATATGTGTCATAAACATATGGGTGCACACATATGCTTATGAACACATATACGTATATTAAGGTATAAATATATATTCATAAATATAAATAAATATATACTTAATTATATTAAAAAAATAGCACTAGCTTTATAGTTGTTGATAAAAATAAATTAAGAAATAAATAAAATAAGATAAAATAATAAAATAGCTTTTGGTAATAAAACTAACTAGCTAGGAGGGAGTTGAACTCGAGACCTCCTAGAAGTTGGGGCTAGTTAGTTACCAATTGTGCTATGTGAATTCCTTGTGAGGTAAGTAATTAAATTTATTATTAAACCTTATTTTAGATAATATTTTAATTAAAAATAAACAAAACTTTATTATTGTTTACGGGAGGATTATTAACTTCCAACCAACTATGGAAGTTGGAGAAGTTTCTTCCCGTAAAGAAACTTCTCCAACCATATAGTTGGAGGAGATTAATATTTTAGGAAGGGATTCGTATGGAGGAGGGGGCTGGAAATTATTTTGGGAACGGAGAAACTTTGGCTAATCAGGAGAAATTTGGGAGCGGAGGAACAGGGAGCAGTGGAAGAATTCTGCAGGAACGGGCTTCGTCAACCAGGGAACTATTTACTAGGTTGGAGCTTTTCCCTGATATTCCCTAGGATATGAAATAATTATTTTATTGTAATGTCTGTTTGTGCATTATCGTTTATGTTATATCGGTAAACTCAATAGTTTTAATATCCTGGTTATATTAATGTTTGCTGGAATAAAATGTAAATTCACAAAATATTAAACCATAGAAAATGTATAAGAAATTAGATAAACAAAATAAAAATACACAATGTTTTGTTTTATAATATTAATAGAGTTATATTTTTTCTGTATATGTCTTTTGAAAAAAAAATATAAATATAAATAAATTTTTTAACCTACTATTGTTTTGATATTCTAAAATATTCATTAAATAATTATTTATTGTCTTAATAATATTATTATGTAATAGATAATAATAATTTTATTAAATATGTTTTAAAAAATATATATATTAATTTTCGTAATAACAAAAAGTTCTTTTTAAAAAATATAATAATAAAAAAAAAAAATATGGGAGGCCGCTGCCGCGGCGGGTCCCGCGGTACCGGACGACAGTGTCCGATGCCGGCAGCACCTTCAGGTGTCGTGTGGCAGCGACCGCTGTCGGCGGTACCCGGGGGTACCGCGCGGGAGCGGGCCCCTTGTTATGAGCATTTTTTTCAAAAAAAACAATTTTTTTTTTATTAGTATTTGAAAAGTGATTTCGGTATTATATATATATAATATATGTTTAATATATTATATATATAATATAATATGTGTTTAACAATAATTTGAGTAAGATATTATATTATATATATATGGGTATTATTATATATATATAATACAATTTGAGTTTTTATTTAAATTAAATTGGTATTATATTTTACATATAATATGATTTATATTTGGAACACATGTTTTTTTTTTTTTTGTTTATATATATATAATATGTATGATATTATATATATATATATATAATTATGATATATGGAGACATTCATTTAAGACTTCTAAGAGGCATATTTATTCAATGTTTTAATTTTATAAATTTTATTTAAGTTGCAAATAAATAATTGATTTCTTAGTTCCATATCTGTATAGATGATAGGAGGGGACTAGAAAACTGAAAACAAAACCCTTTGCCTCCTAACTTGTCAGCAATCAAACCTGTCAAACTTTGTGATCTCCTAAGCATCCTAGGTAGGTCTGTTATATTGAAAATGTTGAACATGCTAGTGGTTTGCTAGGAAAACCTAATGGGAATAGGTTAGGGTTAGGAAACCTAGGAACCCCTAAGTGAGCGGCTCTCAGTGCGGGGCCAGGGCCCTAAAGTGGCTAGACCAGGATAACCGACTGAAGAGTTAATTAACCAAGTGATAACCTAAATGAAATTTAAGGGATGGGTTTAAAACATTAAAAAGACTAAATTGTGCCTCGCCCATGCCATTAGCGCTAGGATAGGCTATGGATGGGAGTGGGAGAAGGTACCTATGCATAGGTACGATCGAATGGCGCTTGTCTGTACGAAAGGCATTCGATTCCGCATGTGCTTACTTGGGGGCCGGGGCCGAGTGTGGCTAGTACCAGGACAACCCAAGGGGTGAGGGCTATGCGATGACACTCACTTAGGTTGTTGCTTAGGATTTCCTACCCAAACCTTAGAACCCTTGTGAAATAAACTTTATTTGTGGAACTGTTATTCAATCCTTTGTAAAACCTAGTAAGATCCTCTTTTGTGGGCTTGGTGTTTATCTCCTAGCACGGGGGGTGAAACTTTACCAGTTTCACATGGTTGGGTGGAAAATCTTTCTATCTAGGTATCTTGTGCAGATGTAAACAATTGAAGATTCATATTTGTTTAAGCACCTGTTGAAGAATGAAGACTTTTACTTATTCATGATGTTGTAAACTTATGTATTCTCCTATGAGGAGTTTAAATGTAATGTAATTTTTCAAATGATGTAATAAAGGGTAGACGTAGGAAAAGGGTTATATGGGATGTTTATTTAATGTATGTTGGAAAGATGTAATCTTGTTATGTATCAAGTTATGTAAAATGTTGATGAATCATCTGTTGTACTATTGCAATATGTTAGTTAGATGAAATGGAATTATAGTAATTAATCTTTAAAAAGTTTTAGATGGAAATTAACTATGAATGTGTTTAAGTATTTTCCAATAAAGAACTTGAAATGGAATTTGTATGGTTAGTAAATGTTGTTAATAGTTTATCAGTTTTTTAATAATTTATACATTTACATTTAAGGGAACCTTGGAAAGAAGTTAGATTATGTTTTGTTCATTTGAAAACTTTAAAAGTTCAAAAATTTTCGTAAAACCCTACTTAGGTTTTCTTTCACAAAGTAAACCTTTGTGCATTTCCCTGGTTCCCTTGCGGGCCATGACAGTCCCAATTAGTCTTAATAGGTCCTAATGAGTCCTAATAGGTCCTATTAGTCCAAATAGGTCTATAGTTAGGTCTAGTTAATTCTAATAGGTACAATATCACATTTACATGAACATTAAAACAAGTCTTGACCATCAATTTAAAATATCTAGAGAGAAACATCTTAGACATACCTTGTTTCTGATGATGATATCTTTTTCATGATTCTTCACGTAGTCTTTGTTTAGTCTCTTTTGAATAATGTCATGTACTTTTGTTTAGCCTTCTCTTTTTATTTCCCATCACAACTTAGAAAATTATTCCATACCAAAATGTCTTCCTTCTCCTAAATGCAAATTATTTTACAGCTTTCAAATTTATGAAATGAAAAAAATATACATTTATTTATACCTAATCTTTTATTAACCGGAAATGCCACCACAAAGGCTGACATAGGTTTCTATCAAAAAATAAAGTTAACTTTTGATAGAAACTAACTGACTTTCTATTGAAAGTAGTTTAATAATGACTAAAAATTTCTTTTTTCAGGAAAGTACTTTCAATCGAAAGGCAAAAGTTTCGATTGAAAGTGCATGGTTTAGGCCATGGTTGTAAGTTTTGAAGAAATTCTGAGAATTTCATGGCTTCGAGCCTCAAGCGTACTAATCAAATGGAAGAATAAGAAGACATCCTTTTGCATACAACAAGTACTCGGAACTAGCTTTCTAACGATTAGATATTTGACTATTTTAAAATTTATTATGTGTATGGTTTTTTGTTTTTTTTTTATCGGTAAAAGGTCGAGGCCCTATAAAGATTTTTATTAATATAAATTAAGTTTTACATGTGAACCTGCTCGCTGCAAGCACTGGTAGGAAAGAGTGGGGTTGAGAAAACCTCCAGCCTTGCCTGGGACCATAGGTCCTGTACTTATACAAAAATTACATGGGCATACCCATGACTCAAAAATTGTCAAGATTTATTTATATACATTGTTCTCGCAGGCTTTCCCGCATCTCTAGTACAATCGTTAATTATCTAGAATTACAAACTTATAGTGGGCATACCCACTGCTCAAAAATATTGAGGTTTTAATGATACATCTATTACATTGTTGTTTTTATGTATACAACTCTGTGTTACATACAATTGAGTTGGTATTATTGTCAGAATCTATTCTAGAATCTTTGTTTACAAGGTGCTATAGTTGCCTGCTTGATAGTATCTTCCTGAAAACCACAGTAGAAACCTTCCATATCTTATAGTTAAAGGCTTAAAAAATAAGTAATATTGAGAAATGAAGAGCTCCAAAATAGTAATATTACCTTCTTTCATAGATGTATTATTAAGATACCTATCTCGCTGATAGAGAAGTAAATTTAATGTTCCCATTTATGCTTCGTAGTGCCAAAGATCTATTCCAACATTTTAGATTTCTATAGCCTAGGGAGATTGAACATAATAAACACAAACAAAAATCTACAACATAGCACACAACTAGAAAAGATCACGAGAATGTCAAAGGCAATCATAAGGAAATGAGGGGAGACTAAATAAAAGGTGGAAGTGAGTTAAAAGGAGGGATCAAAGTAGGAAGAAGCTAAATGCCAAGGATAAAAGACTATCACTAGGTATTAAAGAGAACTAACACATAATAAAAAGTTAAGGTAGAAGCTCGATTATACCACTTGGTATACATCCCCATTTAATTTTAACTCTATAGTATTATTCTACATACCATGTATAGGTTGAATAAGATTAATTAGTTGGTTACCAAATTTTCATGCAGACTATTATTGGTAATGTTTGGGTTTGATTTTATATTCTGGTCCATTATAAAAATTCCATTTGCACCTTGGTTTGCCAGCATATCTGCCTCTACATTCCCTTCCCTATATGTATGTCCGATTTCAATTTGGAGATACTTTCCAGAATTTGGTTTATTTCCTCTATTTTCAAATTAAGGACCCAGTTAGGTGTTTTCTTAGCTCGAATTGCGTTGATAATAACTTGTGAGTCTCCTTCTATTATTACTTTAGGTAAGTTTAAGTTCTTACATATTCTTAAACCCTCTAGTGTCACCTTGCATTCTGCCAAATTATTTGTGGTGGGCTTAATAGGCATAGAAAATTTAGCAATGACCTCAGCCTTCCAGTTTCTAATTAAGCCTCCAATACTTGCTACTCCAGGATTACCTCTAGAAGCGCTATCAAAGTTAAGTTTATACCAACCTACCTTAGGAGGAGACCATTTGCACGAGGCTCTATCTGCCTTTGTTTGTGGTGCCCCCTTACCATATAAAGGTGGGATATCTAATTTAGGCCACTTGGACCTGATTTTGTTGTCCCAGGATTTGAATGACTCCTCATAGCTTAGAAAATCTCTAAGTTTACTGTTAATAATCTCCACAATTGAGGTTTCTATTTTATTGGTGACTGTTTCCCATGTTAATTTTTGATCCGTGAAGATTCTCTTGTTACATTCCTTCCATATTTCCCAAACTAAAATTGATGGGGAAATAGTCCAAATATCTTTGTATAAGTTGTCTTTGTATAGAGATGGCCAAGCTTTGAGTGAGCTTAATAGATCTGGTTGAAGAGCATATTTCCACCCTAGACATCGATGTAACCAGTTCCAGCAGTTTTGGGAAAAGGTACAGTTTAGAAGGATGTGGTTAACATCCTCCGATTGCTTTTCACACAAAGGGCATCTAGAAGGCCCCTCAAAGCCCAATTTATTGAATCTGTCAACTGTCAGAATCTTATTCTGCATCGCTGCCCATAGAAACATTCCTGCTTTGGGAAGACAAGATTTATTCCAACAAAGGTTCAAAGGTATATCTATGTTATCCATGTTTTGATCCTGAATGATAGACTTGTATCCCTCCTTTACCGAGTAAATACCATTGTTTTCTCCAGCCCAGATTAATCTATCTGATCTAATTTTGTGAGCTATCTCTCTATCTTTCAACACTATTTCGAGCTTTTGTTTCTCCTGGCTATCCAGGTCTAAACCTTCTAAATCTATCCATTTAGAATCTTCTTCCTTGCAGAGATAATTCTTGATGTAAACACCTATAGAATTTTTACAGACTTCCATGAACTCTTGAGAAAAACCTAATTTGTTTAAGGGGGTGAGGCCTGCCCAAGAGTCATCACAAAATAGGGCTTGGTCCTCGGAGCCTACATCCCATGACAAATATTTATTGATGATCCCACGACAATCCTTTATGAAGTTCCAGATCCGAGATCCTTTTACATGCGTTTGTGTCCTGAATATGTTGATAGGGTCTACGTCAGGGATGTATTTGTGTAGTAAAATCGAAGCCCATTTACTACTAGATTCTTGATAGAGTCTCCAGATAAGTTTAGCTCCAAGAGCTTGGTTTTTCCATAATAAATTTTTGATGCCCAGTCCCCCCTTGTTAATTGGTTTGCATAACGTATCCCATTTGATAAGGGCTACTTTTTTGTCTTCAAAAGGGCCTTGCCAATAGAAATCTCTAAACATTTTATCTAAATTTTTTTTAACATTAATCGGAAGGGGAAGAATTGACATATGTTACGTGGGTATAGCTGATAGGACTAACTTAATCATGGTAGTCCTACCAGCTTTTGTAAGCCATCTTCCTTTCCATGAGCTTTTCTTGTCTTGTATTTTGGTGAGAACCTGTTGCCAAAGTTTGGAGGATAAAAGACCTTTATCTAGGTCTATACCCAGGTATTTGCAAGGGAATTTACCGACTTTATACCCCATTACTTTACAAATTTCCATTTCTATTTTCATAGGTGTATTGATAAAGAAAATTTCCAACTTTGAAGGATTCACCCATTGACGAGAGGCTTTCGCATACATATTAAGGATGATTTTAAAAGCTTTAGCTTCTTGACAGTTGGCTATGCCTGGTAAAATCATGTCATCCACAAATTGTTGGTGAGTTATATTTGGTACATTCTCCGATGCCTTTAACCCTATGATTTTTCCTTCCAATTGTCTCTTTGTTATTGTTCTCCCTAGCGCTTCTGCCATAATGACGTAGAGGAAAGGGGACAGAGGGTCCCCTTGCCTAATTCCTCTTGAGATATTAAAGAAACCTTCCGGGGTACCATTTACAAGTATCAAGATTTTAGGGGTAGAAATGCAGCTGAAAATAAGGTTAATCCATTGTTTGGAGAATCCAAAGGCTTCCAGACATTTACAAAGAAATCTCCAATCTACTTTGTCGTATGCTTTCTGGATGTCTACCTTAATAAGCATACTAGGATCCTTAGTTAATTGAGTAGTGTGAATTATTTCTTGGGAAATGAATATCCCATCAAGGATCGATCTATTTGCTACAAAACCCATTTGTTCTTCTGAAATTATATTCGGGAGAAGAGTTTTAAGTCTGTTTGCTAGGCATTTTGATAGAATTTTATAGATAGTATTGCATAGAGATATTGGTCTGAAATCTCCTGGGTCCGAGCAATCATTTTTTTTTGGAATTAGAGAAAAAAAAGTGTTGTTAATTTCATTTAACAATGAGCCCGAGTTTCTAGTAGCTTCTACTGCTTGCCACACCTCCTCCCCAACAAAATGCCAACATTTTTGAAAAAAACCCGCTTGAAAGCCATCTGGGCCTGGGGATTTATCCGGATGGAGTTGGAAAACCACTAATTTAACCTCATCTAAGGATAGTTTACTATTAATCATCTTGTTGTCTGCTTCCGTTATCATCTTTGGGATAGACTTCAGCATTTCATTTTGTGCTTTGAGGTCAGTTGCTTCAATGTTATTCAGAAGAGATTGATAAAATTATGTTAGTACGACTAATATCTGGAGCGGGTCCTCAGTAGTATGACCCTTGTTATTTTTAATTTTGGATATTCTATTGATGCTTCTTTTGAAATTAGTGGTATTGTGAAAAAATTTTGTGTTGTTGTCTCCTTCCTTAAGCCAGGACTCCCTCGACTTCTGTTTCCAGAAGATCTCTTCCTTAAGGAGGATAGCATTGTATTTAGCCATGAACTCTTTTTCTTTGTGGTAGCTTTGTTCATTCATACCATTTTCTATTACTATATTATTAAGGTCTGCGATATCTTGTTCTATCTGATGTTTTTATTCAAATATATTGTTGAAATTGCTCTTATTCCATTCTAAAGCTTTATTTTTAATAATTTTTAATTTTGATGTTAAGCAAAACATTCTAGAGCCTTTTACTGAGATTTGGTTCCACCATTCTTCTAGAAGGTTAGTAAATTCCAAGTTTTGGAACCACATAAACTCAAATTTAAAAGGATTTCTAATTGGTTTAGCATCCTCAATAATCAAGAGTCTGACGGGGAAGTGGTCAAACCCTGCCTCAGGGAGGATTTCTGAATTTATTAAATGATTGGCACTTTCAAAGCTTGTCTTTATAAAAAACCTATCCAATTTTTCTGCAATATGACTGAAACCTATTCTTCTATTGTTCCAAGTATATATACCATTGGTTGTATTGATGTTGATCAAATGGTTATCGAAAACCCATTTGCTAAAATCTTTTTGAGCCTGTGAAATATATTTTGATCCCCCAAATTTTTCTTCAGGATCTAGGATTGCGTTAAAGTCTCCTCCAATAATGTGAAAAACTTCTAAGCTATTTATCAAGAAGTGATGAATCTCTTGCTAGACTCTTCTCTTATCTTCATTAGGAATGGGCCCATAGACATTAATTAAATTAAATTTTAGATTGGATTTAAGACTTTTAATTTCTAAGCTCATCTAGTTTTCATTTTCAGATGCAAGTTGTGCTGAAATTTTCCTAGGGTCCCATAAGACTGCTATCCCTCTGGAGGATCCTATAGCAGAGGCTATTTCTGATTTCCATATTCCTATTTTATTGCTGAACTTAGTACTTTCTTCTTTACTAAGCTTAGTCTCTTGTAGTAGAATTATTTCTGACTTGAAGTTATTTAGATATTTTTTCATCAATCTCTGTTTGTTAGGGGTATTTAATCCCCTAACGTTCCAAGTAGTGACTTTCATTGCTCTTGGGGAAGGCTCTTCCCCTTCCCTATGTACAAAATGTCAGCAATTTTCTTTTGGTTGCCTGCGTTACCTGCTATATTTCTAAGTTCTATAGCTGATTTCCTTCCTCTTTTCTTTTTCATTTTATTAATATTCGGGGTGCTTAGACTTCCTCTGTTCATTGCTATGCCCAGCTGTCTGTCCTCATTTGTAATCCCGAAGAGGCCATCAATAGAGTCCTTTACAGATAATAAATTTACATTATTTTTAATGTTGATCTTGTTTTGTTGTTCAGAGGAGAGATGATCAAAGTCTGCATGTAGATGCAAGTCCTCCTTTTCAATAATTTCCTTGCCATATGTCTCAATTAAATCTTCTATACTACCTAATAGATCCAGATCCAGAGTATCCATCTCTATAGGGATTGAGGTGGCTGGTTCCTCCCCCATTTGATTTGTGTTATTGGCTGTCTCTTGATCAAGGACATTTTTATTGAATTTTTATTTATTTGTATTTTCTGTTTGAGTTAAGTCCTCATTACTTAGAATCGGAATAAAGTTGTCTTTATCTGTATCTTTATTGTTAAGATTAGAGGGTTCTGTGTATTTATTTGGGAGGACTTTATCCAAGACTCCCATTTCCAAGGGGGCTGAATGAGTAGGTGAAGGTAACCTACCATTTTCTTCCTCTAGATCCTCTAAAATACATTTTTGAATCATTCTGATCAGAGTTTCCTTTTGGTATTTTAGTTCATCTAGATCACAGATTTCATCAAGGAAATGTTTCCATGAGCTCATTTGTTAAAGACTCTCCAAGGTAATTAATAATAGTATTGACTTCTTCTTTGCATTTATCATCAGGTTCTTCTATAATTGTTGCATTCAGACAGTCAGTTTTAACAACCTGATCCTGTCTTATGTCAGTCTTACTTATGTCCATATCAAGCTTATCTATTTGTTGTTGACAGAAATCAGATATTTGATCTCCTGTTATAAGATCTGTCCCTTTATCTATGTTATCTTTATCTGATGTGGTGGTGACTTTATTATCACTTGTAATATTGATTTCCTGGGCTAAAACCTCAGAAGTTCTAATACTAAGAGTTTCAAGATCTTCTTTAAGAGGAGGGGAATCTGAGAATAAGGGATTGTCATAGATAATTACTGGGGTACAACTATTATCAAGAGAGGGAGGGATAGCTGCTGATTTTTCTTTTTCTGTGTCTTGGAAAAAGAAGCCTCCTTTGTCCTTATTAAGGATTAACTTGACATTTCTATCAGTGCATAAGGGGGAATCTATGAGATTCTATTGAAGGTCAAAATTTAGTAATTGTTCTGCCTCCTGAGTTTCAATAAAATCATCCATAATTAATGGATTAATAATGATATGGTTCGAATTGTAGCATAACTGAAAAGGAGAAATGACTTTCTTATGAAAATTCATTTTGACTACAATGGTTGACTCAGCATGATCATGCTTAGTTTTAATTGTTCTTTTGTATTCTCCAATCCTATTTCCAATGTTTTTAAGAATCTCAGGTTGGGTAAATTCCAGTGGTAGGTTTCTTAGAACTATTGTTTTTTCAATCAAGAAATCCGCTACCTTAATAGGGTTGAATAAAGAGAACCAATTACAAACAAAGAAAGAGATCTTTTTATACTTTAAAAAACCTTTCTCCATAATTTTCTTTTTAAGACTACTACAATTACAATTCAAGAAAATAAAGTTTTCTAGTAGAATAGTAATACTTACCTTAGCCAGGAGTTGGGAGATTAGTCCATCAGCTATATCTGTTATAGATGCCCCTGTTCCCAGCCACTTACATATTACACCTGTTTCTGCACAAACATTCTATTTTTGCAATATGCATTTACTGTCCAAATTAATCTTATGATAATTTTGCCCAGGAAATCCACAGATAGTGTTTGAAACTATGTTGTTGCCATGCCTATGTGGCGGAGAATATATATCTTTAGTGGTCTTAGGCATTGGTACCTTAGAGTTCCTGTTGGGTTTACCCGAGATAGGGTTATGACCCTTCAGAAATTCCTTGTTTGTCCTCTTGTGTGGAGGAGAATAACCCTGATGGGCCTTATGAATAGAATCATAACCAGAATGCAATGCAGAGCTATCTATTACATTTTTATTCACCATAATTTTCCCTCTAGTTTTAGATCCTAGGGTTTTGTTAAGGAGAGGGGGAAACAAGCCCAAATCCATATGCCATTGCTTGCAAACCAGATTTGGTTTCTCCCGCTGTGTTCCTTCTCCTTTCAAAACCCCCTTATTCTGATTTTTCCTTTTCTTTGGTGTTTTCAATTTTTCCAGAATGCCAAAAGAATTTTTCAAATCAATTTTATTGGGACTATTTTTGTCTATAGATGATCTTACCACTTTCCTTATCGTAACCGTTTGCCATGTCTCCTTGTTGGTAATTCTAACACCGAGAGGCATCTAAGCCACCATCGACCTTCCTCCCCCCTTTGCAGATAGAGGGTCATTGGAGTATGCTACCGGATTCCTCCTAGATCTCAAGGCCCTGACGGTCTCAGTTACTGCATTTTTTTGTAATGCATATTTAGTCTTTGAAAAGATCTGTATCTGCCGATCTAGGGCATCTACTGAAAATACTTTCAAGGATGGATGCTCATGTGTTTTTGCAAGACCCTTGGTGGCTGAAGTATATCTTCTGTTCTCAGCCAAGGGCTTTGCAATATCTCCTAATTCCACAGGTTTTGGGAGTTTTGTGGGCTTTGATTCCTTCATACTTCTTTCCTTTTGTTTAGCAATAAACCCCTTAAGATGATCATAATCTGGATGGGGTTGTACATTTTTTGCCCTGCAATCTTCCTGCTTATGATCGTAAAGCCAACATTTGAAACAATAACCAGAAAATTTCTCATTCGAAGTGGCCAGATTTTGAGCCTCTCCCTTAGAAGTGGAATTGCCATGCTTTTTTGCAACAATACAAGCTGAATCTAGATTGAAATGTATCAACCCTAGGTTTATCTGCCGCTATTGGAAGGCCTTCTTCCTTTGAATATGAGTATTACGCATTTTTGCTGAGATGAATATTTAACATTTCTGATGAGAAAATAGAAAGCAGTTCTATTAATGAATACCTAACAGCATTTGCCGGCAAACCGTGAAGAAAAGGTCCAATATTTTTATCACTGTCAGTGTTTATCTTAGCTAGGGTTTATTTTTCATCTCCTTCCCTCTGGAACAAATGCTTGCGTGAAATGGAAACCCTATGGTGGTGGTTTGAATCACAGCAAAGCAAGGCAGCTATATATATTATAATAGGAATAACTGCTGCTGCTTTGACAATTCTGAATTTGAAAAAAATCGTTGCTGCTGCTTTGACAATTTTTGGATTTGGAGTTCTGATTATATGCCTTCAAATTTGAATTTTGTGATCTCTTAATTGTCTTCAAATCTGTGCCCTCAAATTGTTTGATATATGTGCTCGGTATTTAATCAAAATCTGCCCACATAGGGCTTCTTTATGTTTATCCAAGATTGCTACTGATCTGCACTTTCATATGCAATCAATTTTGCAAATTTTCCTCTGTAAAATGGTAGGGCTTGGGATCAAATCTGTAGCCTTCTTCTTGTCAAACTGATATCTTTGCCACAATTCTGGATTCTATCCAATGGTAAGCCTCCCTCACAAAATTTCAAGCCTTCTAAATCTTGCTAATAGAACTTACTGGCCTCTTTTATCAGATCTGGTCACTCCTTGATAAATTTTCCATGCTAGATCTACCCTTGTCTATGCTTCAAATTTGCTCTATGAAATTCAAGCCTCTTGTTGGATTTTGACCTGCCCCCTACAATCTCGGGCCTGCTCCAATGGTGAATTTGTGGCCTCTAATGCCTTGATGGAAGTCGCCGCCCCAATGTCCAAACTCTAGCTTCTTCTTCTAAATTTTGCAAATCTCCTTAATTTGTGGCTTGTCTGCCAAATAGCAGGCCTTATGGATCAGATTTCGGGCCTGCCTTAATGATGCCCTAGCCTTGCAATTTAAAACTGCTATATGCTCTGATTTAGATCTGCACTTGACTTTGAGAAATTCGGGCCTGCTGTACAAGTTTGTTGCTCCTGCAATGCCAGTCACTCAAGATTCTGTACAAATTATACTGTGCTACCAACGATGCACTGAAGAAAAATATTATGTGTATGGTTTTTGACGTTAAATGAATGTAGGTTTTTTTATCAAATATAAACCTCTGAGTTTGACGTTCAATGAAAAATAGTTAAAAAAGGATTTTTTTTTTTGAAAAATAGTAGTGCCCTCCGTATTCGAGTCTACTTTCTATTAAAATAAAAAATGAAATTCGAGAAATACACAATAAGTTATAAGCTATGTAGTCAAGGTACGTCAAAATTTTTGTTTAGTCAACTTCAAACCTTAATAAAATATGCAATAGTAGTGACAATTTCGTCAAACAAATTGCATGCCCTCCGTATGGATGTTACAAAACTAAATTCAAAAGAATCACATTCATATCTATTTTTAAAAAAAATTTATGCTCTCTGAAAATAGTGTTACTATTTGAAAATGAAATTTTCAGCACCATACCAATTTTCGTGGGAGAAAGAAAAAACTATTCAAATAAATTCAAAAAAATAAAAATAAAAAAATATTTAGAATCTAGATAGAAAATCCTAAAAGAATCTAATTTACTTCATCCTCTGATTTTGAACGGTTCAATGACAATATGCATCCAAATCTGAAATTTTTTCTCAAAATGTAGAGTTCAGTGTCTGTTCAGGCAAAAAAATGTAACCGACTATTGCGCTTTCAACCATACTCATCTAGGTTTTGATATAAGTTTATCAATTTCATAGTTTGATTTTTCATAACTTGAAATTATGTTCTTCCAATCTATTTTAATTTAAAGTCTAAATTGAAGATATTCTTCCCTTCTAGTTTATTGTAAATACTAAATTAAAAAGAGTTATACTGTACATACCCCTCACAATTCGTGAGAGGGTTCTACTTCATATATGCTTCAGCCCTAAATTTGACAGTCAAAACTAATACTATCAAAGGTCTTTAATGTAATTTTTATTTTTATTTTTATATGTACGTGATAGTCTAAGTAGTTATACTAACTTAAAACATCAGTACATAAGAATAAAAAATAATATTTATGGGATGAATTAAACTCATTTTTAGAGAGTCAAACGAGCCTAGTCTAGAACAAAATATTTGAATTAACATATAAGCAATGCCCATAAATAAAAACCAAATGAGAACATGGGCATAGCCCAAAGACAAAACACTCTTATGTAGCCAAAGCAGTAGCAGAAGGAGGAGGAGAATCTGGTTCATTCTTCTTTCCCTAGGCCTTTGTAGGTTCTTGTTTAGAGTTTGGAAGATTCCATCCATCCACATTGTCATCCTCATTATCTTTTTCCTCCCAACATGGAGAGATTGCCAGGGATAATTTGGGAGAACATTTGGAAGAGGAAGGTCATCTTGAATCCAAACCTAAACTTGGCCAACCTAAAGGCATGGGAGGGAAACCACTTGCAAGAAGCAACCCAGATGAGGACTTATGAAGTAGAGGGGTGCCAAACTATCTACGAGGTGAAATCTGACAATCAGGTGTATAGTGTTGGAGAACTAGTGGAGTGCATGTAAATGTCGATGAGAATAATTATGACCATGGGAAGGAGAATGGCCACTGATAATAGAAGCATCTAGTGGAATCCTGGAAATTGTTCAAGGGGCATTACCCCAATGCTATAAAATCTCTTGTAAGTGAGCTACCTTATTAGCTAGTACTCATATTTTTAGCATTACATTATTACATATGCAAGCTTTAACAAAAATAGAGACATTAGTATCATTTGTGGCATGTGAAAAAACATCACATTTCTATCCTTCTATATAGAAAATAAGATTTCCATGTTGATAGTGTGCCAAAGTTGCAGCAATGGGGAAGGAAATCTAGGTTTATCACTAGGAGAACCATATACTAGGAAAACAATTGTGGGCTAAATGGAGAAAAGAAATCATGAATGTAAACCCAATAATTCTGAGCCCTTCTACATAACCAAAAAATATGAAGGAAGGACTCAGATTGTCCACAAAAAGGGCAACAAGGATCTTTATCTTTATCTTAGATGATTCAAATATTATATATATTTAACATTATGAGATTTCCACAATCAATTTGTAATACAACTTTATTTCTAGATTTGATTGTATGTGTGTGTTCTAGCACCAATGTTTCAGATGACACTCTGTGATCCACCATCAAGATGAGAGAGTCCATGATTTATAATAGAAAAATATGTAGACCAAGCCTTACTCAAGATATATAAGAAAAGATGGGTAGACAACATGAAAAACTATGCAAAGAAGAAAAATAAAATATAATAAGTCTACAAAAGTAAACAAGAGAAAAAATAAATAAAAATAAATTGAGAAAACCCAAGAAGGTGGGGGAACAAAAGAAACATATTGTAATATACACACATAAATAAATGAATAAAAATGGAAATAAATATATGTATATATAAATATATGAATATAAGCAACATCAATAATATATGTGCATATCTAAAAATACACAAATAAATAATATCTATGCAAAAAACACAAATAAAAAATAAAAATCACACAAATAAATAATTATTATATATAGACATGTACAAATAAAAACATACAAAATTATTAAGTGTTTCAAATTGTTTAATCACAAGGATGGATCACACAGTGTTCAATCCAAAATGTTGATGCTAAATAACACACACAATTGAATCTAGAAAAGATTGCAACACATAACACCAGATATTTTTCCATGGAAGCCCAAGGTGGGAAAAACCACTTTGAGAGGAATAACTCTCGAGTATTATATAACTAGTTATATAATATAGTAGGTGGCTCACTGTTGAGGTGGCTCACTATTGACTGGCTCATTGTGGAGATACAAACTTTAGCATTGATGATTAGATATAAAAAAAATTGAACTAATGAGCATGCATTAACGTATGCATAGATAACAATTCACAGTGAAATGCAATATCATATACATAGATCGCTTGAGAGTAGTTTGCGTATACAAAACATAATGATAGTACATAGTTCATGCATGCATACTAGATATGTACACCACATATGAATATATATAAAATTTATAAATCTAAATCCCTTCTTGTCGGCTAGGGACAAAAATAGAAAAAGAGACTTTATCATTAGCTCTCGATCTATTGGTGGTTGAACAAAATAATGGATCTAGTTGATTATGTCATGTGATAAAATGACCCTCAAAACTGTCGATAATCTCAAAAAGCATAACCAACAATGATGGTCATTGATGGGAACTATCGGTGACCCAAACACTGATATCAAAAGATACAACCAAAAATATCGATACCGAAGAGACCATACCGATACTATAGTGATATCAATGACAACCAAAACATGGGAAGGCTAACAACTTATGAAAATTTTAATATAGATGTGGAATCAATTATGGATAACAAGTGTAGATAATCTCCAAGAAGAGTCAATGCCATCAAAGAATTCAATTGGACCACAAGATTTACAGTGCAATATCACCACGAGAAGCTCTACCAAGTGGAAAAGGTGGAGCCAAAGATGAAAGAAGAGGAAGAACAACTATGGTAAAGTGTTTTTTTTTATAGAAATGAAGCATATGATAGCCCATAAGTCATGGGTTTTTGTGACTTGGATAATTGTTATTTTAGAAATTATTCTCAATGATTGCAAATTAGGCTCATCTAGCATGGTGGAATCTTCAACCATGTTCTTGTTTCTTCAATCATAGTTCTAGTTTTGTTCTCATCAGCTCTACTATCTTTCTATTACGCATCCACCTTTAGTGTGGTCCAACATAATTTTTTGCGAATTATATTTTTGCAAAGTGGGGGAGTTTCTATTTTCTTATGTTTTTGAAAAGATATTTTTTGGCATATTGTATGGAATGTAATTATTTTTTGACTAGTATCATCAATTAGAGGCTTGTTTTTTGTTCATGTTTCTATAAAGGGAATATATGGTTGATTAACAAAAGGTTTTGAAACTTCTAGGTTTTGCATTATGTAGATAATAGTTTGCAAGTATTTTGATGGATTCATATGTTTAATAGATTGTAGATTGCACATTTGAAAGAATTAATGAAAATCTCACCATGTGTTGTCACCTACAATTTTCTCTATTAATTATGCAAATTTTTCTATTGATCAAGGATAGATAGATTTATCTTCATGATTTTCTTATCAATCTGTAATGCATAGTTTAGTTTTAGTTTAAGGATAAAATTAAAATACTTTCTATGGGTTGCAATATTTACTCAAGAATTGTAGATATTTGTTTGAAGTATTTAATATATGGTGTAACTACTCTAAATGTTCAAGTAATGCTTGAATGTTTTAGATAATGGGTGTAGTTCTAACCATTGTTCTCTAATCATTGTTAAGAATGGGAACACTGAGGGGGGGGGGGGGGGTGAATAAGTGTTCTACAATTAATGTTTTTCTACTTCTTGAAATGAATAATAAAGCATACAAGATAATCAACCATAACACATAACACAAGATATGTTTATGGGGAACCCTGGTGGGAATTAGTACCCATGAATAATTGCACTAGTCTTATGGACTTGTTAAAGTTCCTTTTCCCTATTAGGAGCATTCTTTACAATGATAAGTACAATGACAAGTTGTTAGGAGTCTAGATAGAACAAACCTTGTTAGGGGTGGATGACATACTACCAGAGCTCACTGCTCAAAGAAGAAGGTTACAACCTCCTGATAATCAGGTACACACTATATCTGGAAGAGTGAACTACTGCTTTGACACTATTGTCTGATCAATTCCTTTTGTGTGATGATGTTTTAACCTCTTGTAAATCTTTATACCATATTTACTGCTCTAGTATATACTTCTCATACTTCTTCTCTTCTCTCTATCTCCACATTTTTCAAATATAAAAGTGAATGTCTTATGTATCCATGTTGAGTAGGCACAATCAAAACTAAATACTGTGTTGGCCTAAAAACCTAACACATACAACACTTCCAACATAATTTTCTCAAGCGTGTTTACAATCAAAGATAATAGCATGTTTACATCACTATTACAATAGGTGCATAGCATTTACAAAATAAAATGATAGACGCTAAACAAAAACTTACTGTCAGCTACATGCTCTGTTATGCTATGTCGCTTAACTACCAGTGTCACTTAGACTTGCCATAACTTCTTGATACTATCCGATCTTACCAT
The DNA here is from genome assembly GCA_027943335.1 of Chamaecyparis obtusa. Lineage (NCBI taxonomy): Eukaryota > Viridiplantae > Streptophyta > Pinopsida > Cupressales > Cupressaceae > Chamaecyparis > Chamaecyparis obtusa. The sequence goes on along the minus strand of BSBK01005647.1, from coordinate 247,874 downwards.
GCATTCTTAGACTTAACATAACAACATACTCAAAATCTTATATGCAGGGGCGCATATCATAACTTGATCATACACACATGTGTTGATGCTCTAATCAATAGGTACATCACTATCTGCACTGTCTTCCATACTTAGCCAAAATATTATCTTCAAATTTTATGCGCTGACTATCAAAAATCCATATGAATTTGTTGCCATAATAAAAACACAAAACTAGTCATATACTCTTATTAAAGTCAAATTTATAACAATATCCCCCTTTGTCATTAATGACAACAAAGGAATATGGAAAAGTTGCTAAACTTAACTTTACACAAAAGCTTTCTTCTATACTATGCACCATATACTATATACTCTTCTATCTTCTTCCAATTTATACACTACTCCCCCTTTGACATTAATGACAAAGGTGCCAAAAAAAATGAAATTTTGAGTGCTTACATGGAGTATACATTAGGATATGCAATCTAAAGGTTTTTGATTTCTTACTGCCAAAATACCTTTAGTGCATCAACAGTTTGAAGATGGGTGCATAATGCATATGTGAGCTTCTCCATCTTTTCTAGATCTATGCAAGGGCCTTGATCATATGTCACAATTGTTGCATCAATATGCTTGATGTTATGATTCAATACATCTAGTTGTGTGTGTGAATTTTGTACCTAGTTGTAGACACAACACTTCAATAAAACATTAGTGGTCAGCAAAAACTAAAATCATGCAATGAAATGGAAACTAAACTAACCAGGTGATTTACTGCATTTTAGTAGATGTGAGTATGATATCCTTAGATCAGACCAAGATTAGTGACAATGCAACACCTAAACAAAGGATTTGAATGCAAAATATGAAAGACTAAGAATGCAGATTAAGCTATATTTTTGTATTTTCTATAGAATAATATGAAATCTATATGAATCTAAGCTATATGAATGAAATGGAATGCAGATTTAATCTAAGAATGCTATGAATGATTATGAAATCTATGATATGAAACTATGCAAAAGCTAATGCTCAACTATGAAAGATCTCACAAATCGGCTATTGCAAGTGCTCAATCCTTTGATCGCCAATTTGCTAGAGTAATTGTGCAAATTCAAGTGTTTTTTTTTTTTTTTTTTTTTGAAAATGAAGAGCTGAGCCTTGATTTTATAGAAATCCAGGGCTTTGAGGATCCAGGAGAAAAGCCATAAATCACTCTTGATAAACTTAGGTTGATTTTTGAGTTATCAGGAAATCGGAGATAATTAACTCACAAAAATCATGCAAAAGCAGAGTTTTACTCAAAATAGAGTTTTAGATAAAATTTCAGCTCATCATCAGATGTTGAGATTCAATTTAAAATTGATTGTTAATTTCTAGTTGTCTTCTTTTTCTTATTGTGCATGATTTAATTATAAATTATTTTAATAAATAAAGTGATTTATTCTCAACTTAATTGATTTTTGAAATAAAATAATTGATTTATGGGTTAATCAATTATTAAATCAAACTTTATTCTAAAATTATATTATTAAAAATTGACAACTGACTTTAATTAATTAAATAGGAATTTAATCAATTAGTCATAAGATTTTTGATTTATTGTCAAAATTAAATAATACAACTTAAGAATAAATTTAATTAAATTTAATTAAACAATTAAGTGGCAGTAGTAAATCTGATTAATTAAATATTTAGAATATTCAATTAATCAAACTTTAGGATAAATAAGATTTGTCACCAAATAATTATTAAATTAAGAATAATTATGATGTGCCTTAGGTTAGGACTTTTGTATCGATTTTATTTGATTTGAAGATGTAGGAGGTTAATGAACCTATAGCCCATTTTTGGGGTATTACATTTTGCCCATCTTTGAATTACTGTGCAAAGCGCAGTGTTTCATAGATAGTTTGTGTATGATAAAGATGTATGAAACTGATTTGAAAGATTAACTGATTTTGAGATAGAAACTAATTGAAAGATTGAAAAAAAAGATATCGACCCAGGCCCAGAATGACTAGGAATCGAGATGATGCTAGCTATATCAACAATGAACCGATGATTAGGAAAAAGTGCCAAAATGCCTGATTTTGAACCTTATGATTGTGAAGAAGTGAGTGACTGATTCCAAACCTCAATGTCCTTGTATGAATCATATTGGTATCACATCCTAAACCCATCAGTTACGAAGAACTAAGGAAATAACACTAATGAACTGATGGTTACGAAAAACTAATACAGTTTACAAGATAGATTTAGGATACCAGATTGATATGGATTAAGATGAATCTGATATGCCCCAAGAGATGATAGATTTGCCCCAAGCAATGAGGACTTTATATGAGTCAACAATTAGACGGGGTTGTTGTTTTGATTACTAAGAAAGATTTGATTGTAGATTTAGATTTACAGACTTGAATGATGTGTAATACCATGCTCCCTTCAGGATTAAAATTGAAATCTATAAAGAAAAGTCAGTGTTATAGTTTAGAAGCATGTTAATTCATTTGAGAAGTGGTTATACACGTTTGACAATGTGTTCTACATCGTTTAGAGGTCCTAGAAGCCAAGTTTGACTATGGTAGACCATGAATTGACCATAGTTGACCCAGTTGAAATTTTGATAGTTTGATGTAAGATAATCAGTTAAGTTGAAAAATAGATTTCTATGAAGATTTAAGGTCTATTATGCAAGCAGTAGATCGTCCTAGGTCCAAAAAATTTAAATCATGATTTTGACATAGTAAACAATCTTAGATTTTGATTTTGATCCCAAAAATGGGTCTAGAACGTCAAAATTAGCTAGGGTTGCCATTTTCATGAAAAATAGAGCACGTTTGAAAATTAGGTCAAAAGCTATATAAAGGATGAAAGGGTCATTTTTAATTCATTTTCACCGTTGACTTTTCAAAACCTTATGGAGCCCTTTGAGCGAGAAAATGGTAGAAATGAAGGTACCTATGTCTTCTCACCATTTTGAGTGTAGCTGGAGGCATCAGAGACCTTGACAGTATGGACATCTGGTAGGTGGACCTATGTGCCTCACTGAAAAGTCAAATTTTCTTTGTTTATAGCATTTTTTTTGTACATTTTCAGTTTTGATTTTTTTGCATGCATGGAAACTCATACGAGTATCCCTCTGGGCTCGTATGACTTTGCAATTCTAGTTAGGTTGTTGTATCAGTATCCCCCAAGACTCATATGAGAGGGACCCAAGAGTCATACGACATTTTGTTGAGTCCCTCATAACTCGTACGAGGAGATATATAGTGTCGTATCATCATTGTTTGTCATATGGTAACTTAGTAAAACTCGTACGAGTTTCATTGCCAGTCTACTTTGTCGTTTGAAAAATAGTGAGCCCAAAACTCATTTCTACGTCAAATTTTTGAATTTTCTAATCTTTTAGCCTGATTACTGAGTCTTTGATCTACCTTCTGAAATAGTAAACTATTCAATTCTTGTATTTGTAGCCTTTATTTCAACCAAATTACTGATAGGGTTCCCTATTTCTGTGTTGTGTAGGTCATATATCTTGATGTTCATGTATGCATTTCTCATCCTGCTACGCAGAGACTCTGTGTTTCCTTGCTTGATCCTATGAGAGTTCATCTTGCTTCATGCAGATTTGAGTATCTAATTCATTTACCTGAGATTAGGTAAATCATGGAATATTGATAGCTTTGATAGAGAGATTTCATTATGAGACCTAGACTTTCCACTTGCCAATTGGAGAGATCAATGTTACACCAGAGGATGTATACCATATACTACACATTCCTTTTCATTCAGGTTAGCATCTAGAGTATGTGAGTTTGGGGAACTCTGGTTTACTAGAATTCACACGTCTTTTTGGAGATGACACACAACTAACTAGTTCTATTTTCTAGGAGACCTTGGTACAATGCTATGGTTAGACCCATAGATTAGAGTGCATTCTTTTCAGGATGATAGGAGGTATTATTATGTCCGACCATCAGCAGAATGGTCTATTGATGGGCTGGGCACTGATGGTAGTACGTCTGATGGTGACTCCTTCTGAGTTAGCCCAAGGTCAGTGTTTATTAGCCCACATGTTCTCCAAGATGCATGAGGTAGTGTATCAGGAGAGTAAGTCTTTTGCTACTGGTGCTTCAGTTCTATAGATTTAGGCATGGGAGCATATCCCAGTTTTGAGACTAGTGTGCCAGTCACAGTGACAACCACAAGAGCTCATTATTTATATTTATGCTGGATATGTCACATAGGTTCACATGGGCCATGTAGAGTACTGGAGATGGTACCTTGATGACATCACATTTGTATGATGGAGGCCTTATGTAGATATTGAGCCTTGGCCTACTTCAGGAGAACAGTTCAATTTCTTCTTCTAGAGCCATGTGTTGATTGGATGATCATCCTCTATACTTAAGCAATTTATTATTACTAGGGTGTGGTGATAGTATGGATGAGTGTAGGATGCACCTAAAGATTATGCCACTTATGCTCAGATAGCCCATGAGCTCAGACTTGGATGGACCGTGAGGATTTCTTATGCCTTGTGTTCACAGGAGTACAGTGGTATTGTTAGCAGAGACTGGGAGTACAGACCATAGGTTATTTATGCTGGAGTGACAAATGGCTTTATATCATGGCTTGTAGATCACCCAATTTATAGGTTCTCTCTTTCCACAGAGCTGATACCTTCCATGGAGGAGGCTATGGATGTTACTAGAGCTCTGATTAAACAGGGCCTAAGACCCACACAAGCTCCAATTTTGCACCCCACACCTATGAGGCCTAGAGTGATGGCTCCTCCCTAGAGATTGGAAGGACATATGAGGCCCCTCTTCCCACTAGTTCTATAATAGATAGGCCTATAGGTTCATAGAGATATACTAGGGGAGAGGGTAGTACTTAAGGTAGTGTTGGTACTACTAAGGAGGTACTTGCAGCAGAGCAGTGCATAGGTGGTGGTGATCCAGATCCATTACAGGGTGATACTTCTTTTGATTTAGGTGCTAAGGTGAGATGTCGTAAGTGTTAGGAATAAGGTGTCTCAACCTTGGATAATTCTTACTCTTATTATTTGTTTTGTAAAATGTATTTCTTGCAAATAATGTTGATGTGTCAGCATCTTGAATTGTGTGTAAGGAGATCATGGCTAAAATGGTTATGACAGATTCCTATGACACGTAAGAGCTATGTCAAGAAGATTCAATGATAGGTGAAGACATGTGGAAACTGATAAATTTGAGAATGGTAAAACCCTAATATGGTTATCTTTGGGAGTAGCCCTAAAAACAAAAGCACATGGTATAAGATTTTTTAGGGTTGTGAAGAGTGATGATGCGAGTGTATCATTGGAACATTTTATGCTGCTATGATTTATCTTCAAGGGTTTAGAAATCTTCTGAAAGAACTTTCATTGCAAGTGTATTGTAAGCTGTAATAGTTTTGATCAATACATTGTGCAGGTTTTGGAGTGCTGGGGTTTTTACCGAAAGGTTTCCCCAGGGTATATCATTGTGTCATTCTCTATTTTTCTGTATGTATGGTATGTGGTTGCAATATCTTTGTTAAAGTAGTTAACGAATCTGAAATTGTAAGGATTTAAAAGAATTTGCACAATACTCTCCTATAGAGATTAGCATAGGAAGCTATTTCCGCACCTGAGTTTCCTTACAAGTGGTATCAGAGCTTGATCAACTTTTGATCCTAGTTGTTGGGTAGGGTTTTTTTTGAGCTGATCTCAAGTTTGAGTGGGAGTTTTTTGTAGAGCATTTTGAATCTTATTTGTAGATTGAGATGGCAAGTTCATCATATGGAAGAATGGAGGTGGAGAAATTTAATGGCACTAATTTTGAGTTGTGGAAACTCAAGATGGAAGACATGTTGGAAGATCATGACCTATGGGAAGTGACTTCAAATGCTACAAGACCAGCAACTATAGCTCAAGCAGATTGGGATATCAAAGATAGTAAAGTTAAGGGTCTCATAAGACTCTATTTAACTGATGTAGTTCTTTTGAATGTTCTAGATGAGAAAACCACAAATAGTTTTTGGGAAAGACTTGCGGCCATGTATCAGGCCAAATCTCTGGTGAACAAGTTGTTCCTGAGGAAGAAGTTGTACTCTTTGTGAATGGAGAAAGGTGGATCCTTAACGGGTCATTTAAATGCATTTAATCTACTGGTTGCACAGTTGACATCAGTTGGTGTCAAGTTAGAGGAGGAGGATCATTGCTACACACTTTTGTGTTCTTTACTAGATTCATGGGACCATCTTGTGATGGCTCTTGGAAGCATGTTAGTCACCTTCAAAATGGATGATGTGGTGTCTTCACTGCTATCAGAGGAGATGCAAAGAAAGGCTTCCGTTTCAGAAAAAGAAGCCCTTGCTGTTCGTGGGAGATCCATTGAAAGAGGGAAGAAAAATGAAAATAAGTCTAACAATAAGGGTAGATCCAAATCCCATGGGAAGTCAAAGAATTCCAATAAGTGCAAGGAAAAATGTTGGAACTATGATAAATCTGGGCACTTCTGTAAACACTGCAAAGAGCCAAAGAAGAAGAAGAAAGGTTCAGATTTAGCTTCAAAAAGATCTCAAGAAGATGGTGATGCATTCATCGTAGCTTTGGTAGCCCATGCATCTGATGATGTGTGGTTGGTTGACTCAGGTGCATCTTTTCACATGACCTCTCATCGAAACTGGTTCTCAAAATATGAAGAGTTTGATGGTGGAAAGGTGTACTTGGGTGATGATTCTCACCTAAAGATAGTTGGATGCGGAAGGGTCACTATCAAATTTCCTAATGGATAAGTAAAGGGAATCAATGGAGTTATGCACATTCTAGGTTTGGTATGAAACCTATTATCTATAAGTATGCTGAATGATGTAGGTGTGCAAGTTTTTTTTTCGAAAGAAGGATGCAAGATGATGAGAGGATCGATAGTGCTTGCAAGGGGTACTAGGAGAGGTACCTTATTTCAGCTAGATGCATGTATTCCTCTATGTAATAGTTCTTCATCCTCACCATCTGAACAAGCAGTGAAGAAGTTTGTGGCTATTGGTTCCGATGGTAGTGCAAACACTTTGGAAGGTAAGCTTCCTGTAGAAAAGACAATGTTGTGGCATATGAGATTTGGCCACATTGGTGAAAAGGGTCTCAGAACCCTGAAAAATAAAAATCTCATTGAGGGGTTAAATGATTGCAATCTTGAGTTTGACTTCTCCGAACACTGTGTCTATGGTAAACAAAATCATGTTTAGTTTTACTCTAGTTCTCACAAATCTTCTGATGTTTTGGATCTTATTCATTCTGATGTATTTGGTCCTGTAAAAGTGCCTTCAATCTCCAAGTCTGTATTTTTTGTATCTTTCATAGATGATTATAGTAGAAGGACATGGATTTATTTCCTTAAAAGTAAGACACAAGTCTTTAGTCGATTCAAGGAATTTAAAGCTCTTGTAGAGAATCAGACTAGTAAGAAGATTAAGTGTGTGAGAACTGACAATGGTGGTGAGTTTTTCTCAGTAGAGTTTGAACAGTTCTATAAAGAACAAAGTATCAAGAGACATAAGACAACTCCTTATACCCCACAACAAAATGGAGTTGCAGAGAGAATGAATAGGACACTGATGGAGAAGGCTAGGAGTATGCTTAGTGGAGTTGGTTTAGAACAAAGGTTTTGGGTCGAAGCTGTGGCCACTACTTGCTATCTGGTTAATAGATCTCCTACATCAGCCCTTGTTGGTAAGACACCCATGAAGGTGTGGTCTAGTAAGAAGCCTTCAATTAGACATCTTCATATTTTTGGTTGTGAAGCTTATGCACATGTTCCAAAGGAGAAAAGATCTAAGTTGGAAAACAAAGCTATTAAATGTATTTTCATCGGATATAGTGCTGGTGTGAAAGGATACAAGCTTTGGAATCCTGTGACTTGTAAGGTGTTGTATAGTAGAAATTTTATTTTCAAAGAGCTAACATCTTCTCCTATTGTGCTACAACTAGATGAAAAAGAAAAGGAAAAATATGTTGTTCAATTGCCTCCTACCCCTAAGAAGACTGAACAAAGAGATCATGTTGGGCCTAATGATGAGGAGAGCTCTAGCAGCTCTGATAGTTTGGAAGAAGAGGAAGAACAACCTTAACCATAGCCCTTCAAGAGATCCATGAGAGAAAGAAAGCAACCAAAAAGGTTTGGTTATTCTATGTTAGATTTTAGTTGTGCCTTTGCTTTGATTACTAACACTGATGAGCCTAGATCTGTGAAAGAGGCTTTGGGCATGGAAGATGTAGGTTCCTGGATTGAGGCTATGGATGATGAGATGGCTTCATTGGAGAAAAACAAAACTTGGGACCTTGTACCTTTGCCTAAAGGGAGAAAATCTGTTGGCTGTAAATGGGTGTTCAAGAAGAAATTATGTGCAGATGGCAGTGTTGAAAGGTACAAAGCTAGATTGCTTGCAAAGGGGTATTCATAGGTAGAGGGAATAGATTATGGTGAAATATTCTCTCCTGTTGCAAAGTTGACATCCATTAAATTTTTGTTATCTCTTGCTGCATCATATGATTTAGAAATAGAACAGATGGATGTGAAGACAACTTTCCTTCATGGTGATTTGGAGGAAGAGATTTATATGTCATAGCCTGAGCACTACATTGTTAAAGGTAAAGAATCCTTAGTTTGCAGATTAAAGAAATCTCTATATGGTTTGAAGAAATATCCTAGGATGTGGTACCTTAAGTTTGATGACTTTGTGTTGTCAATTAGATTTGTAAGATCAAAATCAGATCATTGTGTTTATTTCAGAGTTGAAAATGATCGCCTTCTTATTGTTGCATTATATGTCGATGATATGTTGTTGTTTGGGAAGGGTAAGGGTATGATTTTTGATTTTAAATCTCAGTTGTCAGCATAGTTTGAGATGAAAGATCTTGGGGCAGCTAGGTACATCTTGGGTATGGAAATCAGTAGAGACAGGTCTAACAAAAAACTTTGGTTGAGTCAGAGTAATTATGTGAAGTCTATGTTGGATAGGTTTAGCATGGCAGATTGTAGACCACTATGTGTTCCTATTTCTGTGGGAACAAAGTTATCTGTAGATGATTGTCCAAAATCTCCTCGTGAGGTGGAGGACATGAGTAGAGTACCTTATGCTAGTGTAGTTGGCAGTCTTATGTATGCTATGCTCTATACTAGACCAGACATTGCCCAAGCAGTGGGAGTCATGAGTCGATTTATGGCTAACCCTAGATGGGTACATTGGGATGCAGTTAAGAGAGTATTTAGATATTTGAGGGGTACATCAGATTACTCCATATGTTATCATGGTAACTCTTCTGGATCTCTGCATTTAGTTTTTATTCATGGGTTTGTGGATTCAGATTGGGTAGGTGATATTGATAGCAGGAGATCCACTAGTGCTTATGTGTTCACTATGTTTGGTGGTGCCATTAGTTGGATGAGTAAGTGACAACCTATGGTTGCTTTGTCCACTATAGAAGCTGAGTACATGGCTGCTACTCATGCTTGTAAAGAAGCCATTTGGCTTAGAAGATTATGTTCTGATGTTGGTGTTGATGCAGAATAGATTACTATTTGGTGTGACAGTCAGAGCGCTATTTGCCTTGCAAAGAATCCAACTTTCCATGCCAGAATGAAGCACATTGATGTGCAGTTTCACTTTGTGAGAGATATGGTGGAAGATGGAAAGGTAAATTTGGAGAAGGTAGATACTATGAAGAATGTTGCAGATGCATTAATGAAACCAGTGGGCACTAAGAAGTTCAGATGGTGTTCAGAGTCTATGGGCCTTTTGGCCTATAGCGGTTAGTTCCTGTTATGTTCCTGTTACTCTTACAAGGTGTTCAACAAGTGGGAGAATGTTAGGAATAAGGTGTCTCAACCTTGGATAATTCTTATTCTTATTATTTGTTTTGTAAAATGTATTTCTTGCAAATAATGTTGATGTGTCAGCATCTTGAATTGTGTGTAAGGAGATCATGGCTAAAATAGTTATGACAGATTCCTATGACACATAAGAGCTATGTTAGGAAGATTCAATGACAAGTGAAGACATGTGGCAACTAATAAATTTGAGTACTATACACTCTTCCCCAATTTTCTTAGAGAATGGTAAAACCCTAATACGGTTATCTTTGGGAGTAGCCCTAAAAAGTGAAGCACATGATATAATATTTTTTAGGGTTGTGAAGAGTGATGATGCAAGTGTATTGTTGGAACATTTTATGCTACCGTGATTTGTCTTCAAGGGTTTAGAAATCTTCTAAAAGAACTTGCATTGCAAGTGTATTGTAAGCTGTAATAGTTTTGATCAATACATTGTGCAAGTTTTGGAGTGCTGGGGTTTTTACCAAAAGGTTTCCCCAGGGTATATCATTGTGTCATTCTCTATTTTTCTATATGTATGGTATGTGGTTGCAATATCTTTGTTAAATTAGTTAACAAATCTAAAATTATAAGGATTTAAAAGAATTTGCACAATACTCTCCTATAGAGATTAGCGTAGGAAGCTATTTTCGCACCTGAGTTTCCTTACAGTAAGGTGCAAAGAGCCAAGACCATAGAGTAGCTAGATGCTAATGTTGATATGCTGGTGGTAGATATTGATCCTAGTGCACCACTTACTCCACATGAGGTTGTGAGGAGACTTAGATTACAGGTCAAGGATCTGAAGGTTCGTAGTGCTCAATGGGAGGAGAGGTTTCTTGAGGTAGATAGAAAACATGCTGAGCTTTGTGGTGAGGTTCAAAGATTACAAGAAGAAGTTATTCATCAGACCTCTTGGGCCACATATTATGTGTCTACATACTATATTGTTGTCCTAGTTGCACAGAGAGTTCCTTCGTATTCTCAATATATGTTAGCATCAGAGGGAGCCAGGGCACCCAGAGTAGAGGCAGTGCTAGATGCACCATGACCACCTCCACCAGATGGAGAGGATTAGGCCAATAGTTGATCTTTCCTCCTATTCTAATATTTTGATCTTTTGTCTATAGATATACTATTCTAACTCTGATAGCTCTCATGAGCTCATTCTTGTGTACACTATTCCAGTAGTGCACCCCTGACTAGTTTGAGTTTTATGATATGAGATAAAGATTTTGGTTATAACTTTATTTGTACTTGCCATGTCTTGATTTATTATGATATCATGTGATGCTTATGCTATGACTAGAGTAGAATGTATGTGTGGATATATGTGTTTGAATTTTGTACCTAGTTGTAGACACAACACTTCAGTAAAACATTAGAGGTTAGCAAAAACCAAAATTGTGTAATGAAATAGAAACTAAACTAACCGGGTGATTTACTTCCTTCTAGTAGATGTGAGTATGATACCCTCAGATCAAACGGATATCAGTGACAATGCAACACCTAAACAAAGGATTTCAATGCAAAATATGAAAGACTAAGAATGCAGATTAAGCTATATTTTTGTATTTTCTATGTAATAATATGAAATTTGTTTGAATCTAAGCTATATGAATGAAATGGAATGCAAATTTAATCTAAGAATGCTATGAATGATTATGAAATCTATGATATGAAACTATGCAAAAGCTAATGATCAACTATGAAAGATCTCACAAATCTCTTGTCGCAAGTGCTCAATCCTTCAATCGACAATTCGCCAGAGTAATTGTGCAAATTCGAGTGTTTTTTTTTTTTTTTGAAAATGAAGAGCTGAGCCTTGATTTTATAGAAATCTAGGGCTTTGAGGATGCAGGAGAAAAGCTATAAATCACTCTTGATAAACTCGGGTTGATTTTTGAGCTATCAGGAAATCAGAGATAATTAACTCACAAAAATCATGCAAAACTAGAGTTTTACTCAAAATAGAGTTTTAGATAAAATTTCAACTCATCATCAGATGTTGAGTTTCAATTTAAAATTGATTGTTAATTTCTAGTTGTCTACTTTTCTAAGCGTGCATGATTTAATTATAAATTAATTTAATAAATAAAGTGATTTATTCTCAACTTAACTGATTTTTGAAATAAAATAATTGATTTATGGGTTAATCAATTATTAAATCAAACTTTATTATAAAATTATATTATTAAAAATTGACAGCTAAGATTAATTAATTAAAGAGAAATTTAATCAATTAGTCATAAGATTTTTGATTTATTGTCAAAATTAAATAATACAACTTAAGAATAAATATAATTAAATATAATTAAACAATTAAGTGGCAGTATTAAATCTGATTAATTAAATATTCAAAATATTCAATTAATCAGACTTTAGGATAAATAAGATTTATCACCAAATAATTATTAAATTAAGAATAATTATGATAAATAAGGAATATTTCCTGATGGAGAATTTAGGATAATCAATTAAATTTGATAATGTGTAGATGTGCCTTAGGTTAGGACTTTTGTATTGATTTCATTCGATTTGAAGATGTAGGAGGTTAATGAACCTATAGCCTAGTTTTGGGGTATTACATTAGTGAGTGTTGGAATAAGGAGAGATAGGTAGTGAGAGGGGAGGGGTGAATCAGTGTCTTCTAGAACTTCACTCGTAAAACCATTCAGATCTATAACTATATATTGTGATAACCAATCAAAATAACTTGAATCTAATTGCATAAATCAATCATCTCGTTAACTTTGAGAAAGTAAACAACATGAAATCAATATGACAACACATAACACAAGTATTTTGGTAATGTAGAAACCTTTGAAAGAAGGTAAAAACTGCGGTGGGGATGACACCCACAAATTCTTCACTACTGCAGATAAAAAAGGTTTGCCTGTTAAGGCTAGAAGTTTTGATCACTTCTGGTGATCTTACCCTGTTAGGAGTAACATATTAGATCATCTAGATCTACCTACTAATAGGATTTTAACAACACTAATGAAGTGTGCACTCGATTAAGAGATTTACATAAGACTGTTAAGTCTACTCTATTAAGAGATTTTATCAAAAACTCTATTACAATTGTCAGAAAGTAATAGGTAGTTATCTGCTAGTTGACAACTCAATTGTTTGAAATAGATCAATAAGTGCTCATCAAAATATCACCTTATCTGTGATGATTCTCTACTCTATTCTACTCGATAGCCTTCTCTGATTCTGGTCAATCTAATATCCTCTGTACTCTGTTCTTCTCGGTAAACTGTTTGAGTTGAAGTTAGGCAATGTCTTCAAGTGCTCTGTGATTTATATATATTAGTTCACCAACCACACAAAATGATGTGAACATAGAAAATATATAGTGTTCTATATTTGTCAGTTTAGCAAAAAATTAGGTTACAAAAATAATCATAACCGTAAGATCTACGGTGCAAAAATTAACCTAGATCAACTATTACAATAATATAAACATTACATTTAATGAGTATCTTTTACAATAAATGCTCCTTAATGATGCAGGAGCATCCTGGGTGTAAGAGCAATCTTGCATCACCCAAAAAAGTTTCTATTTTTTTATTTTCAATAAGGGCTATTTTGTGCAGAGCTGCTATTTATGGAAAGTTACTATTTTTGGTAATTTTCGTATGTACTCAGAATGATCTGATTTCTTTCTTGGAGGTTCATTTTGGTCATATAAGTCTGCCAGTAAAGTTTCATTGCCAGATCAAGTGTATATTGGAAGATATTGAAGATTTTCGGTATTGGCAGCAGGGTACAGAAACTTTGAACTCAGTTTTGAAGGCTTTAGAGGCCCCGGATGAGGTCAAAAATTTGGGTGGCGGATGCTTGCACCGGTCAAACTTGTAGAGCACTTCGTGGCATTTCTGAAATGGGGTTATAATAGCTGATCGGGTCAACTGGTGATGACTTATGGTCTTCGGAAGTTGGGCCACCTAAAATGGCAGAAAATAATTTTCTTCAAAATTTTTGTTCGGGTTTCAAGGTTATCTTGAGCTGACTATGATGTAATAAAATGTAAAATAAAATAATTCTAAGTTTTGTTGGCCTTATTGGCTAAAATTCTGGAACCTTCCCAGGCGGTGGAAAATTGCCTATATAAGGAAGGCTGTATTATTGTCTTAGGTAGTTCAGAATAGTTCTGGGTAGTAGATCTGGGTAATAATTTGAAGCTTTGTCCTACAGAATATTGTAAGGGAATGCCCATGTGGCTTTGCATATATTGTAATTCTAAAAGTTTGTAATTTCACATTTGTGGAGATAATAAGAAGCCAATTTTCTGTTCTTGCATATTGTTGTGGTTTCTCTATTTCTATTATGTGTTTGTGGTATTAAGGGGAGCACCCTTCATCAAGTGGTATCAGAGCAGGTTTTCTTGAGTGTGTAAATAGATCGCCGACTGTGAGGTAGTTTGCACCAGGACCGTGGTTAGGGTTTTAGTGCGCATCACAAAAATGCCTCCACGAAGAGAACGTGGTGGAAGAGCTAGTGCTGTGACACCTGAGGTTAGAGAGCTGCAGAGACAAGTGCGAGCATTGCAAGAAGAGATTCGCAGAGGAATAAATCTTAATGTTAGAGATGAAAGCGAGGATGAAGCCGAAGAAAAATATCAAGAAGGAGAAGTTGAAATTGTGAACCAAGAGGAAGAAAGACTTTTTCAGGCGATTTCCAAGATTGGGAAAAGACCTAAGATTGAGGTTCCTAAATTTTTTGGAAATCTTAACCCAGAGGAATTGATCGACTGGATCAATGAATGTGAAGAATATTTTGAGTATGAAGATGTTGAGGATCCTGATAGGGTCAAATTTGCGAAGGCCAGACTGAAAGGTCATGCGAAGATATGGTGGCAAGAGATTCAGTTGGAGCGAAATAGAAGGGGAAAGGAGAAAATCATGAGATGGGATCGGATGGTGGATAAATTGAAGCGACAGTTCATTCCTGTTGATTATGAGCTTGACCTACTGAAGAAAATGCAGAGTTTGAAGCAAGCAGGAAGATCTGTTCAGGAGTATACAGAGGAGTTCTATCGACTTCTCATCAGAACAGGCCATGCAGAAGCTAATACGGAGAAAGTTACCCAATACCTTAATGGGTTAAGGCCAAGCATTCAGGGGGAGCTGAATCTAGTTGGAATGAATAGTATTGAAGAGGCATACCAGTTTGCCTTAAAAGTAGAGGAAAAGATGAACAAGAAGTTTGAGAGCAGACAAAATGGAAGAGGTCACGGTGGACGATCTGGTGGACGGTCATATGGTGGCCGAAATGAAGATCCGAAAAAGAAGGATGAGGCCAGTAGCAGTCAGAATCAGTGAGGAAATAATTCCAATCGCTTCCAAGATCAGAATAATAGAGATCAAAGAGGAAGAGGAAGAGGACAAGGATCTGGAAGAGGTGGCTTCTGTGGAACATATTTTCACTGTGGAGAAGAAGGTCATAGGGCATTTGAATGTCCTCAGCACCAAGGTAGAACAGACAGGAGAAATGAAGGCCAGGCCAGAGTTGCACATGTAGATGAAGATGCCAGATCATCAAATTTTGAAGATGCTGAAAGAGGAGAAACATTGATTAACAGAAGAGTCCTGTTGAGTGGTGAGAATGAACCTGAGCAAAGGAGGAGCTTGTTTCACACCAGGTGCAAGTGTGAAGGTAAATGTTGTGATGTGATTATCGATAGTGGAAGCACTGACAATTTGGTGTCAGAAGAGATGGTGAAAAAGTTGAAGCTCAAGAGACAGAAACACCCACATCCATATCGGATTGCCTAGGTACAGGATGACCACAAGGTCAGGGTCAATGAACAATGCCTGGTGAAGTTCAAGATTGGCGGATACCAAGATGAGGTATTGTGTGATATTATATCTATGGATGCATGTCATATGTTGTTGGGTAGACCATGGCAGTTTGACAGATGTGATGTACATGATGGCCGTGTGAATACCTATTCCCTCACAAAGGATGGAGTGCGACATAAGCTAAAACCATTGAAGGAGACTGAAGAAAAGGTATGTGGCAATGCAAGGATAACTTTTGTTGATGGAAGAAATTTTCTAGATGGTATGAGGCATAAGCATGTATGTTTTGCTTTAATTCCAAAAGCTGATAAAGAAGAAGTAGAAGATGTTCCTATGGAAGTTGCAGATTTGTTGAATGAGTTTTAGGATATTGTATCCGATAACGTGCCTGATGGATTACCACCAGTCAGGAAGATCAGTCATCAGATGGACTTGATCCCAAGAGCGAGTTTTCTGAACAAGGTAGCACACAGAATGACACCTGCAGAAAGTGAGGAGTTGAACAGACAAGTACATGAGTTGTTATAGAAAAGATTGATCCGTGAGAGTCTAAGTCCCTATGTTGTACCAGCGGTATTAGCACCAAATAAGAATGGAGAATGGAGGATGTGTACAGATTCTAGGGCAATAAACAAGATCACAATCAAATACAAGTTTCCATTGCCATGAATGGATGATATTATGGACTGTTTGAGTGGAGCTGTGTATTTTTCAAAGATAGATCTGAAAAGTGGATATCATCAGATTCAGATCAGAGAAGGAGATGAATGGAAGACTACCTTCAAGACAAAGGAAGGACTGTATGAGTGGTTAGTCATGCCTTTTGGGCTAACCAATGCACCAAGCACTTTCATGCAGCTCATGAATGAGGTTCTGAAAGAATTTCTGGGTAAGTTTGTCATTGTTTACCTAGATGATATTTTGATCTTTAGTAAGACATTGGAGGAGCATATGATGCATATTCGTATGGTATTTGAGAAGCTGAGAGAAGAGAAATTGTTGATTAATTTGAAGAAGTGCAGTTTTGTGAAGAAAGAGTTAGTGTATTTGGGATTTGTAGTTTCAGCAGAAGGTCTAAAAATGGACCCAGAGAAGGTACAGGCTATCCTTGAATGGCCTACTCCAAGGAGTGCTACTGACGTAAGATCTTTTCATGGTTTGGCTAGCTTTTCCAGAAAGTTTATTAGAGATTTTAGCAGTATTTGTGGACCCTTGACTGAAACAATGAGAGGGGATAGAAAAGAGTTTAAGTGGACTAATGGGGCAGAAAAGAGTTTTCAATTGTTGAAACAAAAATTTACAGAACAACCTGTTTTAGCACTTCCAAATTTTAATAAGGTGTTTCAAGTAGATTGTGATGCTAGTGGTACTGCAATAGGAGCTGTTATGAGCCAAGAAGGTAAACCTGTTGCTTATTTCAGTGAGAAGTTAAATGATGCCAAGAGGAAATATTCTATTTATGATCAGGAATTTTATGCTATAGTTCAGGCATTAAAGAAGTGGAGACATTATCTGCTTCCTAAGGAGTTTGTTTTGTATACTGATCATCAAGCTTTGCAATATTTGAATAGTCAAGGAAAGTTGAATCAGAGGCATTTGAAATGGGTTGAGTTTTTGCAGAGTTATACATTTGTTTTGAAACACAGGAGTGGAAAGTCTAATAGGGTTGCAGATGCTCTTAGCAGAAGGCAACTATTGATGACAAAAATGTAGATTGAAGTGGTTGGGTTCAAGGAACTCAAGAATTTGTATCCAGAGGATCCTGATTTTGGTGAAGCTTGGAAAGCTTGTACAGAACTTGTTACTCTAGACAGGACGAAATGGTTGGATTTCATCATCCAGGATGATATGCTATTCAGAGGGAGTCAATTGTGCATTCCACAAAGTTCTATGAGGGAGAATCTTATCAAGGAGAAGCATAGTGGAGGATTGGCTAGACATTTTGGTCGTGATAAAACCCTTGGTTTGGTTAGTGAGAATTATTATTGGCCACAATTGTAGCAAGATGTGAAGAAGTTTGTACAGAGTTGCAGAGTATGTCAGATGGTGAAAGGAGTGAAGCAGAATACAGGATTGTATCAGCCATTACCCATACCAAAGAAGCCTTGAGAGGATATCAGCATGGACTTTGTTCTTGGTTTACCGAGGACTCAGCGGGGACATGATTCAATTTTTGTAGTGGTTGATAGATTTTCAAAGATGGCACATTTCATTCCCTGCAAGAAGACTAATGATGTTGTTCATGTAGCAAAATTGTTTTTTAGAGAAGTAGTGAGACTTCATGGTTTGCCAAAGACCATAGTTTTAGATCAGGACACTAAGTTTGTTAGATATTTCTGACGTACGTTGTGGAAGAAGTTGAAGATAGATTTGAAGTTCAGTTCATCACATCATCCACAGACTGATGGACAGACAGAGGTGGTGAATAGGAGTTTGGGAAATTTGTTGAGATGTTTGGTTGGGGATAAGCCAATAGGATGGGATTTGATATTACCACAAGCGGTATTTGCATACAATAATTCTGTCAACAGGAGCACTGGTAAATCACCATTCCAGATTGTATATGGAAGTAGTCCAAGAAATGCATCTGAATTGAGGAAGATAGATAAAGGAGAAATAAGTAGTGCTAAAGCTGAGGATTTTGCAGAACACTTGAAGAACATCCATGGGGAGGTGAGAAAGTATATTACCAAGATAAATGCACAGTATAAGGCTAAGGCAGATGAGAAAAGGAGGTATAAGGAATTTCAAGTTGGTGATGAAGTCATGGTTCATTTGTGGAAGGAGCAGTTTCCAGTTGGTACATATAACAAGCTAAAAATGAAGAAGTTTGGACCATGTAGTATATTGAAGAAACATGATTTAGGAAATGCATATGAGGTAGAATTGCCTACTGAGCTAAATATTTCACCAGTGTTTAATATTTTAGATCTGACAGAGTATCATGAGGGAGGTGTTGAAGATGAGATCACAGCAGCACAATGGAGTATTCCAGCAACTAGTTCAGACACTAAGGAGATCGAAGATATACTGGACAGTCGTGTTGGCAGAAGCACAAGGAACAAGACATATGAAGAATATCTAGTCAAGTGGAAAGGATGACCTATTGAAGATTCATCATGGCTGACAAAGGAGGAGGTTAGCCATTTTGGTTTTCCTCTGCACACCTGAGTCGTGACAGGGTCACTTCTCAAATTACCCCGGGTGTCTGATGCAGGAGCATCCTTGGTGTAAGAGCAATCTTGTATCACCCAAAAAACATTTCTATTTTTTTATTTTCAATAAGGGCTATTTTGTGCAGAGCTGCTATTTATGGAAAGTTACTATTTTTGGTAATTTTTTTATGTACTCAGAATGATCTGATTTCTTTCTTGGAGGTTCATTTTGGTCATATAAGTCTGCCAGTAAAGTTTCATTGCCAGATCAAGTGTATATTGGAAGATATTGAAGATTTTTGGTATTGGCAGTAGGGTACAAAAACTTTGAACTCAGTTTTGAAGGCTTTAGAGGCCCCGGATGAGGTTGAAAATTTGGGTGACGAGTGCTTGCGCCGGTCAAGCCTATAGAGCGCTTCATGGCGTTTCCGAAATGGGGTTATAATAGCTGATCGGGTCAATTGGTGATGACTTATGGTCTTCGGAAGTTGGGCCACCTGAAATGGCGGAAAATAATTTTCTTCAAAATTTATGTTCAGGTTTCAAGGTTATCTTGAGCCGACTATGATGTAATGAAATGTAAAATAAAATAATTCTAAGTTTGGTCAGCCTTATTGGCTAAAATTTTGGAACCTTCCCAGGTGGTGGAAAATTGCCTATATAAGGAAGGCTGTATTATTGTCTTAGGTAGTTCAGAATAGTTCTGGGTAGTAGATCTGGGCAATAATTCGAGGCTTTATCCTACAGAATATTGTAAGGGAATGCCCATGTGGCTTTGCATATATTATAATTCTGAAATTTTGTAATTCCACATTTGTGGAGATAATAAGAAGCCAATTTTATGTTCTTGCATATTGTTGTGGTTTCTCTGTTTCTGTTATGTGTTTGTGGTATTAAGGGGAGCACCCTTCATCACTTAATCTTGGTAAACTATTTTACAATCTATTGTAACCATTTACATACAAGAATGTGCCATTTCAGATTACTATGCCATTTTCTGCGGTCATCGGTAAACATTGTATAAGCTACTCGGTGTATATTGTCCGTGAGTGTCGATGTCATTGGTGCTCGGTAAACTATGTGATGCTCAGTGTAAAGGCTTTACCAACTACCCAGTCTTCTAGTTACTGACCAACTCAATATAAGTAACCAACTGACCTATTTAATATCCTTTGATACTAATGACAACCTTAAATTCTCAATAGAGATTAACAATCTCCCCCTTTGACATTAGTATCAAAACTTCAAATGTATATAGACAAAATATTCTTATCTATTCCTTATATCTCCACCATATACATATTCACAACAAAAAATTTCTAAGTACAAAGTACTCCCCCTCGGTGCATGCTCCCAGTAGTATGTACATATACATATCAAAGTTTACTTATTTGGCATATACATGTTTTCCCCCTTTTTGATAAAAATTTGAAACACAAAAATATAATGTATACTTACATATCAAAAATGTTTTGATGGGTTTTCTTTACTAATGCCAAGAGGTTGGCACATTCCTCTTTCAAGTTGGTAAGAGAAATATGATCAAGACTGACTTGTGCATGCATGTCAAAGATGTTTTCTAACACTAAAATCTTGGGTGTTGATACAAGTTGTTCAGCTTTGACAATATGTGCTTCAAAAATTTTCAGGTATGGAATGAGTTTTGTTTGTAACTCTATAACCTGATCGATGATGCATGCTTCTTGTTTCCTTAGATCTTCTATCATCCACTAGAGTTCCTGTACTCAGTGAATATGCTTTGTGAAAGTAGTTGGCTCAGTGATAGCTGCTTGTGTACTCAACTTGATTTCTGCTTCGAAACCTTTTATCTTTTCACTGACTTCAGTAGAGAAGGTGTCTATAGTACAAAGATGGATAAAAAATTGATAGATTATTTGGGTAATATATTTTACCTCGGTAATGACCTCAGATAATTTTACCTTTATCAGTGCCACTTCTGTGCTAATCCTTTCTGCCAATTTGTCTTGAATTTTTTATTCTACCCTTTCTTCTATTCATTTGTCTGCATCTGCATCAGGGGCATTGACTGTGTTGGTGAGTGTAGCAAGTTGATCTATGATGGGAGTATTCTCATCAATATTTGTCTCCAATACTATCTGTTGTAGAATATCCCTCACATCATGTAATACCTCTTTTCATTTGTGTTCTTGCCTTAACTTTTCTTGTGCCACATTTCTTGAACATAATTACCCATATCGACTTAGTTCCTTGGGGCTTAGGGTTCTTAGGTCACATTCTGGTATAAGTATGACTTCATCAATGGTGACTGACCCTTTTTCTTTCTTCTTCTTCTTCTTCTTCTTTTGTGCAAGAGGTGACTTCTTCTCACTAATAACAATAGATTTTTCTCCACTTTTTGGAGTATCCTTCCCAAGTGACACTATATTTTCTTTCTTTTACTCCTTGGTAGGTGGTGTGGGAGTCTCGATTGTAGTGTTAGAGGGGTTCACCTCGGTTTAATTTGTTCCTTCTAGTTCCTTTGTTTTAGTGGATTGTGCCTCTATTTTGTTAGGCTCATTTGTATCTACAGGTTGCTCAGGTGCCTGTATCCCTATTGTATCCTTTTGTTGCTCGGGATGTGAGTCATCGAGTTGTACTTGTGAAAATATTTCAGCTACCTCTGCAAGTACATGAGGTTCACCCGGTAGACATGTGAGCGCAATATCAATATCTAGTGCTTCATCTTTATTTGGTGCAATAATCACATCTTCATCATCTGTATCATCAAGATCACCATTTGTGATGTCCTCAATGAGTGCATCATCATCGGTTTGCTTCTTCACTTGGATCTCTACATGATCTGGTGCATCCTATGAAATGCTTATTTCTTCCTTTTTTCTAGTGATATCAATTACCTCGGTAACTGATATACTGATGTCCTTTATGTTCTTTCCTTTGTTATCATCAATGAAAATACCTTTACCTTTTCAACCGTGTCTCTTCTTAGATAGTTTCAGGAATGCTTCCTATTTAGCTTTCTCTTCTACTTTCAAAATTGATGTCCATAGTGAATCACATGTGACATCCATATCAGCCACATTCTCATCCATTACCTACATAACTCTATTCTTGACTAGAAATCTTGCTTGGTACTTTGTCAAGTATTCACTTACAACATCATAGCTGAAGTGTGAGGTTGCACGAACTAACGATTGCTCTTGTTTCCTTTTCTCTATATCTAGTGCAATAGCCCATTTCTCATTTATTTTCTCATCTAGTTCCTTTGACAATTGACATGAGAATTCCATTAGTACTCTCTTGAATTTAATCATCGTCTAGATGATAGCATGTTCTAGCTTTGTCTTGTCCTCAATTAACATTTTGTCAAATTTGCCTATGCCTAGATCTGCAAGATTTCCATTTTCAATTATATCTTCAATTATTTCTTCTATTGTACTTTCCCTATTACAAACTATCTTGAATTGATTAGGATCATTTTTAGTTTCAGTCTCCTCTATATCTTCTTTTCTTCTAACAAATTTTCTCCTTTTCTTTGTTGCCTCAACTAGAACCTTTGTCTTTCTCTTAACACATTTTCTTGTCGATGTAGCTGCCCTCAATTTCTTAACTTTTATTTCCTCTTTCATCAGAGGGGATGAGGCTGCAGTTGATGACCTTGTTTTCATAGCTTTTTGTTCTGGTAACTGCATTTCCTGTTCAACATTGGTGGGAGGAACTAGTGTGGGATCCTTTTCTTTGTCTAACTTGATCTCCTCACTATCATAGGGCTTGTCAGCCAACCGTAATGGACCTTCGGTTACCTATTCAACCGGTATCCCTTCAGATGTTTTTGACTTATCTCCATATTTAGTAGTGAGATCCTTCTTCATTTTCTTTACCTTTTTGTGAATTCTTCCGATCTCAATATTAGTAGATATCCTAGATTTAGCTTCTTTGAATACTCCAAACCTAGTGATTGTGGGATCCTTCGATACTGCAAGTAGTGCATTAATAGATTTCAAAGCAAAATTGTAGTTCATTTCATATCCCATCGGTGCCAGCCATTTTTTTCTAGGTTCAACTACCTTTTGTTGGAAATAATTATCTAAAGGAAATTGCTACTCAAATTATGTATTGTCTCTGATGTCACACAATGTCATAGTCTGCAACATTCAGTACCTACCGAACTCAGTCGGTCTGCCTGTTAGTAAATTTAGTGCCTACCGAGTCCACTCAGTTATCAAAGAAAATTCAGTGTTTACCAAGTTCAGTCGGTT
The DNA here is from genome assembly GCA_027943335.1 of Chamaecyparis obtusa. Classification (NCBI taxonomy): domain Eukaryota; kingdom Viridiplantae; phylum Streptophyta; class Pinopsida; order Cupressales; family Cupressaceae; genus Chamaecyparis; species Chamaecyparis obtusa. Next base: position 224,811 of record BSBK01005647.1, on the reverse strand, counting down.
ATCGAAGGAAAGATAGCATTTACCAAGTTCAATTGGTCATCAAAGAAAATTTAGTGTTTACCGAGTTCAGTCGGTTATCAAAGAAAAGATAGTGTTTACCGAGTTCAGTCAGTTGTCAAAGAAAAGATAGCATCTACCGAGTTCAGTCAGTTTTTGAGGAAAAAGGATTATCAGTGTTTACCGAGTTCCATCGGTCTCTGAAAGATTGTAGAAAGTTATGGTCACCGAGAACCATCGGCCCTTGAAGGATTTTTGTAAATAAAGTTTGCTTAATTCAGCCGACTATTATACTAAGTAATGTCGATTTGACAAATCTAAAATCATATAAATAAAAGGTCAAATGTGAAAATAAGACATATACAACAGAAGATATATAGAAGAAAAGCAGAAAAGGTGTGTGCGAATTTGTGAAGGATGATCAGATATCCTTGAGGTGCAGCAGAGATATATTCGATCAGGAAGGATCAGACTTATGTAGAACAGAGATCTGTAATTAGCAAGGTAGTTGCATTATTATACAGGTCATTTTCATTATTACCTTCTTATCATTGTAACAGTGAATTGTAAATCTCTTAACCGAGTTGGTTTAATAGCCATATTGTAAATCCTTTAACAAGGTGACAATTCCATTGAATTGTTTTCAAGACCTCTTACCAGGCCACTCCTAGCAGGGTGATTAAATCCTCTAACAAGGTCACACCTAACAGTGTGTTTTGTAACCTTTTACCGGGTTGGCTTCTAACTGGGCATCACTTTAGAAAAGTGAAAATCAGTATCTAGATGCATTGGTGGTTTTTCCCATATTGGGTTTCCACGTTAAATCTTGTGTCTCTTGTGTTCTTAATTGCTATCTTAATCACATACAAGTGCTGATAAATATCTAAAGATAATTTACTAATACTTTCTGCATCTACAAAGTTACTGCAATCTATTTACAGAGTGCTAAATAGATAATATTCATTAAGATATCCTAAGGGATCTGGAAAGAAATATTTGTTAAGTGTTTTATGGTTGACTGATTCACCCCCCCCTCTCAGTTAGTTCACCCATATTCCATCAATTGGTATCAGAGCTTGTGGTGCTTGCAGGAAGGGTTTCAAGGACCTAAGCTAAAGATCAGGATGTCTTACAAGAGGGAAATTCTGAAGCTCAATAGAGATAACTTTTTAGCATGGCAAGGTCTCATGTGACTTCATTTGGCTTCCATTGGTGATTCAGGATGCAAATACATTGATGAAGAATACACAGTTCCTACTGGCGCATTAACTGTTGAAGACATTGCAGAGAAGAAGACTCATAACACCATGATGATAGACATTGCATCTACTCTCAGCTATGAAGAATTTGATGATATTAAAGAATGCACTATTGCATATGAAATTTGGATGGCACTGAAGAAAATATATGGTGGTGATGCAAATGTGAAAAGATCCAAAGCAGAAAGCCTAAGAGGACAGTTCGACAAGATGAATATGAAAGAAGATGAAAACATTGCAAAATATGTTGAAAGAATCAAAGCAAGTGTTAGTGCAATTAGAGCTTGTGGAGGAACAATCTTTGATGAAACTATTATAAGTAAGGTACTTAGAACACTACTCCCTATCTATGCAATTAGAGTATCAGCTATTCAAGAAAGAAGATGTGAAACAAACCACAATATAACTTTGGATGCTTTAGTTTGAAGATTGACAGCCTTTGAATTAGACAACTATGACAACTATGTTCCAAGTTCCAAAAATATTGAGTCAGCATTTGAGGCCAAGGTTTCACTAAAGAAGAACAAGAAAATAAAAGAAGTTCAGTTAGAAAGTGAAGAAGTATCAGAAGAAAGTTCTGATAGTGATCTTGAAATTGTAGAAGCATTACTTGCAAAGAAGTACTCTAAAGGGAAAGGTAAATATAAAGGTAAAACTCCTTTAATCTATTTTTCATGTGAAGAAATTGGACATATTGCAGCTAGGTGCCCAAACAAGTAGGTCAAGGAAGAGAAGAGAAGTCACAAGTACTATGGAAAAAAAAATTTCAAATCATTCAAGGATAAAGGTAAGAAAACATGTTTTATGGCTAAAGATTCTGATGATAGTGAAGAAGAAATTGTCTTTATTGCTATAAAAGATGAATCTGATGATGATGAAGATAAGATGGCACTTATTTCTCATCTAAGAAAAGATGATATATGGATAATAGATAATGGATGTTCACACCACATGACTGTTGACAAGACAAAATTTGAATACCTAGAAGACTGTGATAGTGGCAATGTAAGATTTGGAAACAATAAACCTTGTTGTATAAAAGGAAAAGGAAGAATCTCATTAACCAATGAACTCATATGTGATAATGCCTATTGGGTTGAAGGACTAAAAAATAATCTTCTAAGTGTAGCACAGCTAATCAACACTAGTTTCAAGGTTGAATTCATGAATGGTCAAGCAAGAGTGCTAGATGAAAAAGGAAAACTCATTGGATCAGGCAAACAAACAAAAGGTAACTTATTTTATCTTGATCTCAGTGAATATTCATGTTTTATTGCTCAAATTGAAGAAAGTTGGCTATGGCACAAAAGGTTATGTCATGTGAACTTTGATAACATGATAAAAATAAGCAAATTCAAGAAGGTTAGAGGCATTCTTACTTTGAAGAAACCTGATACTGGTCTATGTAAGAATTGTCAGATTGGCAAAATGAGTAAAACTAGTTTTAAGAGTAAGAACTATCAGTCTACAGAAATTTTGGAAATTGTGCATACTGATTTATGTGGACCTATTGGAATACAAAGCTATACTGGAGATAAATTCTTTATTCTTTTCGTTGATGATTATTCTAGAATGATGACTGTTATGTATTTAAGAGAAAAGTCAGAAGCATTTGAAAAGTTCAAATGGTACTTAGCAAGAGTGGAAAAGGAAATAGGGAAAAGGAAATAGGGAAAATATTGAAATGCTTAAGATCAGACAGAGGTGGTGAATTCATCTCCCATGATTTCAATAACTTTTGCATTGAAAGAGGAATCAAAAGGCAGGTATCAGCTCCTAGAACTCTTGAGCAGAATGGAATAGCAGAAAGAAGAAACATATCTATTATGGATTGTGCAAGGACTCTAATGATAGAAAAGAACATCGCTATAAAGTACTAGAAGGAAGCTATCAGCACTGTAGTTCATACCTTGAACTGAGTACAATTGAAGAAAGACACATTCAAAACTCCTTATGAACTATGGTATGGCTATAAACCCAATGTAAGTTACATGAAAGTATTTGGTAGCAAATGTTATATCTTAAAAGAATCCAGAAGAAATAAATTTGATGTGAAAAGTGATAAAGGAATATTCTTAGGATATTCTAGCAAAAGCAAGGCATACAAATGTCTGAGCTTATCTACTCACAAAGTCATAGAAAGTATACATGTAAAATTTGATGAGTTTGTAGAAAAGACTGAAGAAAAAAGCAAAATGGAACCTAAAAACTACAGAAGATTCATTTACATTGAACCTGAAACATTGGCAAACACAACTATCAATGAGGAAACTATATCTACTGAGCTGAGCACAATTATCGAGTCACAAGAAGAAGTTCAAACTGAGTCACAGGAAGAAATTCAAACCGAGTCTCAACCTGAAGTTACCGAGCAAATATCTACCAAGCCCGAGCAACCTGAAGAAGAGATCCTAGAAGACAACAACATGAATCATTCAAAAAGCAAGGAACCTATACTAGCCAAATATGTCAGAAGGAATCATACACCAGATCAAATTATTGGAAACAAATCAGATGTTACTATGACAAGAAGCAAGCTAAAAGGTACATGTCTGCTTACTGATTTTGAACCTAGAAATATCAAAGATGCATTGAAAATTGAAAGTTGGATTGAAGCAATGAATGAAGAATTAGAACAAATACAAAAGAACAAAACATGGACTCTTGTACCTAGACCTAAAGATAAGAATGTAATTAGAACAAAATAGGTATTTAGGAATAAGCTGAATGAAGATGGTCAAGTATCTAGAAACAAAGCTAGATTGGTATGTAAAGGTTATTCTCAAGAAGAAGGTATAGATTATGGAGAAACTTTTTCTCCTGTTGCAAGATTAGAAGGTGTAAGAACTCTACTTGCCTATGCAGCACATAAAGGATTTAAGGTATATCAGATGGATATAAAATCTACATTTCTCAATGGAATTCTTGATGAAGAAGTCTACATTGAACAACCTGAAGGTTTTGTTGATCTAGATAAAAAGGACATGGTCTGCAGGTTACACAAAGCATTGTATGGATTGAAACAAGCTCCTAGAGAATGGTATGAAAGACTCCATAACTATTTGATTCAAATTAATTTCAAAAGAGCCAATGATAACAACAATCTGTATATTAAAGAAGGACCGGATGACAAAATTGTATTGGCAGAAATATTTGTAGATGATACTATATTTACAGGGAATGAGGATCAGTGCAAAGAATTTTCAGAGCAAATGAACAAAGAATTTGAAATGTCTATGTTTGGTTTAATAAAATTCTTTGTTGGTCTTCAAATTCAGCAAAGCAAGAATGGTATATACATTACTCAATCTAAATACATTAAATAAATACTTAAAAAGTTTGGTATGGAAGATTCAAAACCAGTTGGTACACCCATGTGTACTGGACTGAAACTTACCAAAAATGATGATTCAAAAGATGTAGATCAGACCTTATACCGATCTATGATTGGAAAATTACAGTATGTAGTACACACAAGACCTGATATTGCCTTAGCAGTTGGTATAGTAGCCAGATTCTCAGCAAAACCTAAGGAAAATCATATGATGGCAATCAAAAGAATCTTAAGATACTTAAGAGGAACTGAAGAATATGGTTTGTGGTATAAATTTGGAGGCAATCTAGATTTAAAAGTATTTACTGATGCTGATTGGGCATGGAACATTGATGATAAAAAAAGTACAAGTGGTGGAGCATTTTTTCTTGGAAAAAGACTGGTATCCTGGACCAGTAAAAAGCAAAATTGCACATCCCAATCCACAGCTAAAGCAGAATATGTTGCTACTGCAGTAAATTGTTCAAATATTGTTTGGTTTAAACAGTTATTACAAGGTATGAAGGTTGAAATCAAAGAACCAGTTGTTATATTTTGTGACAATACTAGTGCAATAAACATTTCGAAGAATCCAGTGATGCATTCCAAAACCAAGCACATTGCTATTAAATATCACTTTGTCAGAGAATTGGTGCAGGACAAGGAAATTAGATTAGAATATATTCATTCAAAAGAGCAGATTGCAGACATTTTCACCAAACCATTACCTAAGGATGCATTTGTGTATCTAAGAGGTAAGTTAGGGATCATTCCCCTATCCGAGGCTCACTAAATATAGTTTTAGTGATGCATCAACCAGTTGATGCAGCATATTCAAGGAATCATTGCATATGAATCAGTACTTGAGGTACATTAGTTTACACCGGTAATATGTGAATTATCTTTGGCATGTGTTGTCAAAGAGGGAGTGTTTGCTATGTCTTTGCTATTACTTCAAGAAATTTTCAATAGACAGAAGAAGAGTTTTCAAGAAATAGGAAGTTTTCTGACAGAGGGAGATTTGGATCTGAACCGAGCTAATTCTTTCAAATTTCTTATGCTATGACATATTGTGTTGCCATCAATGCCAAAGAGGGAGATTGTTGGAAACAATTGTCTGAAGGAAATTGCTACTCAAATTATGTATTGTCTTTGATGTCACACAATGTCATAGTCTGCAACATTCAGTACCTACCGAGCTCAGTCGGTCTACCTATCAGTAAATTTAGTGCCTACCGAGTCCACTTGGTTATCAAAGAAAATTTAGTGTTTACCAAGTTCAGTCGGTTATCGAAGGAAAGATAGCATTGACCGAGTTCAGTCGGTCATCAAAGAAAATTCAGTGTTTACCGAGTTCAGTCAGTTATCGAAGAAAAGATAGTGTTTACCGAGTTCAGTCGGTTGTCGAAGAAAAGATAGCATCTACCGAGTTCAGTCAGTTTTCAAGGAAAAAGGATTATCAGTGTTTACCGAGTTCCCTCGATCTCTGAAAGATTGTAGAAAGTTATGGTCACCGAGCACCGTCAGCCCTTGAAGGATTTTTGTAAATAAAGTTTGCTTAATTCAGCTGATTGTTATACTAAGTAATGTCGATTTGACAAATCTAAAATCATATAAATAAAAGGTCAAATGTGAAAATAAGACATATATAGCAGAAGATATATAGAAGAAAAGTAGAAAAGGCATGTGCAAACTTGTGAAGGATGATCAGATATCCTTGAGGTGCAGCAGAGATATATTCAATCAGGAAGGATCAGACTTATGCAGAACAAAGATCTGTAATTAGCAAGGCTGTTGCATTATTATACAGGTCATTTTCATTGTTACCTTCTTATCATTGTAACAGTGAATTGTAAATCTCTTAACCGAGTTGGTTTAACAGCCATATTGTAAATCCTCTAACAAGGTGACAATTCCATTGAATTGTTTTCAAGACCTCTTACCAGGCCACTCCTAGCAGGGTGATTAAATCCTCTAACAAGATCACACCTAACAGTGTGTTTTGTAACCTTTTACCGGGTTGGCTTCTAACCGGGCATCACTTCAGAAAAGTGAAAATCAGTATCTAGATGCATTGGTGGTTTTTCCCATATTGGGTTTCCATGTTAAATCTTGTGTCTCTTGTGTTTTTAATTGCTATCTTAATCACATACAAGTGCTGATAAATATCTAAAGATAATTTACTAATACTTTCTGCATCTACAAAGTTATTGCAATCTATTTACCGAGTGCTAAACAGATAATATTCATTAAGATATCCTAAGGGATTTGGAAAGAAATAATTGTTAAGTGTTTTATGGTTGATTGATTCACCCCCCCCCCCCCTCTTAGTTAGTTCACCCATATTCCATCACCTTTATCATTGAGTGGTTTGTGCTAACTACAAAACATATTTCATCTTCCAACTTACTCACTAATTCCCTTGGAATTCTATTTCTTTGCTACATTTTTGTCTGAAATTCTTTGAAATATGCATTACATTCCCTATTCAGATTATCTCCTAAACTTTTCATCATTTCACCAATTTGTGCAGTTATCAATTTATTGGGTTGCAAGTTTACTTTACCAATACTAGGTAGATATTTTTGCAGATAGAAAAATGTATAGACAAGAAATGATCTGTACTTACATGTGCTGGACTTCTTTGATCTTATTATCTTTATATTCTCTTTCAATTGGTGTAGTAGTATTTTGGCAAGATCTACTTGGTGATCTTTCTTCAGAATTTTATATGCCATGTCCATGGCATTGCAAGGTACGCTATTTAGTCTACTAGATTGAAATATCTTGTACCCAATGACATGCATTGCAAATTTTACCACTGGGTCTTTGATGGATGATATTTTCAATGCCCTACTGTCCCATTAAGCTCCAGTGTTCTTTTCAACGTCGGGATGAGATGAACTTCGAAAGGATTTTTCTTTGTTGGTTAAAGGGTACCCAATAACCCTACTGATAATCTTCTTTATGACCTCAATAGGTTTATCTAACCAAAATTTTCCATCATGAAATTTTCTTAGCATGATTATTATCCAATCAGTTCTGAATGTTTGTAGGAAGTAGGTAAAATACGATAGCTTGGACTCCTCAATCTTCTTATATTTAGATTTTATCTTTCCATCCACTCCACAAAATTGTTGACAAGTACCAATGGTCTCAAAATCACCTACTTCTCTGATTTTGTAGTGAATATAGGCCCTAACATCTTCTGTTAACAAAACCCTATTTGGAATACTCGAGAATGGGCCCATATCATTTGTTTGTGCTGCAACCTCAGGATGCGGTTTGAATTTGGCCTCAGTGAAATTAGCCCTAACAATTAATTCTACTTCCACCTCAATGCTTTGTGATTTTCTTGTAGTTGATGTTGATTCCATAAATCAATCCTAGGGTTTTGGCAAGAAATAGATAACCAGTGTTCGGTATGCAAATGAACTTACTCGATATTGTTGAAGAATTATTGTCAGTTTGATCTACAGTAGCTTTGAATCTTTTCTAAAAATATTTAGCTCAAAATCTTCTCTGTAACATCTCTATTCTTTGAAATCTCAATGTAACAATGAACTCTGTTTCTGCATATTTATAGGCTTTTCGATATTCTCACTCAAAATTTTGTGCATTCAATGCATGACCTAAATTTTGGTATGAAATAGCTGTCAGCTCGGTAATGTCTACAATTTCCTTTTCTTGGGTAACAAAGAATTTCTTCATCAGTTAGTACTGTTGTTGGTTAACCTTGTATAGTGATTACCGATGGGTAATCAACTCTCGTTTCTTCTTTTACCGACTATGTGACATTTGTAAACTCATAACACATAAACCATAGTGCATCTTTATTCATGCAGATTTGGTATTTTTCACATCATATATAAGGAACTATATGCAAAATGTGATCATTTAAAAATGTCAGCTCCATACATACCATTGTCATTTTAAGTGGAGGTACCGATGTCACCCAATCTAGTGGACCAAGTTTCACCGACAATGTTACTTGACTTAGCATTCTCATTAGATGCTTTCTTCTACATTGTGTTCCTTAACTTTGTCAGTTCTGCAATGTTATATCCACTCTCAAATATATGGTTTTCATCTGGTGCCTGGTCTCTATAGTTCTTGCTTAAATGACTGACATTGTGACAGTGCATACATGCCATTGCTGCATTTGTCTAGTTTCTTGATTGTCCAATTGGACTCTTTCTGTAATAGTTTGTTGTAATATGTCCATATTGACCACATACAACATAGTTAGTCCATGTATTATAATCCCAAACATATGTATTACCTTGTCTCTTTGGTTGATATGGCTTTTGTTGTGTTTTCTACTTAGGAGCCCATACTTGTTTCATTTTTGCCTTGCAGTCCCTTGCAGTGTGTCCATTCTTATTACAAGTATAGCATATTTTCTCCTCAGTAGTATTATTAGCAATGTCATTCTACTTAGCTTTGCATTCATAAGCTGGATGTCCAAACTTACCATAGTAATAACAATATCCATTGAGTTTAGGAATGACAGGAGGTTTACCTTGTACTTTGCTTCTGCACACATTAGATGTATGTCCTGGTTTTCCACAGTGATAACATGTCAACACTTTAGGTTTTTGACTTTGATTGTTGTTGACTTTTTTAGCTTGTTGTGATGATTCTCCTTCACCGGTGTAGCCTATACCACTCTTCTTCTAAATCTTCTTTGTTTAGTCAGGAAATCATCAATCTTTTTAGAACTGTCCTCAACTATCTTCATCATTTCATTGTGTTGCTTTTGTATCTTTATTTCATTTCTCATTTTTTCATTGTCTTCTCTGAGTATTGCAACATCTTCAAGTCTTCTTGATAATTCTCCATTTACTCAGGTCATTTCTTGATTAATTGTCATCATCTAATTTGATACTTGGAAGTGACGATTAGTGAGTCTCTATATTTCACTTTCTTTTGCTTGAAGTTGTCTAGTCATCAGTCTTCGATCTTCAATAGCCAACTTCTGATCTTGTTCAGCTTGTCTAGCATTGTTCATGATTTCCACCATTCTCACCATCTGAGATTCATGACCGATTTGAAGTTCTTTCACTTGCTTAGATAGATGCTGATTCTTTTCAGATAAATCATAGATTATGCTTTCAGATCCATCAGAGCTTGATCCAATATGATCAAATATTTCATCAGTAGGCTCTTCATGATAACTAATTTCATTCTGTAGAATTGCAAGATTCTTCCTTTCAACCAATAATTTCTTCATTTCTTCCTTGGCTTGTTTATACTATTCCACAAACATATGTATTTGTATCTTCTAATTCTCAATAGTCTTGTGAAGCTTGTATCTCTCCATGACTTAGATCTTTATGCTTCAGTGGTTAGACTATTCAACAAGAGAACTAAGATCTAATACCAATTGTTGGAATAAGGAGAGATAGGTACTAAGAGGGGAGGGGTGAATCAGTGTCTTCTAGAACTTCACTTGTAAAACCTTTCAGATCTATAACTGTATATTGTGATAATCGATCAAAATAACTTGAATCTAATTGCATAAATCAATCATCTAGTTAAATTTGAGAAAGTAAACAACATGAAATCAATATGACAAAAACATAACACAAGTATTTTGGTAACGCATAAACCCTTGTAAGAAGGTAAAAACTACGGTGGCGATGGCACCAACAAATTCTTCACTACTGCAAATAGAAAAGGTTTTCCTATTAAGGCTACAAGTTTTGATCACTTCCAGTGATCTTACCATGTTAGGAGTAATATATTAGATCATCTAGATCTACCTAGTTATAGGATTTTAACAACACTAATGAAGTGTGCACTCAGTTAAGAGATTTACATAGGACTGTTAAGTCTACTTTGTTAAGAGATTTTATCAAAAACTCTATTGCAATTGTCAGAAAGTAATAGGTAGTTATCTACTAGTTGACAAATCAATTGTCTGAAACAGATCAATAAGTGCTCATCAAAATATCACCTTATCTGTGATGATTCTCTAGTCTATTCTACTTGGTAGCCTTCTCTGATTCTACTCAATTTGATATCCTCTGTACTCTGTTCTGCTTGGTAAACTGATTGGCTTGATGTTAGGCAATGTCTTCAAGTGCTCCATGATTCATATATATTAGTTCACCAACCACACTAAATGATGTGAACATAGAAAATATATAGTGTTCTATTTTTGCCGCTTTAGCAAAAAATTAGGTTAAAAAAATAATCATAACCCTAAGTTCTACAGTGCAAAAATTAACATAGATCAACTATTACAATAAGATAAGTATTACATTTAATGAGTATCTTTTACAATAAATGCTCCTCGATCTTGGTAAACCATTTTATGATCTATTGTAACCGTTTGCATAGAAGAATGTGCCATTTTAGATGACTATGCCATTTTCTATGATCATCAGTAAATATTGTATAAGCTGCTCGGTGTATACTATTCATCGGTGTTGGTGTCACTAGTGCTCAGTAAACTATGTGATGCTCGGTGTAAAGGCTTTACCAACTGCTTTGTCCTACTTCTAGTTATCGACTAACTCAATATAAGTAACCGACCAACCTATTTAATATCCTTTGATACTAATGACAACCTTAAATGCTCAATAGAGATTAACAGTGAGGGTGCTAGTGCATTTCTTAGTTGTGTTTGTCTAGCCCTTATCTTCCCAATCTCTTTTTCTAACTTCTCTATTTTGTCTATTTTTCATTGATAAACATTATTGCAAACATTTATATCTTGAGAGGGATCTTCAACAGATTTCCTTGTTGCTACAATCTGGGACTCTGCTTCCTGAATCTTCTTTCAATTTTCTAAAGTGAGTTTATCCTTTTTCATGCAATTAGCTATATGCTTTCTTCCTTTTTCTACTATCTCCTTCAACATTATTTGTCCAATCTTTAGAGAATTGAGGTCTAAAGAGAAATTTTTTATCAAATCATTCAGTATTTTCTTATTGTAATTCTCTTTTACAATTTTTATTGCTGAGTCTTCTAGACTTCAAAATTTTTCCTTGAAGTTTGACAAAAGCCTACTAACATCATCCACTGAACAAATTGTTATCACTATATAAATTTTCCTAGTTTCATGCTAATATTTTTGAAAATGATCCAAGTTATTGACCTAATGGTAGGGTTTTATGGTAAAACCCTAAGTTTGATCAAAGCCCTAACCTAACCTGAGTCTTGTTATAATTTCTTGGTACTTTTTGGCTCACTAATCCTCCAAAATATGCATGTGCTAATTTTCAACCCCATTAACCCATCACTTTACATGTTATATCATTAGGTTGTCAGGTAGGGTACCTTTTAATTTTTTCTTTCAAAGCCTAAGTTTTTGATGAATTTTTCCTAAGTATTGACCTTTTGAAACTTGTGGATGTCATTGAACCACAAGACTACCCGTTGTTAGAATCTCTGACATGTGCTTTAGTGACAAAGCACCACCTATCCAAGTGGGCCCATCTGGTAAAGGAGCGTGCTGGAAACTAAACAACTTAGATGAATGGTTGTCGGTATACCGTTGGATGAAGATGATAGCTTTTTAAGCATCACACTTTAGCGACAGGCATCCAATCAAATTTCTCACTAACAGTGGCAGGTTCTAGCTTATCAGTTTCCATGGCATTTCTCTTGGGTTGACATCTATCTCTAATAACATAGCAGTTTTGGGGTTAGACTTGTTGGCATTAAGCAGAATTGCCACTAGTGACAACACTTATTTGTGTTCTCAGTGCAAACCGAGCAAACAGTGCAAACCGAGCAGACAGTGCAAACCGAGCAAACAATGCAAACCGAGCAAACAGTGCAAACTGAGCAAACAGTGCAAACCGAGCAGACAGTGCAAACCGAGAAAATAGTGAAAACTGAGCAAACAGTGCAAACCGAGCAAACAGTGCAAACTGAGCAAACAGTGCAAATCGAGCAGACAGTGCAAACCGAGAAGACAGTGCAAACCGAGCAAACAGTGCAAACCAAGCAAGTTAGTACAAACCGAACAGGACAGTGTAAACTGAGTAACATCATGTCTACCGAGTCACTAGTATTTACCAAGTTCAAAACCTACCGAGTGATCAGTATGAACCGTGCCTTCACTTCTACCGAGTGTATGATGATGCCGAGTAATGTAGTTGACGCCGAGTATCAGAAAGTCACCGAGTCAGTTTGCAGGAACTGTGTAACCATACTTGGGCCGACTTAGTAGCACTTATGTTTATTTGTCAAGCCGACTTTGTAATTATAATTGTAATTAATTGTTTAAGACTTGTATATAAATAATGTTGTAAAAATGTCAAGATGTATGAAAGTAGTATATATGTGAAAGAGAAAGAAAGGCAGAGATAAGCGAATTATAGAAGGCTTCAGCAGTATAAGGAACAGAAAAGACAAATTCATCATAGAAGGTGATCAGTACATCAGCGAATCTCAATCAGCAATCCAGTTGCAAAGCAAGAGATCTACTGTTTCATCCTAATAGGTGAATCAGTACTAAATCCTTTAATCGGGTAGACTTAACAGTCTTTTGTAAAATCTCTTTACCGAGTGCATACTTCATTGTATGTTTTGTAAATCCTTTAACAGGGTGGATTTAGCAATCCTTATTGCTCCTAATAGGGCAGATCATCCGAAGTGATCAAATTGTAAGCCTTAACCAGCCAACTTTATTCTGCAGTATTAAAGCTTTGTGGGTTTCATCCCCACCCCAGTTTTACTTTCTTTTGGAAGGTTTCTGGGAAACCAAATCTATGTGTCACTATTGTGAATGCTTTTAAGTTTCATGCTTTCTGTATGCAAAGGTTAAAAGTAAATTACATGTTAAAATTGTAAGAAAATTTGGAGTTACTGATTCACCCCTCCCCTCTCAGTAACTCGGTTAATTCCTGAATATTTCCAACAATTGGTATCAGAGCAGCATTGGTTCTCAAGATAAAGCTTAACTAGCTTAAGCAAAGATCCAGGACAATGGAGGTATTCAAACTAAACAAGGTGATTGAAAATGAAAAGCTAGATCTGGAAATGGCCATAGCTAAACTCAAAGAAGAAAAAGAACATCTTTCCCAATCCCTAAGAAGAAGGAAGGAACTTGCAAATCAGATGAATGATCAGAATTACATTGAAGAAAAGATTGAAGATCTTCTTCCCTCGAATAACTCAGATGAAGCAAACAATGCTGTCAAAGAACTCCTAGAAAAGAATGGGTCTCTGCAGGAAGAAGTGAGAAAATTGAAAAGAGAACAAGAACTACACTCTACAAGATTCTGTGAGATCTTGGAACAAAGAAACAAGTTGAAAGATGAATTAGATGGAAGAAACATTGAAGTCCAAAATAAAACCCTTCAGCTAGAAATCCTAATTGATCAGATCTCTCATACAAATGAGGAAATTCTGAATCTAAGATCAGAAATAGAAAGCACAAGAGAAGAACTAAGATCTGAAAAGGAAATCAATCTAAGATTGGTGGATGACCTAAACGCTGAAAAACAAATCAATTAAGGAATGCTGAAAAGTCAAGAAGACTTGAATCAGCTGTATGAGCGAAATCTTCATAGGCAAAAAGGAAAAGTAGGACTTGGATACAAAGGAGAAGGTGAATCTTCTAAGCAAGGTACTCAAAGAAATCAAAAACCTACTTGTAATCATTGTGGTAAAATAGGACATACTTCAAATAAATGTTGAAATAATGAAAAAGTAGAATTCAATGGAAAATGTTACAACTACAATCAACCTGGTCACAAAGCAAATGAATGCAGGGAAAAACCTAGATTCAGAGGTAATTATCACAAGTGCAACAAACAAGGTCACAAGGCATCTGAGTGCAGATCTAAGACATTTAATCCAGCAGAACAAATTATGAAAGCAATGTTTGGATGGGACTACAACACCTGGTGTAGATGTCATTACTGTGGAGAATATGGACACATTGGCATGAATTGCATAAAACATCATCTAAGGAAAAGAGATACTACTGTAAGATGCTTCAAATGCACTAAACTCGGTCACATAGCTAGAAACTGCATGAATGTTAGTGAAGTTGAAGATGGAAAGAAGAATGAAGCAACTAAGGTCAGGAAACAGGTAAGAAAAAAATGGATTCCTAAAGCTACCGAGCAATCCACTCCAAGTAATGGAATGGATGGCTCTACCGACTCAAACTAAATTTCCAAGAAAGCACTGGAACTATATTCTCATAGACCAATCTCAAGCAGTTCCAGAACTGAATTAAAAGAAAGATCTAAACCAGCATACAAGATGCAGTAAGATCACCAAGCAAGGTTGGTATCAGTCTTCACTGAGCAAGGTCGGTACCCGTCTTTACCGAGCGAGATCGGAGCAATATGAATTCCCGAGTTCACCGAGTTGCGAAGTCTTTACCGAGCAATTAATTCTTAGTGGGTGACAGTCTGTCAGAATTCATACCCTAATTTTTACTAAGCATTAATGATAGAGTTGTAAACAAAAAGCAAGTAATCGAACTCATTCTTCACCGCGAACCTTTAGCACTTTGAGAGCAAATAATTTCAAGAGCAACCCAGCGATTCAATACTTTTGCAAAAGGAATTTTCTGTGAGCTACCATGGCATCATCCAGCACTTTAGCAAAGAAAGGATCTGATATGTTAGTCCAAGGGGAGTGGAAAGCACCAGATTTTAAGATCGTGCCCGCAATAGCAGCAGCCCTAGATCCGAACGGAGCTCAATCTCAGATTCCTCCTAAGGTACTACTTATTAATGATATCCGCAATCATTTCAACTGTTCAATTCATGAAATGGGAAACCTAGAACTAGATATTGTGCATGAAGAACTATGTGTGGATGGTATTCTGAAACCCGAGCACAAACATCTGGAAGATAAAGGTTTAGTTCACATTGCACATCTACCTCGAAACTTTTGAGATAAATGGGTTAGATATATTCTCAGCCGTGTACATGATGGCAAGATTTGGCTTGAGCAGCCTATAGAGATCACAAAGAAGATGATTCATCAAATCACCGGTCTTCCCATGCTAAACAAAGCAAAAACTACCAAAACCCTAGGTCGGATGGAACTAGAGAAGAAAACCCTAGCCGAGTGGGACGGTAGAGGCATGAAAGTTAGCAGCATTACCGATGCTGAACTGAAGTTTGGTACACACATTATTGCCCATAAGATTTACAGTTCTAGTCGACAGAACAGTGTCTCCTGTGAAGCTATTGACCTAGCATACAAAGTGGTCAAGAATAACTTAACATTTGACCTAGCAGACTTATTGTTAAAGCAGTTTAACAAAAATATGGAAAGCATTAAAAATTCCAAAAACAATCCATGTAAGTTTGGATCCTTATTGGTCTGTTTATTCTTCTATGTTCTGAAATTCTTCCCTTCTAAAGGAAAAGTTGTATGGAGAAAAGATGTACCAGTCCTCTATGAAATAAATGAATACATCTTAGAAATGGGTAAGAATTTTGAAAGCATCATGGATAATTATTTTGAGTCTTTCAAAGAGAAAATGAATGACAGATTCTGGATTCCACAGAAGTTGGTGGAAGATTGCAAAGATGACATTTATTTTATGGTGGATTGTGATAATGTATATATTTAAGCAATTAAACCGAGGACTGTATATGTAAAACCTCTTCCTTATGAGGTAAATATTGATGAAACCAAGGATATCATTGAAGCTCTTCTTAATCAGCCTGTCAATCCCAAAGCTCCATATTTTGGAACATATGATGAAGCTAAGGTGAGAATTGAACTAAGCATAAAGCTTCCACAGGCGGTAAACAAAGGAAAGAAGAGGATAGCCAAAATGCAAATGATAACCGAGGACAAAGAAGAAAAAGATGAAGAAGAAGAGGAAAAGGATGAGAAAATAGAGGAACCAGAACCTGCAAAGAAGAAAGGAAAGGTATTTATCACTAAGGCACCTAAGCCTCCTACTGCTGTATTTACAAGGAGAAATACAAGAGGCAAGGCAAACAAGGCTGACAAGGCAGATAAAGACATAGTATTCAAAAGGCCTCCTCTAAACCTTCAAGAAAAGCTCAAACTCTTTAGAGACGGATCAGGATCTGGAGTAAGTAACATAAAATCTTTAAGATATGAAACCAGATCAGAAATAGAATAGAAGGAAATAGAAGATGTTGTTATTAAAAAGATGGGATAGTGGAAATACTCTCCTGAAGAAATAGCCCCACAGGTTCCAGCAGTTCTATTAAATCCAATAAAAATGAGATGGAGCAATGCAAAGCAAACTGTGATAGACATATTTGATCAAACCCTGAGACAGTTGATGCTAAGCTTGAAAAATGATGAAGTAAAGAAGGCATTAAAAGAAAATGAAAATAAGATGACATTGAAGTTCAATACTTTTTTGATTTTGATCAACAATATTGAATCGGTTGTGAAGGCTGCAAATGCTATATGGAAGAACATATACGACCTTCACCAATCAAGTATTGAAACAGTCATAATAAAAGATATTGAAGATGACAGTGATGAACAAGAAGAAGACACTGAGGTAGATGATACTGTGAGGATAGCAGCAGAAGTCATTGCATCCCTTCCTACCTCTCCAGTAAAAGTTTCTACATCCAGCCCAAAGACACCTTCAAGCATGGTTGTGACAACTTCCACATTTGTCCAATCATCCTTAGCAACAACAGAAGCAGCTACCATTTCTTCTACCGAGCTGCAGTCTCCTGCACCATCAAGTTTTCCAGCAGTAAGTTTTCCAATTTTTGAATCTTCAAGTGTAAATATTTTAAGCTCTCCAGTAGAAAGTATGCTAGTCTCTATAGCCAGCCCTACTTTATCTACTGTCACTACTACCAAAGCATTAAGTACAGATAAGCCTAAGGCTCTACCGAGTATAAAATTTTTGGGTAAGAATATAGTAGAGGATATAGACCTAGATGAAGAGATAGAAATTCCTACATTAGATTTTGCAAATCTATCAGCGGACCAAATGCAAAATATAGGTGAGATCCTCCAAAGGAAAGCAAAACAAAAGAAACTTAAAGAGGAGAGAGAGAAGGAGTATCAAATCATCAAGGATGCTAAGGACATTTTGTCTGATGCATTAGGCATTAAAGTAGACTCCTCCCAACATGTTTTGTTACAATTAGCAGAAGCAGTTGATAAATACAATGAGGACTCATCTGGGATAGAAAAATTAGTTGAAAGAGCTAAGAAGAGATTCAACAATAAAGTGCTTGAGCACATTGCTCAGCACATAGCTATTAACCAAGTAGAATTATCTTCAGTTTTGTCTAACATTGAATCTATCTATTCGAATGCTACCTCTCTTTTGGCTAGATTGTGCAATATTGTCGAGTTCACAAAGGATGTTAAGGATAAAATGAATAAAATGGATGAGGATATGAAGATTAGCATACAGAAGCTGCAACTTGAACCAAGTTCAAGCTCTGCTCATCACATGAAAATCTCACACCTATCAAATATGCAGTCTGATCTACTGAAAGAAGACACAAGGATCCGGTCCACACTGCTAGACATCCAACACATGATCCTTCCCATCATGAATACAATGTATAAGCACATTGAACATTCCAAAACATTGATTCATGACAATCAGTTCTCTATAGTAGATCACATGATTGAACTCTCTACAGAAGTCCAAATTGCTATACAAACATGTAAGATCCTGCAAGAAAGTTGGGACAGAACCCTGGCACTAATAATGAAGGTACATTCTGATTTTCTATCAAATTTTGGATTCTCTCTGTAAATAACTTGTATATGCACCTTTGGCATTATCGTCAAAAAGGGGGAGATATGTATAGAAGAAGATTTGTATAAGAAATAGTTAGCACATTGAAAGGGGGAGACAATGTATAAAGCCCTATAACAAAGACAAATTTTGAAAAATCAAAATAAAACTCAGCATGATTCGTGTATATAAATTGTGGCCAATAAGTGTTTTTGTCACTAATGCCAAAGGGGGAGATTGTTGGCATTAAGCAGAATTGCCACTAGTGACAACACTTATTTGCGTTCTCAGTGCAAACCGAGCAAACAGTGCAAACCGAGCAGACAGTGCAAACCGAACAAACAGTGCAAACCGAGAAAATAGTGCAAACCGAGCAAACAGTGCAAACTGAGCAGACAGTGCAAACTGAGCAAACAGTGCAAACCGAGCAGACAGTACAAATCGAGCAAACAGTGCAAACCGAGCAAACAGTGCAAACCGAGCAAATAGTGCAAACTGAGCAGACAGTGCAAACTGAGCAAACAGTGCAAACCGAGAAAACAGTGCAAACCGAGCAAACAGTGCAAACCGAGCAGACAATGCAAACCGAGCAGACAGTGCAAACCGAGCAGACAGTGCAAACCGAGCAAGTTAGTACAAACCAAACAGGACAGTGTAAACCAAGTAACATCATGTCTACCGAGTCACCAGTATTTACCGAGTTCAAAACCTACTGAGTGATCAGTATGAACCGTGCCTTCACTTCTACCGAGTGCATGACGATGCCGAGTAATGCAGTGGACGCCGAGTATCAGAAAGTCACCGAGTCAGTTTACAGGAACCGTGTAACCATACTTGGGTTGACTTAGTAGCACTTATGTTTATTTGTCAAGCTGACTTTGTAATTATAATTGTAATTAATTGTTTAAGACTTGTATATAAACAATGTTGTAAAAATGTCAAGATGTATGAAAGTAGTATATATGTGAAAGAGAAAGAAAGGTAGAGATAAGCGAATTACAGAAGGCTTCAGCAGTATAAGGAACAGAAAAGACAAATTCATCACAGAAGGTGATCAGTACATCAGCGAATCTCAATCCGCAATCCAGTTGCAAAGCAAGAGATCTACTGTTTCATCCTAACAGGTGAATCAGTACTAAATCCTTTAATCGGGTAGACTTAACAGTCTTTTGTAAAATCTCTTTACCGAGTGCATACTTCATTGTATGTTTTGTAAATCCTTTAACAGGGTGGATTTAGCAATCCTTATTGCTCCTAATAGGGCAGATCATCAGAAGTGATCAAATTGTAAGCCTTAACCGGCCAACTTTATTCTGCAGTATTAAAGCTTTGTGGGTTTCATGCCCACCCCAGTTTTACTTTCTTTTGGAAGGTTTCTGGGTAACCAAATCTATGTGTCACTATTTTGAATGCTTTTAAGTTTCATGCTTTTTGTATGCAAAGGTTAAAAGTAAATTACATGTTAAAATTGTAAGAGAATTTGGAGTTACTGATTCACCCAAAGGATTAAACAACATATTGATCTTACGGTTGTCATTGTACCATTGATAAAAGATGTAAGGAATTTAAGCTTACGGTATAGCGATGACCGTTCGATCCTCTTTAAGGAATGAATCATGAAGTGGGGCCTAAAGTGCCAAGTCACACTGACATGTTCATTTTCTATTGGTTGCAGTCAGTTATGATGTGACAGTTGTCAGGGTTTTTAGGTGCCAAGAAAGAAAAGGACAAGGGTTCCACTCACCAATTTTTGCAGCATGGCACTTTTGATTTGACAAAGGCTGAGTAAAGTGTCAACTGAGGGGCCTAGATTCTTGAAAGATTAAAATTCAACAAGATCCCATGGTCATCATTATACCACTAGGATAAGATGCACATTTTTTAGGGTCAGCGGTATAGTGACAACCGTTGATCTTGTTTAAAGATAAGAACCGCTAGGTGGATCTTTTGTTGCTGACTCTTGATGATGCAATTATTTTTTATTGGATAAAGGTAGTGATGACATGTGAGGTTGTTAGTTTATTTGACACCAAGGATGAAGGTGGGGTCTTCCACCTACAGACCTGGCTGACTTGGCATCTTATGATTCGATAGAGGTTTGTAAGGCAAGTTGCAGGGCTAGGATTTTATTGAAATATGGTGATCATTCGATTAAATGGCATCGACGGTTGTCATTATATCTTGAGTTGGTTTTTCTGATAGTTTTGGGTTAGCACTTTAGCGATAGGGTGACACCTGTCCGCTCTATGTAAAGCAGAGATAAGTTTTTTATTTCCCCACATGGCTATATTGAAATTTTCTCATTGGCTGAGAACTCATTTGGGAAAAAGTGAAAAGGGGTTGCGTGGCTATGTTTGTTGATCATCCGATGTGCTGAAAGAAAGTAAAATCAACAGCTTGAATTCAAATTTTCTACTCTATGACATTGTTCACACCCTATGAAGGCTAAGGCCACCAATTTTTAGTAATGCTGAAATTAATATGCTACATGCAGACGAATTGCAAATCGTTGGCAGCATTATATCCCAAATTTGATTGTTGTTTTTCTTTACTGCTCTCGTAAATTTTCTGGTGAATAGGATTTTCCTCGGGGAGCAATTTCAAACAAATAATTTGCAAGCACTTGGTAGGTTTCTTTTTTGAGTTCAAAATTTTCTTGAAGTCTATTAAGGTGTTGCAAGGAAAATTGTGTTGCCAGCTGAAAGTATTTAGGGTTTTTCTCGGGTTTTGATATATTGTTTTAGAAAGCCCTAGTTAAAATGCTGCCAAAGAGGAATTTTTCTGGTAAAATAGAGTACAAAGATAGAGGTGTCTTTGAAGATTTAATGCAATTATTACCTCATTTAGATAATGGGGTGGCTAGATTAAAGGAGCTAGTTTTGAGAAACCCTAGGGATTCTATTGCAGACAAACTCCATGATAGAGGGAATTGGATGAGAGACACCAAGGTGGGAAAGGATCATAATAGCCTGATTTTATTTAGATCAGCATACTCATAGAGGAACTCATGTGCCCCCCTTAGTAACATTTGGCAGTTTGATATAGGAAAGTTGGTGGTTCTTGGAGTATTCATGGATGTGGAGTTGTTGATCCAAATTGCCAAATGTTATGATCCTGTGACAAAGTGTGTCAAGGACATAAATGGGAAGGACCTAATCAGCATCATAGATGATGAGATTAGGGAATTTTTTCACTAAATGACCCTTCTGTGGGGTTAGAGAAGATTGTATTCACAAAATTTACAAAAATATATGAAGCACAAAGGGATTATTTGAGAAAAGGGATTATTTGAGAGCAGGGCCTCTAAGGGAATTTCTAGAGGAGATTGGATCAGTGTGTGTTGTCAGTGCAAGCACACCAGAGCCTTTTAGGCTGGATTTGTTTAGTAAGAGAGCACAGGAGGTCTATAAGTCATTAACTCTGATTCTAGGGCATGATGAAGCAACTCATATGGCAATACCATACATGTTTATGATGGTACAATCACTGCACCCCCAATTGGCACTAATTTTTTATTTTGCATCTCATTTGTCTGATCTTATCCATGAAGGATTGATGGGAATTAAGGACATGAAAGTTAGTAGGCCTTTTGGGTGGTTTTCAATGCTCATGCACATGTTCTTATACAAAGGTGATAATTTCTTCAGCTCGATAGTCAACGTTGTGAAGGAGAGATATGGAGAAACCCTTCCAGTCCAGCTATGGACCACAACTTTTTCATGGGATAGAATTGATGCCAGTTAAATTGCTTTTGACAGGGATTTTGCTTCAAGGCTCAGAACCTTGTTATTTTTTGAAAATCCTATAATCCCAAGGGAGTTGTTAAGGTTGATTAGACCAAATGAATATTTTCAAGACATTACTATAGTCCACAATTTTGGGGATATAATCGTGTATCCTGTTTCTATAGTATTTAGGGTTTATGGTTGTAGAAGGGCACCATACATTTTACCTTATCAGGTCCCCTTGAAGGTAGGGTATGCTAAAATATTAAGATAGATTGGTGACTTGCAGGAGACCACTCTCACTGGTAAGGGAAGGGGAACTTTCTTCCCAGACATAACCATAGCACATTATATGTGACTAAATGTGACCTCTAAATCAGGCACAACACAACATGGTCATTATTCACTTGATAGAATTCAGGAGAGAGTATGAAGAACTCAATCTAAATTCCATGGTGAGTCGACCTATTGCCTCCTATGTGAATGGGGTGTTTGAATACTCTCAAAACAAGAGCCAACAACCGGGAGACCAATTCAACAATGGAGGATTTCCAAGAATCAATAAAGATGAGCAAGATGAAATTAATCTAAGATGAAGTGCAATTTAATCTAAGAATGAGGATGCAATTAATCTAAGAGCTTGAAAATAAAGATGAGATGCAACTTAATCTAAGAACTTGAAACAAATATGATATTAAACTAAGAACAAATAAGCAAATTTAGTCTAAAATGTGATGCAAAGATTATACTAATAATGAATTATTAATCTAATAAATGCAATAAAAAGCTTTGAAAACAATGATTCAAATGAGACTAAAAAATGCCTATAGTGTAGATGCTCTCAAAAATTGCTCTCCCTTGAATGAGAAAAGAGGTTCATTAAATAGAGAAGCCCAGAGAGGAATAAAGAGTTTCTTGATTTGAAACTCCTAACTCCTCATTCCCCTTTCAGACAAAAAGGTATGAATTATTTAATTAAAAGAATGAAATTTGCCACATGTGGGGAGTGACCTTTCGAGTAATTTGAATTATTAATTCAAGAAAAGGTGTCCATTCAAATAACAAGCAATTAATTAATTCCTTTTTTATGTGTATTAGCCAAAGGGGGTGGTTTGATTTAATTTAATTTAAAGCACATAGGACTTTACAATTAAATTAATGTATCATAGAGATAATTTAGCTAATAAAGTCAAACAGACTTAGGAATTAATTTTAGTGTTTGATTATTGCAAATTAGGGTTTTTGCAACTGACATCAAGTCAAGTAGAGCCAGGTAGGAGAGAAAATTGCCTAGTGAGATAGGACTTTTGATGACATAGAAAATTGAAGAAATGCACCAAAATTGATTGAAATGATTAGGTACCAATTTTGGGGTATTACACACATTAGTATGTTATTACTAAGGGAGGTCGGGTCCATTTGAATAAAGTTCTAAAGCCATACAAAATGACAATGGCCACCATCAGGTGTGCAGATATAGAGGATTTCCTCTCAGGAATGTTTAGAGAAAAGGTAAGGTGTGCTCTTATTGAGCATCAATTTAATTTTCCTGAAGATGTCATAAGGAAAGAGTTTGACCTTCAAACTCAAGAGATTAAGAAAAAGAAATGGATCATCTGTAAGAATTCTGTAGATTTCATTATAAATTTTGACAAATCATATGACCCATTGAAGGGTTTTGAACCATGGGAAAGGAAAATAGATGCCCTTTTGGAACATTTTGAAGGCATCATGCATGCGGTAATTGAAAAAAGGGTTGTTGTAAGCAAGATAGACCTTGAAAGAGCTAGGTTAATTTTGAGCCAGCCAAAATATATGAAATTGACTCCAAAGGGAGTTTATACAATGCAGAAGAAGAGTGGTTAAAGTGTTCTCTTACCACCACAATAGAGAGGTCAAGATCTTCCTTCTACCTCAAAAGGAAAAAGACCCATGGATGATCTGGCAATGCAGGGACCCTCTCCTAAGAGGTAGAGACAAGAAGAGGTAAGGCTGAGAGAGGAAGCTTATTCTCCTTCTCAATCCCCCATCTAGTTAGATGAACATGGGGTAGCGGAGAAATTGGTACAAATGAGAAATGAGCGAAACATTTTTGTTTCCAATGATGAGTTGTAGGAGGGGATGCCTGAGGCACCTAAGGAGGTGGCCATGGATCTTACATTTGAAGAGTTTAAGGGTAAACAAATGGACCCTATCTTGAAGTAGGCTAGTGATTCTTTCATAGCTGATGACAAGTTTGTCAAAACTAGGGCATTCTCCCAATTTTTATGGAGAATGAAAATAAACCAATATAAAGAGATCTGTGAGAAGAAAAGGGAAGAGTTCCCTGATAGGGACATGATAGAAATAAAAAATGAGACCAAGGTGGAGATGGTCAAACAATTTGAAAAGATTACTCCTAAGGAGGGAAGGGCCATGGTTCATACTGCAGGAGTGCTAATCTTACTAGAATGGGACATTGTTGATGCAATTGTCTTTGATCAAGTTAGAGAGAGCAAGATAAAAAATCTTGCTACTGTAGAGTGGGCCAAACAAGCTGCTAGGGGAATTTCTTTCTCAGAGGTTCATGTAGCCTTGGTCATTTGTTCCCTAAAGAGGAAGGAAGATAAAGGAAGAAAAGAGGCTCTCTCTACAGGATATGTAGGTAGTTTATTAGTGCAGAGAGTAGGAGAGACTTCTGGTGTGGAAGCATCAAATTTGGTTTTGGAGACTGCCAAATTCAATGTTAAAGTGGAAGAGAAGGATGCATAATAAAAGGAAGAGCTTAGGCTCAAATTTGAGATTGTCTTTAAGTCCTATAATGATCTTTAGATGGAGTTGATCCAGAAGAATAAATTGATTGCTCAGCTATCAGAGCCCCAGAATCACAGGTCTCCCCAATCGGCAATTTTTGATAGGCCTGCAGTTGCTTCTTCCTCTAGCCCAATTGTTGAGCTTCCACCTTCACCACTCCTAGAGACAAGTGTGGATGTGAGGATTAGTTGGGAAAAACAAAGATTAATAGAGGAGACTAATAAATTAAGAGATATAAGAGTGCAACTGGAGAAGGAAAAAGATGAAAATGTGAAGGGCATAGCTTTGTCAAACCAAAAGTATGAAGAGAAAATGATAGATGCAATCATGTAGTTTGCATATGATTTAAAGCCCTCCATTTTCCATAGTCATGTCAGTAAGTTATATTCTTTATTTGAAATTTTGAATAAGGAGAAGACTAAAATGTCACCAATTTTAAAGAAATGGATTGAGAGATCTCCTAGTATAAAGTTATTTCGTATGTTATCTAAAGGTTAGGAGGATCCTGATCCATTGATTAAGCTAGTACATCAGATTGTCTAGAAGTTGGTACAGTATGGCATCATTTTGGATAATTTTATTAGAAGATCAAGTATGTTGAAAGCTGAATTAATGCTTTTAAACTATGAGTCGGTGCCCACCATTTTCACAAATAAGGGAAAATTTAAAGAATCATACATATGGAGAGAAGAGATGGATGCACTTTTGTTAGAAAGGGTGACTAGTGTCCTAAATGACACCTTTTATTTTAGTAGCGTTATCAAGTTGTTAATAAATTCCAAATCAATGTTTGACAATATTCAGCATAAGGTCACTCAGATAGAAAATGAGTGGGAATAGTTATCAAGTAGGAGGACTGAGTTTGCCAATTTTGAGCTCCCAAGAAAAGAGGTGTACAATAAATGGAGGTATCAGTACATACCTCATGTTGAAAAAGTTAATACTCTGCCAGCCTCCTAGAGCAAGTAAAGGTAGTTACTTTTTGAGTAGTAAAGGTTGTTGAGATGCAGAAGTGCATTCATTGCAGGATGGACAACAAGATGTTACAAATCAGATTTTTTGAAGGGAGCCAAGGATAGTATTGAAGACATAAAGCAAGGTGGTTCAGCTACAAATATCTCACTTTCTTGATCAGTATATTTATTGTAAACTTTTTGAGGTTGTTGTAAAAGTTTTTAGGTTAGAAATTTTGAAAACCCTAGAATGATTGGTAGCTTGTTGCATTTCCTTGTATATAAAGGATTTTTCATGATCATTCTGGGTATTGAGAGTTTAGGAATTAAAAAGATAAATTTTTTGAAACCCTAGCCCTTAGTCAGGGATTGTAATATATTGTATCATTTTTCATCAAGCAATAGAAAGAAGTACAGGTTGTTGCTGCTATTTTGCAAGCTTATCATTCAGAATATGATGTATACAATGTTCAAAGGTTATACTAAATAAAAATTTCAAATCTTTGACTCTCCTTTGAGTTTATTCTATAAATCTTTAAGTCTTTTTGAGATTTATATGTATGTATATAGCCTTGAGTTCTGATCTAGGATTGGATTAAATACTGCTTAGGGTGGGATACATGTTTACTAAATTCATTTGAGGATTTTCTAAAAAGAAGGAAAGAGTTGGAATGTTTTGTATTTATGTTTAAAGACCAGTTAGTTTCCAAATATCTTTGTATTCATTCTGTCCTCTGATCTTCTACCCAGTGAATAGGGCACTAGCTTGTATTTCCCTATTTTGTTTTATGTAGAATGATTAACATCTTGTGGTCCTGAAACATAAATCAATACCAGTCATTTTACTTTTATTTTACTTTAAATGTTGTTCTACCCAGTGATGGAGAGTCAATGAATAATAGGTTGTTATTTAGTACTTTCTCACTATCATCTATTGTAAGATCCAGTATTGAATAAGGAACAGAGTTAAATCTATTGGATCAGGTGTACCCACCTTGGTTTTGCAAAGCAAGAAGTGAAGAGGGTAGTCTTGTCCCTATAGTTGGTCCAGTTGCTTATAGATTTCCCATATTTGGAACTAACCTCTCCTTAACATTAGTCATAAGCATATTGGTATCTCATAGAGTGTAAAATCTTTTGAAGAACCAACATGAACATTAACCAATTTCATTTCTGCAGGCAATAGATTATTTAGTATGTTGATTGATTCCACAAAGAGAGGGTTTCTCATTAATTTCTTTTCTTTTTCTTTCTCCATAGCCATCACACTTATCTTTATCAAATCCTCTTCTCCCCATGAATCTAAACTTGTTGTATCAAGATTCAATCTTGACAACAATGATATTGAGGGTTTAGGGGTAAGAAATAAGTATGCGCTTTAAATTAAATCCATACTTTCAATCTCTATTTTTATTAGGGTCTCAAAAAAGGGTTGTTCTTTAGGTTCATCCTCTTTTCCATCTTCCTTTCTTGTTATATCTTCAACTAGGACTTCTTCTTCTTCCCTAGGTGCTTCTTCACTACATAGGATCTTAGCTTCTTCAGTACTTACAAAATTTTCTTCAAACTTATCCATATCAGTATCTGTAGATGCCATGGTGATTTCAACATTATCAATCACAATTGTTTCAACTTTTTTTTCCACTGTTTCAGTAGGTATTGTAACCTTGGGCACATAATCCTATGTACCTATCATTGGTGCATTTGGAATCTCTAATTATTTTTCTTTCTTAGAGGGATCTAAAGTAGCTTGGGGTGCAGGCACAAAAGGAGGGTACATGTGTCTATCCAGAAACAGTTTCTCAAATTTTTTCTGTCTCCTTCGCAATCAAATCTTAATCTTTATTTATTACGTGCAAAGTTCTAATTTTTTATCTTAGATGAGGCCTAACCAAATCTAATAGTATTTTCATTTCTTCTAATGCAGAAACAAGGAGGTTATCATCCAAAGTCTTTTCTCTAATTCTCATATCCTCCTCTATAGCTTGTCATTTTAGTGAATCCAATATATTTCATATATGATCAGGAATGACTATCTTAAGTTCCAAAACTAACTTTTTGAACTTAATCATATGTTGGCTAATTATAGTATGAATTTTTTATTTATCTATTTCTACATACTTGTCATAGAATTTATCAATATGATCTATCCAGGTTCCTTCATCAACAACTCTAGATTTCAAAACATTCAAGCTTGGTCTAAATCCTACCTCAGGAGGTGCTTGAGTGTTCTTCACCTTGCTTCTAGTTTTCCTTGAGGATGGGTGGCTTGTGTCAGCTTGTTTCTTCTTTCTAGACAACTTTCTTTTCTCAAAGGGTGGAGAGGAGTCTAGATCATCAACTATAGTTGTGGGAATTGAGGTGCTAACATTAGTCTTATTCTTCTTCTTCTTTGGATCATCAATAGATTTTACTTCTTGAAATTCTTCAGATCAGGGTCTGCTCTCAAGTTGCATAGAAATTTTGGCTTCCCTTGCTTTATCTATGCCTACTTGGGTGACACCATGAATTTTTAGGATATATGAGGTAATCCTAGATGCTTTTCTCTTAGTTTCTACACTATATAAGATAGAATCAACTTGTTTTGTCTTCTCTACATATGTTCCCCATCTTGGTTCATCTAGATCCTTAGGCACCAATAGAAGGACTTGTGCATAGCCTTCCAAATTATGCTCATCAACTTCATAACCAAGTGGATGAATCCACTTTGTTCTAGGCTCAACTGCTTCCATGAAAGTAGAATTAGTTCCCACCATAAGACAAATGTTATCCTTGTATTTTTGTACCAACTTCTTAGGAATTTTAAATCCCCTTTGCATCTTAATTTTGATTTTTTTATTATCTCCAAATCGATGTAATCCTTTAAGGCACTCTCAGATGATGCCTTAAGGGAAATTATAGGTACATATATATGATCAGTGACCCAAATCTGAATATTTTATTCTTGTCATGCTTAATTGGTCTAATATTGTCAACAAGATATACATGCAAGATCTCACAAAGATTAAACTGTCCATCTTCTTTCACTATCCTTATTGCTGCTAGAATTGTAGCTGCAGATACACTATTTATTCTATTTGTGTGTTGGAACTGTTGCCCTAATTTTCCTTCCATTCAAATTTGGCCTTGGTTTTTATGTCAGACCTTCATCTCTATAGTCCTATGGGAAGCTCCAAAAATTCCATGGCTTTATCTATTCCCCCCTAGCCTCTGCATTTTTTTTAGGTCCCTAGCTAGGTGAAAAGTCCTTAAAAATTTCATAAAGCTAGTCGTTATATGCCAAACCCTCAAAAAAACCCTAGGCCTTGTTATACTTCATTGTTACTTTATCAGCCACTTAAGTTCCATCAATTTCCATGTGCGCAATTAAATCCTTCAATTGCCAAATCTCTGATTCCCAATGGTTAAGGCTCTAACATTTAGCAATCCCATGAATGGTTACCTTTTGAGTTGGTAGTCTCTTCTTAGTGGCTAAAGTCAATATTCAAGATCTGATGGTTGTCGCATGATCTCATAGGGTCAGATGATTCCATGAGATCTTGTGATGACCGTCGATCTTCCTATCTACAAAGTTTGGTTGTCAGTGCATCTGGCCACATTGTCCAAGTTGTACACCTTTGATTGGTCAAAGACTTGTTGAAGGGTGCTCCCCTTAAGACTTGGGTAATTTGAGAAGTGACCCTGTCATGACTCAAGTGTGTAGAGGAAAACCAAGATGGTTATCCTCATCCTTTGTTAGCCATGATGAATCTTCAATAGGTCATCCTTTCTATTTGACCAAATACTCTTCATATGTCCTGTTCCTTGTGCTTCTGCCAACATGACTGTCCAGTATGTCTTTAATCTCCTTGGTATCTAAACTGGTTGCTGGAATACTCCACTGTGCTGTTGCAACCTCATCTTCAACACCTCCTTCATGATACTCTATCAAATCTAAAATTTTAAACACTGGTGAAATATTCAACTTAGTAGGCAATCCTACCTCATATGCATTTCCTGAATCATGCTTCTTCAGTATCTTACATGGTCCAAACTTCTTCATTTTCAGCTTGTTATATGTACCAACTAGAAACTGCTCCTTCCACAAATGAACCATGACTTCATCCCCAACCTAAAATTCCTTATGTCTCCTTTTCTCATCTACCTTAGTCTTATACTGCACATTCATCTTGGTAATATGCTTCCTCACCTCCTCATGGATGTTCTTCAAATGTTCTGCAAAATCCTCAGCTTCAGCACTACTTATTTCTCCTTTATCTATCTTTCTCAACTCAGATGCATTTCTTGGACTACTTCCATATACAATCTGGAATGGTGATTTAACAGTGCTCCTGTTGACAAAATTATTGTATGCAAATTCTGCCTGTGGTAAAATCAAATCCCATCCTGTTGGCTTATCTCCAACCAAACATCTCAATAGATTTCCCAAACTTCTATTCACCACCTCTATCTGTCCATCAGTCTGTGGACGATGTGATGAATTGAACTTCAAATCTGTCTTCAACTTCTTCCACAATGTCCGCTAGAAATATCCAACAAACTTAGTATCTCGATCTGAAACTATGGTCTTTGGCAAACCATGTAGTCTCACCACTTCTCTGAAAAACAATTCTACTACATGAACAACATCATTAGTCTTCTTGCAGGGAATGAAATGTGCCATCTTTGAAAATTTGTCAACTACTACCAAAATTGAATCATGTCCCCATTGTGTCCTTAGTAAACCAAGAACAAAGTCCATACTGATATCCTCCCAAGCCTTCTCTGGTATAGGTAATGGCTGATACAACCCTATCTTTTGCTTCACTCCTTTTTCCATCTGACATACTCTGCAACTTTGTACAAAATTCTTCACATCTTACTGCAATTATGGCCAATAATAATTCTCACCAACCAAAGCAAGGGTTTTATCACGACCAAAATGTCCAGCCAATCCTCCACTATGCTTCTCCTTGATGAGATTCTCCCTCATAGAACTTCATGGAATGCACAACTGACTCCCTCTAAATAGCATATCATCTTGGATGATAAAATCCAGCCATTTCGTCCTGTCTAGAGTAACAGGTTCTGTACAAGCTTTCCAAGCTTCACCAAAATCAAGATCCTCTAGATACAAATTCTTGAGTTCCTTGAACCCAACCACTTCAATCTGCATCTCTGTTAGCAATAGTTTCCTTCTACTAAGAGCATCAGCAACCCTATTAGACTTTCCACTCTTGTGTTTCAAAACAAATGTATAACTCTGCAAAAACTCAACCCATTTCAAATGCCTCTAATTGAACTTTCATTGACTATTCAAATATTGCAAAGCTTGATGATCAGTATACAAAACAAACTCCTTAGGAAGTAGATAATGTCTCCACTTCTTTAATGCTTGAACTATAGCATAAAATTCCTAATCATAGACAGAATATTTTCTCTTGGCATCATTTAACTACTCACTGAAATAAGCAACAGGTTTACCTTCTTGGCTCATAACAGCTCCTATTGCAGTACCACTAGCATCACAATCTACTCGAAACACCTTATTAAAATTTGGAAGTGCTAAAATAGGTTGTTTTGTAACTTTTTGTTTCAACAATTGAAAACTCTTTTCTGCCCCATTAGTCCACTTAAACTCTTTTCTATCCCCTCTCATTGTTTCAGTCAAGGGTCCACAAATACTGCTAAATTTTTTGTAAAAGCTAGCCAACCCATGAAAAGAGCTTACCTCAGTAGCACTCCTTGGAGTAGGCCATTGAAGGATAGCCTGTACCTTCTCTGGATCCATTTTTAGACCTTCTGCTGAAACTACAAATCCAAAATACACTAACTCTTTCTTCACAAAACTGCACTTTTTCAAATTAATCAACAATTTCTCATCTCTCAACTTCTCAAACACCATATGAATATGCATCATATGTTCCTCCAATGTCTTGCTAAAAATCAAAATATCATCTGGGTAAACAATGACAAACTTACCTAGAAATTCTTTCAGAACCTCGTTCATGAGCCGCATGATAGTACTCGGTGCATTGGTTAGCCCAAAAGGCATGACTAACCACTCATATAGTCCTTCCTTTTTCTTGAGGGTAGTCTTCCATTCATCTCCTTCTCTAATCCAAATCTGGTGATATCCACTCTTCAGATCTATCTTTGAGAAATACACAGCTCCACTCAAACAATCCATAATATCATCCATTCATGACAATAGAAACCTATACTTGATTGTGATCTTGTTTATTGCTCTAGAATCTATACACATCCTCCACTCTCCATTCTTCTTTGGTGCTAATACTGCTAGTACAACACAGGGACTCAAACTCTCTCGAATCAACCCCTTCTGCAATAACTCATGTACTTGTCTATTTAACTCTTCACTTTCTACTGGTGTCATTCTGTGTGCTGCCTTGTTTGGAAAATTGGCTCTTGGAATCAAATCCATCTGATGACTGATCTTCCTTACCAGTGGTATTCCATCAAGTACATTATCAAATACAATATCCTGAAACTCATTCAACAAATCTGCAACCTCTACAGGTACATCCTCTACTTCTTCTTTACCAACTTTTAGAATTAAAGCAAAACACACATGCTCATGCCTCATACCATCTAGGAATTTTCTTCCATCAACAAATGTTATACTTGCATTACCGCATACCTTTTCTTCAGTCTCCTTCAATGGCTTTAGCTTATGTCGCACTCCATCCTTTGTCAGGGAATAGGTATTCACATGACCATCATGTACAACACATCTGTCAAACTACCACGGTCTACCCAACAACATATGACATGTATCCATAGAGATGATATCACATAGTACCTCATCTTGGTACCCACTGATCTTGAACTTTACCAGGCACTGTTCACTGACCATGACCTTGTGGTCATCCTACACCTAGGCAATCTAATATGGATGTGGGTGTTTTTGTCTCTTGAGCTTCAACTTTGTCACCATCTCTTCTGACACCAAATTATCAGTGCTTCCACTATCGATAATCACATCACAACATTTAACCTCACAGTTGCATCTAGTGCAAAAGAGGCTCCTCCTTTGTTCAAGTTCATTCTCACCACTCAACAAGACTCTTCTATTAATTAGCATTTCTCCTCTTTTAGCATCTTCAGAATTTGATGATCTAGCATCTTCATCTACATGTGCAACTCTAGCCTGGCCTTCATTTCTCCTATCTATTCTACCTTGGCACTGAGGACATTCAAATGCCCTATGACCTTCTTCTCCATAGTGAAAACATGTTCCATAGAAGCCTCCTCTTCTAGATCTATTTCCTCTTCCTCTTCCTCTCTGATCTCTATTACTCTAATCCTTGAAATGATTAGAATTATTTCCTCTCTGATTCTGACTACTACTGGCCTCATCCTTCTTTTTTGTATCTTCATTTCGGCCAAACTTCCACCACGACCTCTTCCATTTTGTCTACTCTCAAACTTCTTGTTTAGCTTTTCCTCTACTTTTAGGGCAAACTAGTATGCCTCCTTAATACTGTTCATTCAAACTAGATTCAACTCCTCCTGAATGCTTGACCTTAACCCATTAAGGTATCGGGCAACTTTCTCCTTATTAGCTTCTACATGGCC
Organism: Chamaecyparis obtusa; assembly: GCA_027943335.1. Taxonomy (NCBI): domain Eukaryota; kingdom Viridiplantae; phylum Streptophyta; class Pinopsida; order Cupressales; family Cupressaceae; genus Chamaecyparis; species Chamaecyparis obtusa. Next base: position 191,503 of record BSBK01005647.1, on the reverse strand, counting down.
TATTCTGACGAGGAGTCGATAGAACTCCTTTGTATACTCCTGAACAGATCTTCTTGCTTGCTTCAAACTTTGCATTTTCTTTAGTAGGTCAAGCTCATAATCAACAAGAATGAACTCTCACTTCAATTTATCCACTATCTGATCCCATCTTATGATTTTTTCTTTCCCTCTTCTATTTCGCTCCAATTGAATTTCTTGCCACCAGATCTTCGCATGACCTTTCAATCTGGCCTTGAAAAATTTGACCCTATTAGGATCCTCAACATCTTCATACTCAAAATATTCCTCACATTCATTGATCCAGTCAATCAATTCCTCTAGGTTAAGATTTCCAGAAAATGTAGGGACCTCAATCTTAGGTCTTTTCCCAATCTTGTAAATTGCCCGAAAAAGTCTTTCTTCCTCTTGGTTCACAATTTTAGCTTCTCCTTCTTGATATTCTTCTTCGGCTTCATCCTCGCTTTCATCTCTTACATTAAGATTCATTACTCTATGAATCTCTTCTTGCAATTCTCGCACTTGTCTCTGCAGCTCTCTAACCTCAGGTGTCACAGCACCATCTCTTCCACCATGTTCTCTTTATGGAGGCATTTTGGTGATGCACGCTGAAACCCTAACCATGGTCCTAGTGCAAACTTCCTCATAGTTAGTGATCTATTTACACACTCAAGAAATGCTACTTTAATACCACTTGATGAAGGGTGCTCCCCTTAATACCACAAGCACATAACAGAAATAGAGAAACAACAACAATAATATGCAAGAACAGAAAATTAGCTTCTTATTATCTCCACAAATGTGGAATTACAAACTTTCAGAATTACAATATGCAAAGCCACATGGGCATTCCCTTACAATATTCTATAGGACAAAGCCTTGAATCAGTACCTAGATCTACTACCTAGAACTGCCCTAGACAACACTACGGGTCTTCTTTATATAGGCAATTTCCACCGCTTGAGAAGGTTCTAGAAATTTAGCCCTTAGGGCTAACCAAACTTACAATTATTTTATTTTACAATTTATTACATCAAATTCGGCTCAAAATGAGTTTTGAAACCCAAACATAAATTTTGAAGAAAAATTATTTTCTGCCATTTCAGGTGACCCAACTTCTGAAGACCATAAGTCATCACCCGTTGACCCGATTGGCTATTATAACCCCATTCTAGAAACACCACGAAGCGCTCTATAGGTTTGACCCATGCAAAGCACCCGTCACCCAAATTTTCAACCTCATCTGGGGCCTCTAAAGCCTTCAAAACTAAGTTTGAAGTTTCTATACCCTACTCCTAATGCTGAAAATCTTCAATATCTTCAAAACTACACCTGATCTAGCCATGAAACTTTGCTGGCAGGCTGATATGACTGAGATGAACCTCCATATGTAAAATCAGACATTCTAAGATCATAAGACCAACTTACTAAAAACTAGCAAGTTTCCATAAATAACAACTCTGCACAAGATAGCCCTTATTGAATACAAAAGTAGAAATATTTTTGGGTGATGCAAGATTTCTCTTACACCTAGGATGCTCCTGCATCAAGACCTGTGATTCAATGCCATGTTAGTGTGGGCCCAACAATTATCAGTCAATGATGATCTAATGGCTGGTGCATGATCTGAAGGAGCTTTTCTAACACATGAGATCATGTGCCCACTGTTGATCTTACTTTATCTTTGAGCTTTGTCAGGTGGGTCCTCAGTTTCTAATGTGCTCATTCATTATTGGTTGGCTAGATAATAGCTTGGATATGTCAGTGGGACTGTGTCAAAAGGTCTAAAAATGTGTCAGAAAGGAAAAGATCTATGGTGGTCATATGATCTCATAGAATCTTCTGACCCTATGAGATCATGTGACAACTGTCTGATGAGGATCTCTAGGTTGTGGGTCCGATGTGCTACCTAGCACTAACATGCTTGCATTTGATTGGCTAATGTGTGATGATGGGGATTTGTTAGAGGATCTGATGTGTTGTGGGGTCCCAGTTCTAAAAGGATCTATAGCTGGGGCATGATTGGTAGGAATATGCAGTGGCCATGAGATCATGCACCCACCGTTGGATTGGAATCAATGCTGTAGTGGGTCTGTTGTCAGAGCCTGTCGAGGTGTTTGCTGATGAGGCAGTCGGGGAAAATGGAAAGGTGACAAATGGGAAAATGGGCCTAGGGTTTAGTGAAGTATTCCATGAATCAGTGACTAAAGGGGTTTTTCATGTTCGCCAAACTTAACTAGGGTCAGCTAAAGTATTAAATGATTCTACGACTGAAGGAAATTGGAACCCAAGGTAAATGTTGAGTTAGTTTTCCAGTCAAGTGTCAAGCCTGGGTAAAAAGGAGGATCTAACAGTCACATTTTAAAGAGAGATTGAGTTTCAAATGTTGACCGTCGATAGGGAATTTTAGCACCACCTATGACCATTTTATCATTTTTTAAATTCAAATATCTCAAAATATTAGATTTCAACAGTTATGGCGAGACCGAGTTGCAGGTAGGTAGATGGATCATGGCAACTAGATTTTTGTAGGTATAAACATGAAATGGACATGCAAACATAGATATCTGATCAGCTGGGATATTTTCATGTGCATTTATGGCCGAATTTGATAGAATTAGGGTTTTCTTATATATGAAAAATTATGTAACCCTAATTAGATATTTTTTGGCTCCTGCCTATGTGCATTGGAGGAGATGTATATAATGTTTTTTAGAGAGCTTTAGAGCTTAGAATGGACTTTTTGTAAAAGAAGAGTTGGACAATTGTAAAGAGAAAAATATATCTTCTCTTAGAAATCTATATGTGGCATTCTCCTTGCCCTCTAGTTTTCTATAGTTGTAAATTCCCATTGATTATTCAGATATTGTAAGGTATTTTGTGATATTCTTCATGTCCCTATGCTTCTTGTCTAAATTATCTCTTAATGAATTTAGTATTTATATGTTTCTCAGTGATATCTGAGGGTTCTTGATCCCTCCTTTCTGCAATTTTGTGTATCATTATGGAGGATTTGATGGGAATTATTTTGTGGGTATACTTCAACCCCTTAACTATCTTGTCTCATTCTTATACTAAGTTGTAGAGGTGAATGTTTATTTGCAGGTCATAGATTGTTGTCTAACTCCAAAGAGTGTCATTGTTTGTGAAAGAATCCCTCTCTTTCCCTGAATACCCTCTTTGTTTGTAGACCCTCCTATGAAATATTTATGCAAGCCTATTTAGTAAGTTGTGATCTCCTAGACCTAAGTTTGTGCATTGAGTCCATCTTTTATACTGTAATTCATACCTTCATTTCGGTGCATCACCTAGTAGGTAGTTTTCTTTCAAGTCATTTCCCTTTCAAGTAGTCCTTCTATCCCTTTTCCCCTCAAGTTTTACTTTTCATGTCAAGAAGCAAATTAGTGTGATTATCCAAGAGGAACCAACCTAGAACCTGGAGGTCTCATCTCAGTTAGCATAGGTCCCACAACCTGGAGATGATTCCCATGTTATATTAGGTTATCAAGACTACGAGAGCTTGAAACAAGGGTGAAAACTTAGTGTATAATAGGAACTTGTATCCAAGTATCATATCCATGATTTTGATGTCTTTCTCCTCTATAGGCTCAATAGTCATGCCATGCTTGTCACTTCTAGACTTACAAGCTTGCTCAGCCTATTTTTTGACATCTTTTCCCATGGGAAGAAGGGCCCCAACCTTAGAAAGCCTAGTCATCTCATGAATGAGATCTTTTGTTATGCAGATAGGGACTTCACCAATCCAAAATAGATCATCATGAATTCTGTTGAGTAATATTTTGACCCATTTTGACTCATAAAAATCATGTGCTATTGCATACTCAATAATAGGGTTATCTTTGAGGTGCCCAAATTCATTCTTGAATGTAAAGTTAGGATTGACCATAGATACCATGTCAGACCTTATACAATCCATTCATACAAATTCCTTCTTATAATAGATGTAAGCATGAATATCTTTGACATGCATAAATCCCATCGGAGTCCAAGAAAATGCTCCTTCTAAATCATCTAACACTTAATTAAATGAATGCTTCTTAAATAAATATCTCTTCCTTTCTATGACATCAAAGACTACTGGAGTTGTCATTACTTACTCCCTTTAACACTCAAATATGGTTGCAAAGGATTTTCTAAAATGATGCATCTGAGCTAGGGTTCTGCAACAACTTATCTCTTCTTTGTTGATGAAATGACTATAATATTTAAACACTTAGATACTATAATATCCCGTGGTCTTCATAGGCTTGATATTAAATGAAAAAGTGAAGATAATAGATCTCCGATGACTTATAAATTAGAATTCTACAATTAATGCTTGCTACTGTAACACAAACTTCACTAAGAATTAAAAATTCATTTACTGCTAACATTTAGACAATGCACTCTTGCATACTACATCAAATGGTAAATAAAGATTTAAAACCAAAGGCACATACTCAGAGGGTGAGTATACTAACCATGCAGAGCTCCAAAGCTTATCTAGCTCCCACTATGACCATGAGGGTCATTCATCCAGAAGTAGAGGTTGTTTCCACTGTGGATGCATCTACTACTTTGTCACCGACATTATATTTCTTTAATTCCATCCAAATCTTCCTCACATCTTTGGTAGCATTCGCAAACTTGACTTATCTAGATTCATCCAATATTGATCCTTGAGACTTATCAGGTATATCTTATCTTTGTGCTTGTGATCTACAAAACATAGATATGTGTCCAACCTTGTTACAAGAGTAAAAAATGACTAGAGGCCTTATATTCTGAGGTGCATTGATGTGAGTAACTGCGCTGCATTCTTTAGCTATGTGTCCGTTGAAATTGCATATCTAACATGTAATGTTCAGAGGACTTCTAATACTTTAGAAAGTAAAGATCCCCAAGATAACTGAGAGGAGGGGGGTGAATCAGTTTTTTGATAATTTAACCATTCAATTTCTTTAAACAATATAATCAATGTAGTAATCAACCATAGAAAGATAACCATACACAATTGTACAATAACACAAGATATGTTGACTAGGGAACCTCTTGAAAAGAGTAAACCCCGGTGGGAATGATGCCCACAAAATGATGCACTAAAATAAAAGTTCCTTGTTAGAGGATGGACCCTATTAGGAGTCTTATGAAATACATCCAGTACATATAAATCCTTGTTAGGAGATTTTGAATCCCTATTAAAAGATTCTAACCTAGTTAAGAGTTTATGGAAGACAGAAGGACCCACTGCCCAAACAGCTTCAAGGCAAGATGTCTAAACCCACTATCCAAAAGATCTTAGAATTATTCAACAGAATAATATGAATATATTACCTCCTTCATTCTATGCCAAAACTACACTCTCTACTACACAAGATCAAAATTCTAGATCTTTGTACTCACAAGTCTTCCTTCATCACTGAATTAGCTCTTTTCTTCACTTCATGCATATATTCGCATCTCAACTTTCACAATTCAATCCTCTCTACTCAATTCTCCTTTTTTTTACAATTCTCTTTTTCTCAATTCTCTTTTTCTCAATTCTTTTTTTCTCAATTCTTATTACAACAAGGAAACCATTCCTTCTTATATACCAAACTCAAATAATTACAAATGAGTCGGTCCTCAATTACAAAATAATAATTTCTACACGCTACACACAAAATTCACATAAAACTGTCAGCTTCCAGATAATGTAACTTTCTCCAAACATATCCTCAAAGTTTGCACTATGAACCACATCATCATTAATGAGTCTCCAACATCCCTTTAACTGTGCAAAATTAGATTCCATCCCGGCTAAGAGATATCCTCTGATTTCTAAAAATCGCTACACAGAAACACTGTCTAAACACTACTTTCACCAAAATGCTCATAACTCTCTTGAATGAATAAATTTCTTTTTGTGTTGTTAACCATAGGTTAAGAACAAACCAAAGAATGTACCATCAATTGTACAAAAGCCAATCTGCAATACAACATGTGTGCAAAACAAAACTATACCTACTTTCCTGTTGATATCTAGAATATCACTGTGTTGATATCAATGAAAATCCAAGTCATGATTGCAACAACAACTGCTATAGAATGACTACCAAAATACTTTTCATTCATTCCTAACAATCTCCCCCATTAGCATTGATGGCAACATAGATGAAAAACATCCAATGTTCCAAAAATCCAATACTGCAACATCACTGCAAAATATCAAATTAAATCTTGCTTCGTTCTCCCATTCAGCTCTCTCATACAATCCACAATGTTTTTCATGTATATCTCTCCCCCATTGACATCAATGACAGAAATTCCATCACTAAGTCAACAAAAACTTAATGTCAAAAGACACTATTTAGAAAAATACAATAACAAGAGTCCTCATGACTCATCTAATAAACTCCCCCATAGAGGAAGTTCCAACATCCAATCCAGAAGAAAGATAGGGCTCATATACCACTGGACGGATGCAATCATCTACATCAATTCTCAAAAATAGGTTGTGGCATAACCCCAAGCATACCTCTTAGATACACAAATGTATCCTTAGGTAAAGGTTTTGTAAATATATCTGCTATCTGTTCCTTTGTGCTTATGTACTCCAATCTTACTTCTTTTTCTGCAACTTTCTCTCTTACAACACGATACTTGATCTCAATATGTTTAGTCTTAGAATGTAAAATAGGATTTTTTGACATACTCACTGTACTAGTGTTATCACAATGTATAACAACAAGCTCATCAAACTTTATTCCAATATCCTTCAACATCTACTTCATCCAACTAATCTGATTACAATTGTTTGCTGCTGCAACATATTCTGCTTATGTTGTACTTTATGAAATACAATTATGCTTCTTACTTAACCAAGAGACCAATTTTCCTCCAAGAAAAAAGGCTCCACCACTGGTGCTTTTCTTGTCATCAACACTACCTCCCCAATCTGCATCAGTATAGGCACACAAAGTAAAATCATCAGAATTCTCATACCATAATCCATAATCCATTATTACTTTTAGATATCTCAGTATCCTCTTTACTACTACATAATGTGATTCTCTAGGTTCTGCTTGAAATCTTGCTACAATCCCAACTGAATGTGCTATATCAGGTCTTGTATGTGTCAAGTACTGCATTCCTCCAATCATAGATCTATACTTTTTATGCTCAACTGCTAGTTTCTCATCTTTGCTAGATAACTTATGTCCAGTTACCATAGGTGTTTCAATAGGTTTAGAATCTTCCATTCCAAATCTTTTCAATAAGTCATTCAAATACTTTGTCTAAATTACAAATATACCTTCCTTGCTTTGTGTTATCTATAATCCCAAAAAATATTTCATTTCTCCAATCATGCTCATTTTAAATTTAGTCTTCATGTCATCTGTAAATTTGTCATTGGCTTCATCTTCTCCTCCAAAGATAATATCATCAACAAATATAACTATAACCAACAAACCATTCTCAATTTCTTTTGTGTATAAGTTACTATCTATTGTTCCTTTTATAAATCCCAATTTCAATAAATACTTATCCAATCTTGCATACCAGGTTCTAGGTGCTTGTTTTAATCCATATAAAGCTTTCTTTAACTTACATACCATATCTCCTTCTTGTGTCAAAGGAAAACCTTCAGGCTGCTCAATGTAGACTTCTTCTTCCAATTCACCATTCAGAAATACTGACTTCACATCCATCTAATGCACTTTGAATTTCTTGTAAGCTGCATATGCTAGAAACATTCTCACTGCTTCAAGTCTAGCCACAGGTGAAAAAGTTTCTTCATAGTCAATTCCTTCTTGTTGTGAATATCCTTTACATAACAATCTTGCTTTGTTTCTTATCACTTCTCCTTGTTCATTCATCTTGTTTTTGAATACCCATTTTGTTCCAATCACATTCTTGTCTTTAGGTCTAGGGACCAATTCCCATGTCTTATTTTTTTTAATCTGCTCCAGTTCTTCTTTCATAGCATTAATCCAATGCTCATCTTCACAAGCTTCATTAGTAGTCTTAGGTTCAATTTGAGAAATCAAACATAAATGTAACTTATTTCAAGTCAAAACTCCTCTGTCTAAACTTCCAATAACTTGCTCAACAGGGTGATGTCTTGAAATATACCTGTTAGGTGTCATAGTTACTGATCTTGTTCCAACTATAGATTCTTCTCTGCTTTCTTCTCTATTTTCTTCTCTATTTTCTTCAGTATGAATTTCATTCAACAAATCCCTGTTAGTTTCAAAAAATAATTCTATATTTTCAATGTTAGGCTGAGGTTGTGCTTCTCCATCAAATTCATAATCAAGCATTCTTTCCTGAATTTTAAACTTCTCATCAACTTTGACATTTGCACTTTCAACAATAGTCTTAGTTCTTTTGTTATAACATCTATATGCTTTTCTTTTCAAAGAATATCCAAGAAATATTCTTTCATCACTTCTAGGATCAAACTTTCCTATATCATCATCTCTCTTAATATAACATTTACTTCCAAATATTCTAAAATACTTAACTGAGGGTGCATGTCCAAACCATAATTCATAAGGTGTCTTGTTTGTATCTGCTCTGATTTGTACTCTATTCATAGTGTATACTACTGTGTTCACTGCTTCTCTCCAAAAAGTCTTAGCCAAATCATTCTCAAACAACATAGCTCTTGCTACTTCAGTTATTGACCTGTTCCTTCTTTCTGCAATACCATTTTGTTCTGGTGTTCTAGGGGCTGAAAGTTGTCTCTTAATACCATTCATTTCACAAAAGTTATTAAACTCTCTAGATGTAAATTCACCACCTCTATTAGATCTTAGACACTTAATCTTCATTCCAGATTCATTCTCAATTTTTCTTTTCATGATCTTAAATTTATCAAATGCTTTAGATTTTTCTTTCAAAAATGCAATCCACATCATTCTTGTAAAATCATCAACAAGAATCATAAAATACCTTTCTCCATAGAATCCTCTAGTCCTAGTAGGACCACTCAAGTCTATACGAACAATCTCCAGCTTCTCTGCCGATGTGAACTTCTTGCTAGGAAATGAACTCCTTTTCTACTTTGCCATCATACATTCTTTGCAGATCATGTTAGTAGGTTTCATAATTCTAGGTAAATCTCTTACCGCAAGTGTAGTACTCACTTTGACAATATTATCAAAGTTTATATGACAAAACCTTTTATTCCATAACCAACTATCATCAATCTTAGTTAACAAACATGTCATCTCAATATGATTCAACTAAAATACATTACCTCTGGTTCTAGATCCTTTTCCAATCAGATTTCCATCTTTATCTTTTATCACACAAGTTTTCTCAGCAAACCAAACTTGATAACCCTTATCAACCAATTGTCCAACACTTAGTAGATTATATCTCAATCCATCAACAAAGTAAACATCATCAGTGTTAGTCTTTCCATCAAGAGTAATAGATCCTATACCCTTAATCAAACAAGGTGCATTATTACCAACTCTAACAATTCCTCCATAATTGTCTAACTTAACAAACTTTCTTTTATCTCTAGTCATATGATGTGAACAACCACTGTCTATAATCCAATCAGATTTCTTTTCAACTTGAGAAACTAATGCTTTTTCTTCCCTTTCATCAGATTCAGAACTTTCTTCTTTAATTGCTACAAATCCTATTTCTTCAAAGTTATCATTATCACTGTCACTTAAATTTGTTTCAATTCCTGCTTCAAGATCTTCATCATTTGCATAATAACATTCTTTAGATCTCCTAGGTTTAAAGTTTCTTCTATACTTAACTCTTTTAGGACATTTAGATGCAAAATGACCATATTCTTGACAAGTCCAACATTTAAAGATTTTCTTACCTTCTGGTTCTCTTTTTACAAGTAATGCAATACCTTCTTCAATTTTCTTATCTTCCTTAGATTTAGATCTGCTACTACTGGCATAATCTCCATTCACACTAGTACTTCTTGATAATATAGGTCTAATGTTAAGAGCACTGAATGCTATCTCCATTCTAGGTAGCTCTCCTGATAATCTCAAATTCATCTCTATTGTTTCTAATCTTCCAAGAAGAGTCTCTCTTGAAAAGTTCAGTGTACAAGGTATCACTTGTTCAATCATCTGTGTTGTCTACTTGAATACTGGTGTCAAAGTTCTCAGAATTTTCCATATCACTTCATTCTCTATCTTATCACCTCCACAAGACTTTATTCCTATTATAATCTCAGACATCCTACCAATCTAGCTTCTAATAGATTCATCTTCCATCATTATGATATCTTCAAATGCACAAATCCAATTATGTATTCTAGCCTTCTTTGCATGTTCATGACCTTCAAAAGTAGAATGTAAAGCTTTCCAAATTGCATGAGATGTTTTCAAACATCTTACCTGACTGTATTCATTCTCTGGTAGTGCTGACAAAAGTGCTTCTCTTGCACGTATGTTACACATGAATAGATCTAGCTCATCTTTAGTTCCTACCTCTAGATTGTCTTCCTCAATGATAGTCTTCTCATTCTTTGTAATCAACCAATAACTTGGTCCTAAACACAATAAATGTGTCTTCATCTTTTCTTTCCAGCTGTCAAAATTTACTCCATCAAACTTAGGGCTTTCTTTCTTGAAATTCACCATGGATCTCCTTAAGTTGTTAAAATTTTCTTTCAAGGACCTGCTGCTCTGATACCAATTGTTAGAAAGTAAAGATCCCTAAGAGAACTGAGAGGGGGCGGGGGGTGAATTAGTTATCTAATAATTTAACCATTCAACTGCTTTAAACAATATAATCAATGTAGTAATCAACCATAGAAAGATAACCATACACAATTGCACAATAACACAAGATATGTTGACTAGGGAGCCTCCTGAAAAGAGTAAACCCCATTGGGAATGATGCCCACAAAATGATGCAATAAAATAAAAGTTCCTTGTTAGAGGATGGACCCTATTAGGAGTCTTATGAAATGCATTTAGTACATATAAATCCCTGTTAGGAGATTTTGAATCCCTGTTAAAAGATTCTAACCCGGTTAAGAGTTTATGGAAGACAGAAGGACCCACTGCCCAAACAGCTTCAAGGCAAGATCTCTAAACCCACTGTCCAAAAGATCTTAGAATTATTCAATAGAATAATATGAAATATATTAAATCCTTTATACTATGCCAAAATTGCACTCTCTCCTACACAAGATCACAATTCTAGATCTCTGTACTCACAAGTCTTCCTTCATCACTAAATTAGCTCTTTTCTTCACTTCATGCATATATTCGCATCTCAACTTTCACAATTCAATCCTCTCTACTCAATTCTCCTTTTTTTACAATTCTCTTTTTCTTAATTCTTTTTTTCTCAATTCTTATTACAAAAAGGAAAACATTCCTTCTTATATACCAAACTCAAATAATTACAAATGAGTTGGTCCTCAATTACAAAATAATAATTTCTACATGCTACACACAAAATTCACATAAAACTGTCAGCTTCCAGATACTGTAACTTTCTCCAAACATATCCTCAAAGTTTGCACTATGAACCACATCATCATTAATGAGTCTCCAAAATCCCTTTAACTGCACAAAATTAGATTCCATCCCAACTAAGAGATATCCTCCGATTTCTAAAAATCGCTACACAGAAACACTGTCTAAACACTACTTTCACCAAAATGCTCATAACTCTCATGAATGAATGAATTTATTTTTGTGCTATTAACCATAGGTTAATAACACACCAAAGAACATACCATCAACTAGGCAAAAGCCAATCTACAATACAACATGTGTGCAAAACAAAACTATACCTGCTTTCCTGTTGATATCCAGAATATCACTGTGTTGACATCAATGACAATCCAGGTCATGAATGCAACAACTACTACAGAATGACTACAAAAATACTTTGCATTCATTCCTAATAGTGTCCAACCTTGTTACAAGAGTAAAAAATGACTAGAGGCCTTATATTCTGAGGTGCATTGATGTGAGTAACTGCGCTGCATTCTTTAGCTATGTGTTTGTTGAAATTGCATATCTGACATGTAATGTTTAGAGGACTTCTAATACTTTATTGTGGTTGATCTATTTGATTGTGCTACGTCTGACTTCTTTGATTTAATCTAAAATGTAAAGCTCTATGACCAAATTTATTGCATGAATAATAATAACCATTGAAAGGTCTTACCTCTTTACAATCTCTTACTATATGTCCATGCTTGTTACATGCATCACAAGTTCGGTTTACTAGATTGCATCCATCTTTAGGTGGTTCTGCTTTAGCTTTAATTTTATTTTGAATCTTCTTAGCTTTTGTAGATTCTTTTGGTGCTTTCATTTTCTCTTGCATTGCATTGACTAGAATTTGTGCTTCATTGTATCCAATACCACTAGAATCTCATTTTATCCTTTGTGCATAGATATGAGAATCTAATAGATCAAGACTTGTGTGAAATTTTTCAATATGATGCTTGGCTTTAGTCAATTGTGATTCCATCTTTTTCTTGATGTTTTCTAACTCCAAGATTTTCAATTTTCCTTGCATAAGTTCTTTATCCAACTTTTTATTTTCTTTGATCTATTCTTTGAGGCTGACTTGCTATCAGTTAACTGTTCATTCAAATCTTCAATCTGATCCTTTAGAGACATGTTCTCTTCATTCATCTTTTTGACCATTTTTCCCATATCATTTGTTGAACAATCTTTCAAATCTTTTCTTAGTTTCTTGATGAATACTTGTGAGCCACTAACCTTCAATTTGAATTCTTCAATTTCTTTTCAGATCTGTCAAGATCTTCAAGAGTTGCTTCAAGATTTTTCTTTAGATATTTCTCTTCTTTTGAACCCATGATCTCCTTAATTGGTTAAACTTCTCTTCTAGGACCAAAGCTCTGATACCAATTTTTAAGAATGGGAACAGTGGGAGACGAGGGGGTGAATTAGTGTTCTACAATTAATATTTTTCTTCTTTTTGAAACTTAGCCCAATTACTTAAATAATGAAATGAATAATAAAGTATACAAGATAATCAACCATAACACATAACACAAGATATGTTTATGAGGAAACCTTAGCCAAAGGAAAAACCTAGTGGGAATTAGTACCCACGAATAATTGCACTAGTCTTATGAACATGTTAAAGTTCCTTTGCCCTATTAGGAGCAGTCTTTACAATACTGAGTACAATGACTCTATTAGGAGTCTAGATAGAACAAACCCTCTTAGGGGTGGATGGCATACTTTTGGAGCTCATTGCTCAAAGAAGAAGGCTACAACCTCCTAATAATCAGATACACACTATATCTAGAAGAATGAATGGTTGCTTTGACACTGATGTCTGATCAGTTCCTTTTGTGCGCTGATGTTTTAACCTCTTGTAAAGCTTTATACCATATTTACTGCTCTACTATATACTTTGCATACTTCTCTTCTCTCTATCTCCACATTTTTCAAATAAAAAATCACATGTCATATATATACATGTTGAATAGGCACAATCAAAAATAAATACTATGTCAGCTTAAAACCTAACACATACAATGCTTCCAACATAATTTTCTCAAGCATGTTTACATACAAAGATAATAATATGCTTACAACACTATTACAATAGGCGTGTAGCCTTTACAAAATAAAATGATACACGCTGAAAAAAAACTTCCTTTCAGCTACATGCTCTGTTCTACTCTGTCGCTTAACTGCTAGTGTCACTTAGACTTGTCATAACTTCTTGATATTATCTAATCTGACCATGATTTTTTAGACTTAACATAACAACATACTCAAAAGCTTATATCCAAGGGTGCATACTATAACTCAATCATACACATGTGCATTGATGCTCTGATTAACAAGTACATCACTGTTTGCACTATCTTCCATACTTAGCTGAAATATGATCTTCAAAGTTTGTGTGCTGACTATCAAAAATCCATATGACTTTGCTGCCATAATGAAAACACAAAACTAGTCATATACTCTTAGTAAAGTCAAATTTCCAACAATCACTTGATTCTATCTCAATGGATTTATTCAATGGTCTAAATCTTTTTAAGTTCTCAGTCACCATCAAAAAATAAAATGTCCTTTTGTTCATGTCCGTAAGAGTAGAATTAAAGTATAGTTTTCACTCTCAATGTGCTACAAATTGTTGAAATATTATGATAGAGTCAACTTTGTCTATTGTCAATGTGTATTCTAATTTATTCAATCAAGAGTAATCTATTAGTGTGTAATATTCACTATTATATGTTGATATATGTTAATTTCACATTAGGTTCACCCATCTGGGTCTTGTAGAGCCCAAAGTGAAGGGGATAACCCTTATTTCTAAGGATATCTTGAATACTTGGAAACTAAACCAGAATAGTTAATCATAGGTGGAGGCTAATCTTTATCCTCATGCCAAACATTACTTGGAAATATCAACACAACTTTCTTGTGTGAACAAAATTTCCATCCATGAAATTAAAATTGAATGCTCAACATTTCTACCTGCGAAGTTGTCCAATTTCGGTAGCTGGACTTGCACAACTTTCTAAGTGTGAAATAATATTTGAATGTTGGGCTTTCATGCTAAAAAAATTGTCTCATTCTGGTAGCCAAAATTGGACAACTTTCCAGCATGAGACAACTCTCTAGGCACAAAAGCTCAAATAAATAGCCTATCAGATAAATATCCTTAATAATATATAATAAAGTTTATAGATATAAAACAATCAAGACTTAGTTGAAAAGAATTAAAAAAATGAAAACAATCTTATAATAAAAATTAATAAATTCATTCTTTTTTTTTTGTATTAACTATAAGGAGATCAAAAATAATATTGAAATGTACAAAGAGAGGCAGAGCCTCAACCTGAGAGACTCAGAGTAGCAGATTTTAATGATAGTTCATAACCAAAAGTGACACAAGGCAAGGAGCAAGAGGGACCAAAGAATGGTGCACCCTAATGATCCAAGCTTGCAACACACATGAGGAAGCAACAAACAATAATAGTGAGAGACAGAATGCCAAATCTTTCATATATTATCATCAATAGGAATCATACATGTCAGGCTGTAAGGCCTTCCCAGTTACGGCTAGATATTAAAATGAATTAAAGAAGTCCTCAAATATTCAAGGATCTATTACCAATCTCTAATATAATGTCTACTATCTCCTATCCTCAAAAACTACCTCCTGAACTATAACCAAACAACTACATTTATACAAGAATCTACCGAGTTGAGTCACCCTTCGGATCCATAATCAATAGAAGTAACTATCAAATCTAGGACCACACACTTCCCAATGATGGATACAAACATTAAATCCATAATCCAATATAAATGCACAAGTCAGCCACAACAGGGAACAAAACTAAACCTATCGGTAAGAAGGATGACTGAGCAACAGATAGGCAACGTTGAGTGCCAGTGAAATAACCGAACGCCCAGGAGAGAACCAATTGTACACACTAGAATGTGCACTTCTCTAAGTCTTTTCTTCCAAAGGAATCCATGAATGGGAGACCTTGAAAAATGACCTAGAGCTCCCTAGGCATGGAGTGCAAGGAAATCAAGTGTGCTCTTAGCTAGAGCTATTTAAGCCTATGACCTTGCTAGTAAACCATGCAATGGGAGATTCAATGGAGACAAGGGCAAGAATGCCAATATCTTCAAGCATCACAATGTGAATGAAATGAAATACTAGAAATGAAGATGCAAGCTATGTTAAGATGAATATGCAAGTTAAGCTATGGAAAGGAAAGATGCAAGTATTACAAAAACCCTCCTAATTAGACTATGTGAATCAATCTAAAGCATAAAGAAAACTAAGCTATCCATGCCATGATAATGAAACTAAAATGAAAGAATGGAACTAAGATAGCATCTAAATGAAAGAGCTAAGAATGCTTCAAATCTCCAAAGCTCCAAAGTCACCTAGAAAACTTGTAGCATAACATTAGTATTCAAAAGATGGATCCAAGAAAGAGAAGAGAGCTCTCCTTTTATAAGAAATGAGAAAGAATGGACCCTGGAGATTAAGAGGCAAAATATTCAATCAATAGTGGAGCATAAAAGAGTAGCAATCCATGTGCACAAGTATCCTCCAATGAGAAAATAAGAGTTGACTTTTGTGCCCATATGAGACAAAAGTGTTTTTTCCCTTTTTATAAAATAGGAATAATGCTTTATTTGTGCAACTTAGGATAAGAGGAAAAGTGGGGGCTTTCTTATTTAATAAAAGGGGAGGGAATTCCTTTTAAATAAATAAAGACTTAGGATAAAATGGTTAGCCCATAGAAAATAATTGAATAAATGACAGAACTAGGATTTGATCAAGAATAAGCAATTGATGATTTTAGTAAATAATGCTAGCAAGGGGCTAATAGTCTAGATGACCATTTTTAGGTGATTAAATTTGCCCCTCTTTGACTAATGTGTGATCAATCTGGGAACACATTATGTCAAAGAATAGATTAGCCAAGAAGGCAATAGATAGAGATCTGACTCCAAAGAATGAAGTGTAGAGAGATAGCAAATCCTACATGGTCAGCCTGGTAGCAACAATACTGAACACTTAGGAAAGAGATGGACAATATCAGAACTTGAGATGAGAACTAACATGTCAAGCACAAAGATAGATTGATCAGATCAAATGGAGTGGTCAAGAATATACTCTAGAGAATAGCCAATAGGATATGATGTTTCTGCCCCCTCTGGATCAAAATCAAAATTAGGTAGAGGAAAGGTAGAAGCAAGAGCAACATGATCAAATCACTAGAAATCATAATCAAGAAATGAAGAATGATAGAATAACCATCAAGTAGATATGCCTGAATGAAGACCTCAGAGAGATGAAATGAAATGTGAATGAAAGACTAGAAGGGTGAGAGAGATGGGAATGAAGAAGGAAAGAATGCCTTAGTGAAGATCGAAGGATAAGGCCTCGAAAAGGTCAACCAATTGTGCAAAAGAAGGGAAAATTTTGAAATGCAAATTTGACTATCAAGATGAACTCAAATTTTGATTTTGATCCTGAAATGGATCCAGGACGTTGAAATTAGCTAGGGGTGCAATTTTCATGCAATTTCAAGGTGTCTTGAAAATTAGGTCAAAAAGTAAAAATGCTATATAAGGGGCAAAAAGGGTCATTTTATATATGAGGATAAGATTAACCCCTTGTGATGATAGGAAAAGGATGTGATGTGAAAGATAAGGCATGAAAGACATGATCGAGAAGAAGAAAAAGGTGAGCACAGTTGATTGACAAGTCCATGAAAGATGAAGGAGAGCTCTCTCCATATGCAAGATGCAAAACTAATCTAACATGAACCTAAAAATGCAAGCTACTATGAAAAGTGGTTTACTTGCAAGGTCACAAAGCTTTTAGACTCTAATATTCATCATCAAGCGTTAATGGTAGCATCTCAAGATCATATAATACACACTAGTATAACTATGTGAATCTGAATATGATCTATATCAGATAGATATGTGGGAATCCCACCTAAGCATCAAAGACATATAGGTCAAGATGACTAGTGTAGTGAGATTACCTAAGTTTAGTATAGAAAGATTATACTCACATCAAGACACAAGGAAAGTCAAGATGACTATAAGTATGCACTTGCAAAAATAGTCAAGGATAATACTAATGTCAAGTGGAACAAGCAAGATGCTAATGACAATTAGGACCAACAAAATATACCCACAAGCAGAGAAAGCAATAAAACATGTCCTCATGCCCTCAATCTTCTAGCTATGCATCATCAAAAACTTCTTAGGGAAAGAACACTCATCAAAGAAATCATCATAGACAACACATAAAGAAAATAAATTCAAACAAGTCTTAGTGAGTTAAGTGGTTTAAGTGCGTGTGTGTAGGTCATAGAGTCAATCTTTGAGTATCACCTCTACCAGTGGAAATATCACATCATTCTGGACTATGGGTAAACATCTGATAAGTGTTGAAAAACACTTGACACTAGGATAGTGTTGAAAAACATAGTTTGGGGGGTGTTGAAAAACACCATTGGAACCAAGTGGCCCAAGAAACCCAAATGCACAAAGAGACCTGAGATAAGCTTAGAACAATAGATGCCCCCTAGACTAAGAGTCAATTCCAGGCTAGGAGAGGCAATTGAGATGTGGAGCGAAAGAGTGCCACACAAGACTGATAGACATAGGTGCAAGGGTCTCAAGAAGTGCCTATTTCTAGGTTTTCACCACTTGATAGATTTTTTTAGGACTTTTTTTTTCAATTTTTTTGTATTTTTACTACCAAGGCGCCTGTTTCCAAGTTTTCACCAAGGCACTTTTTCCATTTTGTTTGAATTTTTTGCATTTTTTTTTTTGGTGAGACATCAAAGCACCTATTGCTAGGTTTTCACTAGGATGCTCATTTTTTTAGAATATTTTATGATTTTTAGGATTTTTTGGCATCATATATGAAATTTTATTTTTTTTAGATTTTTTGAGGATCAATAAAGAATATGTACAAAAGAGCTCAAGAACCTTAGGCATAGAACTATTTTAGATGTAGAACATTGATAGGCTCAATAAGCTCTTCTCCCTCAGGTGTAGATAGCTGATAGGCTCTGGACCCAAATGCTACTATGATAATATAAGGCCCTAACCAATTTGGCTCAAACTTTCCTTTTTGATCCCTATTCTACTAATTTTTGGGATTTTCTCTGAGAACTATTTCACCTACTTGGAACTCTCTAGGATGAACTTTCTTATTGTAGGCAGTAGACATTCTCTTATGATAAGTGTGCATGTGATCAAAATTGGTCTTGCAACATTCTTCCAAAGTAGTGAGCTCATGCACTCTCATGGCCCTTTGGTCTTCATCAATAATCAAACCATGAAGAGAGACTCTTAGTGAAGGCATTTCAACCTCTAATGGTAAGACAACCTCATAACCATAGACCAAGGAAAAAGGTGTTGCACCTGTAGGAGTGCGGATAGACATTTTGTAAGCCCATAACACAAGATTGATCTCTAGATGCCAATCCTTGCCTAATTTGTGCACTATTCTATGGAGAATTTTGAGCAATGTTTTGTTTGAAGCCTCAGCTTGGCCATTCCCTTGAGGGTAATAAATAGAAGACCAATGTTGTTTGATTTTGAACTTTTTGCACAAGTGCTTTAGGTATTTATTCTTAAATTGGTTGCCAATATCTGTGACTATGGAAGAAGGAATATCATAGCGGCAAATGATGTGATTCAAAATAAACAGGGCAACATGTTTTCTTGTAGCTATAGACAGCGGGACAACTTCAGCCCATTTGGTGAAATATTCAGTAGCTATAATGATGAACTTATGCCCACTTGATGAACTAGGACAAATCTTGCCTACCAAGTGATGAAGTAATGAGCTCACATCTCAGAGAATGAATGATATTCCCATGTAGTTGAATTTTTTTGTAGGACTTGGCATATCGAATAGCATTAGCTTGCATAGTAGGCCAATAGTAGCCAGCCCTAAGCAATTTCTAAGTGAGCGCAAGACCGTTAGAGTGTGACCCACATATGCCATCATGAACTTCGGCTAGCACCTTTTATATCTCCTCTATTTCTAGACACCTAAGGAGAGTTTCATCTAGACCCTTCCTATACAAGTCACCAGAGATGAGGGTAAACTATGAGGCATTATGGATGAGTTGGCGCTTCTCATTGTGCATTATATTTTCAGGGATAACTTGGTCTCAAAGATAGGAAAAGGTGGTGGCATAGCAGGAGGATTCATGACCAACCACAATGTAAATGACATGGTCATCAAGGGAATTTTAGGTAAGGTAGTGTAATTCTTCCACTAGGAACTCAAAGCATGGTTCATGCTCTTCTAGTTGCAGAATGGATGCCAAAGTAGCCATGGCATCAGTAGCCTTGTTCTCAGCTCTAGGAATTTGTTGGAATGTGATAGATGTAAAATAATTCCTATGTGATTCTATCATCTTCTTGTATGGAATCAACTTGTCATCTTTGGTTGGGTACTCATCATTTACTTGGTTTATGACAAGTTGAGAATCTACAAAAATATGCAACTTAGAAATCCTCCATTCAAGGGCAAGCTTAACACCATTTAGCAAGGCTTCATATTCAGCTATGTTATTGGTGCATGGAAAGAGAATCTTGTATGATTTAGGAATGGTGTATCAATGAGGGGTCAAAAATAGGATTCTAGCACCGACACCATTCTATGTGTGAGAACCATCAAAAAACATTTTCCATGTATGCCCTGTGATATTCATGATTGAGGCATCGGGGAAATCTATCTGAAGAGGAGCATTATCAATCATGGGAAACTCAGCCAATTGATTTGCAATTGCTTTCCCTTTAATAACTTTTCTCTCAATATACTGAATGTCAAATTCTGAAAGAATCAGAATCCACTTGGCAAGGCATCCAGTAAGCGCAGCTTTACTTAGGAGATATTTCAAAGGATCAATTTTAGCAACCAGCTGTGTAGTATGTGCAAGCATGTAATGTTTGAGTTTTTGAGATGCAAACACCATAGCTAAACAAGCCTTTTCAATACTGGTGTATTTGATTTCATAAGAAACCAAGGAGTGACTGATATAGTAAATAGCTCATTCTTTTCCCATATCATCATGTTGTGCAAGAAGAGCCCCTAAGGAATTTTCTGTAGCAAAAATGTATAATATCAAGGGTTTTCCTTGGATAGGTGGCATAAGAATAGGAGGTCATGCTAGGTAATTCTTGAGCTGGTCTAGGTTCTACTGACACTCCTCATTCCATATACAAGTAGCTCCCTTATGCACATTCTAATTGAATAGTTGAGCTCTATCAGCTAGCTGAGAAATGAACTGCTAGATAGATTGGAGATGGCCTTGGAGACTCCTTAATTGTTTGATGTTATGAGGAGGTGGCATCTCCATTATAGCTTTCACCTTTTTTGGGTCTACTTCTATTCCTTTTGCTGATATTATGTATCCTAGTAGTTTCCTAGAAGTGACACCAAAAGCACATTTTTTTGGATTTAATCTAAGTTGAAATCATTCCATACGGTCTAATATCAAACTCAAATAAGAAAAATGCATGCTTTGTTGTTGTGATTTGCAAGGATGTCATCAACATAGTCCTCCATGTTTTTTTGCATCATATCATGAAAGATGGTAGTCATGGCTCTTTGATAGGTTGCACCAGCATTTTTAAATCCAAACAACATGACATTCTAGCAAAAGGTACCCCATGCACATGTGAAGGCTATCTTCTCTTAGTCCTCAGGGGCAATCTTAATTTGGTTATATCTGGAGAAGCCATCCATAAGGGATTACATTTCATATCCCATCATCATGTCCACTATCATGTCAATATTTGGAAGTGGAAAATCATCCTTATGGCATGGTTTATTCAGATCTTGGAAATCAATGCATACACAAATGGATTTGTCATGTTTGGAAATAGGGACAATGTTAGAAATCCACTCAGCATAGTCAATTGCTCTGATGAAGTTGGCTTTTAGGAGCTTCTCAAGTTTAGCCTTAACCAGTAATGCCACATGGGGATGCATCTTTCTTAGTTTTTGTTTGACAGGTTTTACCTCTAAAGCAATAGAGAGATGATGCATAATAAGCTTAGTATCTAAACCTGGCATGTCTAAGTACATCCATGCAAAATTGATTTTTTTCTCTTGAAATAATGTAGAAAATTGTTCTTTTTCTTCTGCTGAGAGAGATTGAGCCACATGTATGATTTTAGGAGATTCCTTTGTCCCTAAGTTGATGGGCTGTGTAGGTTCTATGAGAACTAAAGACCTTTCTTGAAAATAACTCAGTAGATTACCAAGTACCTCATCCTTGGGTACCTCAGTGAGGTTTTCACCCTTAGATACATCTTTATTTTTACTATTTTGAGGTTCAGACACTGCCACAATGTGGTTTTCACCATCCAACCATTGTTTTTTTCTTTTAATTTTATGACTGAAGTACTTGATATCTAATTTAGTCATGTTTGTTGTTGGTTCACTAGTGGAAGAAGTAACAAGTTCAATGGCATTGAGGTAGTAGGTGATCTCATAGTCATTTTGAAAAGAAGGCAATATAGGTCTTTGATCTTGGGCAGACCAATCTATGAGATCTAAGTGTATGAGGGGAAGCGAAATGACTGGTTTGAGGTAATTGATGTGGGGGATATCATCTCTGGTGACAAGAGAAGTTGAGCCTATAGAGTAGGCTCCAAAAGTGTCAAGATCTAAATTTTTCATGGAGGGACTAGCATGGTCCATTAAAGCAATACATGGATTCAACTCGTCAGACCCTATGCATGACTCATCAACTAAATTGGGTTGGTTACTATAGGTATGAATCACATCAATGTCCATATCTATGGTAGAAGATCCATCTGAGAGAGTGTCCCATTCATATTAATTTGAATCAGTCATGGAACTTCTACTGGGATGTTTTCACCAAAAAGGCTTAGGATGCCTAGAAGTAGAGGTGTTCATGTCATTATTCATGAGATCTCCTCTTTGTATCAATGGGGCAATATTTCTAAGTTGTCTATCAAAGCTCAATGACTCATTAGGCATAAAATTTATGGATATGGAGGCTTTAGCTGTATCATTAGTAGGCATATATTCTCCTCCCCAAAGAAGTGAGGTAGAAGGAAGATAGTCATCCATTTGGGCCATCATGCATAGTGGTGATTCATTGTCATCTATATCTGAGTCACTAAGCACAGGAGTATTTCTAGAATATTTAGGGATGTCATTGGCAACACCATATCCTAGACCTATGGTATCTTTAGAAGACCGGCCATCAAGATGACTCAAAGGTTCAATTAGAGCATGCCCATTGTTATTTAAAGGTCTGTGACCTTGGTAGCCCATTTTCTATAGAAATTTAAAGCCTTTACCATAGTGCTTAGGAGAAATGGGAGTAGAAACTGTCGTAGTGTCTCCTTCTATATAAATCCACTCCTTGATAGACTGTTCTTCTTTTTCAGCCTCTAAGGGTACAGATGATTGGACAAATGTACCAAAAAATTTCATGGAAAAAGTGGAAAGCTTTGTCTTCTCTGAAGTTCTACCATAGGACTTAGGGGAAGTAGGCATAGCAGCAATAGAGAATGTGTATTCCCCCATACCAACACTATCATCTTTAATTTTTGCTCAGCAGTGATGAAGGATGCATTATGATCATGAGAGAGTTTGTTGTGAGGAACAAACATCTCAGAAATAGTTAGAGTATTGATAGCGATGGCATTGTCCCCAGGAATCACAATCTCAGCTCCATTATGTGGAAAATTGACACACTAATGATAAGTGGAAGGGACAACTTGCATTTCATGGATCCAAGGTCGACCCAGAAGAATGTTATATGCAAGTGGGATGTCCAACACTTGGAAAACAATATCTTTCATGATAGGGCCCACTCAAATAGGTAGCACAACAAGACCTTTGGAAGATCTTTCCACTTCATCATATGCTTTTATGGTAATCATTCACCTGGGATCCATAGCCAATTCATACAATCCTAACTATTGTACCACATGGAAAGAAACAATATTTAACCCAGCACCATTGTCTATCAAGACTCAGTGGACTCAAGTATGGTAGATGAGAACTTTAATATGTAAAGCCATATTATGGGGGTGACTAAGAGATGTGTCATCTTCTGCACAAAAATATAGGTAGTGGGGAGACACAATGTTATTGACCATAGCCTCGAATTGATCTGGATCAATATCATTGGGAACATTTGTTGTACGAAGAGATTTCTCAAGGATCTCTTTATCCAAAGGGGATAGCTCAAGCAACTCAAAAAGGGACATCTGAGTGGGTGTCCATTGTAATTGGTGCACAAGTTCATAGCTAGACAAAACTGAAGGAACCACTTGTTTGGAAGAAGAAGCTTGCTTGGGATCATGTGTAGTTTTAAGGACAATTTTGGCTTGCTCCCTAGTAACATCATTTAGTGTCTCACTTTGAGAAGATGAACCACTCAGTGTTTGCAAGACCAACTTTGGCATACCATGATTGGTGTTATTATCATCTTGAGATCTCACCATAAGAACATTCTCAACAGGCTCTATCATATTGATCATAGGTGAATCAAGAGTATATGTATAGTTAATTTTTGCATCATGATTCTTCTTATTTGCTTGAGAGGATTTTGATCTCTCATACTCAGGTAGAGGAGTCTTGAAAGCTTTGTGATCAAAATTTTTAACTAAGCCATCTATGAGCACTGTGCCTCCGTCAATAAGATCTTGAATGGCATCTTTAAGCTTAAAACAATTATCTATCTTATGTCCCTTATTCCTATGATAATGGTAGAAATGATCTTCTCTCCACCAATCAGGCTTAACTGGTGGATCATAGGGATGAGAATTGTCAGGAAGCATAAGATACTTGTTGGCAACTAGAGTCTTAAGAATCACATCATATGGTTCAGCCAACTTAGTGTAGACTTGTCGTTGATATGTCTTTTTTGGCTTGTCTGCATGTTGAGGCTTAGGAGCACTATGAGCGTTGGAAACTTCTTGTTTTTTTTCTATGTATATAGCATTGGAGAGATTGAAAGTAGGTTCTTTGGCTTTTGGGACATCCACAACACCATCATTAACAACATACTTGTTTTTATTCCAAGGTTTGCTTTTGTCCTCACCATTGCCCCTAGTATCTTTATTAATAACAATATCCCCCTTTCTTATGGACACATCTTCAATCTAATATGCACTTTAAACCATGTCATTGAAAGAGGAGAACAGTTGTTTCCTTAGATCATAATACAATTCTTGCACAAGAGTGTTGTTGAAAATGTCAATCTTTTCTCTTTCGTCTAGCTGTTGAGGATATCGAGAATACAATGACCTCTAACATGGTAAGTAAGTGGAAAATGGCTCACCTTTATTTTTCTTTAGAGCACTTAGATCTATCATGGTGATAGGCTATTGGATGTTGTATGAGTAATGTTGGGTGAAGTGCCTAACCAACTCATCAAAAGTTTTAAGAGGTGGTGTCAACTTTGCAAACCATTCTAGAGCTTGTCCTCTCAAACTTCTAGGGAACAATCATAGAAGAAACATGTCCTCATGAAGGAATTCCATGCTAAGAGTGTAAAAGTGATGCACATGGTCATGGGGGTCAATGTTTCCATCATACTTGTCATATTTGGTAACCTCAATAACCCTAGGAAATGGGACCATGTATAGACTCCTGTCAAAAGGAAGAGCACAAATAGATTCTACGAAAGAAACCTTTGGAGGTTCTTTTTCTATTGCAAGTTGAGCAAGACATTGATTGGTTCATTGCAATTCATCTCTAAGGATTTCCAATTTAGTTGGTACTCTTTCTTGAACAATCCATCATACATCATAGCTAGGAGGGAGCTTATATCCCCTAGAGGTCAAGTAATGAAAATATTGATCTCCATTTCACTCTAAAAGTTTAAGCATCATATGTTGGGATGCTTCATCTTGTTCAAATCTCATAAGCTCTTCACTAGAAATATCATCATTAGCTTATTCCTCATGATGAGAGGGAGGAGGTCTAGGAGGTGAAGAGGGAGCAGAAAAAGTTCATCTTGGAGGAGATCTTGGTGGCGTGTTGTTGCCATAGTTACCCAAAGTACCAAAAGGAGGGGGTCTATATTCATAGCCACTAATCTCAGGTTGTTCTTGAGACATCCCCTTCATAGCCATGCATCTAGTAGCATCCATTTTGTCTAAATGCGCTTGGTTGTCCTTATGCTCAAAATGTTCTTGCAAACAAAGGAACTTTTCTTGTTCATTCAAAGTGAGTGAGACACTATCTGTGCTTCTAGAGATCTTGAATGTGGAAAGGAGGAAGCCTCCTTTGTACCATGGGGTGACCTTAGAATCCTCAGATTGGTTAGGACTGGAACTGTCATTGCTAACTGGCACTTGTGAGCATCTTTTGGGTTAAGGTAATTGCATATAGTTGAATGGAAGGTGACTCCCTTGCTCAAATTGAGACCGAGTTGAAATCAGAATAAAAAAGGAATGATGGTTTAACTGTTGGAATACCGATAGATAGCATCATATTCTGACAGGTCTACCTATCGGTGATATGGCCTCACTATCAAAAGTTCTATCGAAAAAGTTCTCTTTACGACACTTAAATTGTTAGAATAGTGATAGTTATGCACTATTATCCAACAAGTTTTCCTGTTGAACGTATAGCATTACTGTCACACTAAATGTCAAATTTTTATTTTTTTTGATATTTTGTCTATCGAATGTATAGCGCTTCTATCAGAATTAATTATGAATTGTCAAAAAACTAACAGATAAGCATATTAAAATTAACACAACTCAAGAGACCATCATAGGTTGTCTCTTTCTTTGGTCTATATTATTGACAAAATGTTTTACCTTTCATTACCTCATCAAATCCGGGGATTTGAAAGAATTTAATAGAATATTTCCATGACAATGTATATTATTTAAGTTGACATTGCATGAATTTATCTACTTCACACACTTGTAGACTATGAGGATGATGATAAAGAAGCATTGCCATGGGAGGAGATGCTTCTTTATCGCCGTCTTCATAGTATACAAGTGCGCAAAGTAGATAAATTGGTGCAATGTCAACTTAAATAATATACATTGTCATGAAAATATTCTATTAAATTCTTTCAAATCTCCAAATTTGATGAGCTAATGAAAGGTAAAACATTCTATCAATAATATAGACAAAAGAAAGAGACAACCTATGATGGTCTCATGAGTTGTGTTATCTTTAGTCCTAGCTACCTGTTGATCATCGAGAATAACCACTGCCTTGCATTTATGTACACTGCATAAATTGATCACAGTCTCACAAAAACATTTTACACTTGTACATCTCATTAATACTAGAGGCCTAAAGTAATTTTATATGATCACTAGCACATTTCGTGCATGGATGATAAAACACTATCCAAAGTTTCTAGATAACCATTTTTGAGAAGAGGAAAGAGTGGAGGCCAAAGAAGGGATAATTGTGAAGGTTTTACAAATGTAGGTTACTAAATCATCATCTCTGCACTGGTACTCAATCTGGCCTCCACTCCATATACATCTTCTTAGAATCTAAAAACTCTCCATCATTGATTCTCATCATTTTCTCAGCATCTCGGTGGACTGAGACCTTAAATTATTGAGCTTCTCTTTGTTTCAAGAATAGTTTAACATTCTCTACTTAACAGGGCCAACCACATGAAGGTGGAAGCTCACCTAGCCCCTCCTAGGAGCCTCTTATGACCCTTTACAACATTTTCAGACCTCTAAGATGTATTCTTAGGGATCATAAATGATCGTAAAGGGTCATAAGGGGTCCTAGGATGATGCAAAGTAGAGGTTGCTTTGCATCATCTGGGAATAGCACTCAATTATGTTGTGTCTCCAAAAGATTGTGACCATGATGCCTACATTTATGTTTCTCAGTTGTTGTGATATGTACTGTTGGAAATAATTGTCTGAAGGAAATTGCTACTCAAATTATGTATTGTCTTTGATATCACACAATGTCATAGTCTGCAGCAATTGGTTCCTACCAAGCTCAGTCGGTCTGCCAGATAGGAAGATTAGTGCTTACCGAGTCCACTTAGTTATCAAAGAAAATTTAGTGTTTATCGAGTTCAGTTGATCGTCAAAGAAAATTCAGTGTTTATCGAGTTCAGTCGGTCATCAAAGGAAATTTAGTGTTTACCGAGTTCAGTCGATCATCAAAGGAAATTCAGTGTTTACCGAGTTCAGTCGGTTATCGAAGGTAAAGGATTGTCGGTGTTTACCGAGTTCCCTCGGTCTCTGAAAGATTGTAGAAAGTTATGGTCACCGAGCACTGTCAGCCCTTGAAGGATTTTTGCAAATAGAGTTTGCTTAATTCAGCCAACTATTATACTAAATAATGTCGATTTGACAAATCTAAAATCATATAAATAAAAGGTCAAATGTGAAAAATAAATAAGAAATACAACAGAAGATTTACAGAAGAAAGACAGGAAAGGTGTGTGCGAATTTGTGGAGGATGTTCAGATATCCTTAAGGTGTAGCAGAGATTTATTTGATCAGGAAGGATCACACTTATGCAGAATAGAGATCTGTAATCAGCAAGGCAGTTGCATTATTATACAGGTCATTTTCATTGTTACCTTCTTATCATTGTAACAGTGAATTCTAAATCTCTTAACCGAGTTGGTTTAACAGCCATATTGTAAATCCTCTAACAAGGTGACAATTCCATTGAATTGTTTTCAAGACCTCTTACCAAGCCACTCCTAGTAGGGTGATTAAATCCTCTAACAAAGTCACACCTAACAGTGTGTTTTGTAACCTTTTACCGGGTTGGCTTCTAACCGGGCATCACTTCAGAAAAGTGAAAATCAGTATCTAGATACATTGGTGTTTTTTCCCATATTGGGTTTCCACATTAAATCTTGTGTCTCTTGTGTTCTTAATTGCTATCTTAATCATACACTAATGCTGATGAATATCTAAAAGATAATTTTGCTAATACTTTCTGCATCTTCAAAGTTACTGCAATCTATTTACCGAGTGCTAAAACAGATAACATTTTTTAAGATATCCTAAGGGATCTGGAAAGAAATAATTGTGAAGTGTTTTATGGTTGACTGATTCACCCCCCCCCCCCCTCTCAGTCACTTCATCCATATTCCATCAATTGGTATCAGAGCTTTTGGTGCTTGCAGGAAGGGTTTCAAGGACCTGAGCTAAAGATCAGGATGTCTTACAAGAGGGAAATTCCAAAGCTCAACAAAGATAACTTTTTAGCATGGAAAAGTCTCATGCGACTTCATCTGGCTTCCATTGGTGATTCAGGATGCAAATATATTGATGAAGAATACACAGTTCCTACTAGCGCATTAACTGTTGAAGACATTGCAGAGAAAAACACTCACAACACCATGATGATAAACATTGCATTTGCTCTCAGCTATGAAGAATTTGATGATATTAAAGAATGCACTACTACATATGAAATGTGGATGACATTGAAGAAAATATATGGTGGTGATGCAAATGTGAAAAGAGCCAAAGCAGAAAGCCTAAGAGGATAGTTTGACAAGATAAATATGAAGGAAGATGAAAACATTGCAAAATATGTTGAAAGAATCAAAGCAAGTGTAAGTGCAAT
Organism: Chamaecyparis obtusa; assembly: GCA_027943335.1. Lineage (NCBI taxonomy): Eukaryota > Viridiplantae > Streptophyta > Pinopsida > Cupressales > Cupressaceae > Chamaecyparis > Chamaecyparis obtusa. Next base: position 162,418 of record BSBK01005647.1, on the reverse strand, counting down.
TAGAGCTTCTGGAGGAACAATCTCAGATGAAACTGTTATAAGTAAGGTACTTAGAACATTCATCCCTATCTATGCAATAAGAGTATCAGCTATTCAAGAAAGAAGATGTGAAACAAACCACAATATAACTTTGGATGCTTTAGTTGGAAGATTGACAGCCTTTGAATTAGACAACTATGACAACTATGTTCCTAGTTCCAAAAATATTGAATCAGTATTTGAGGCCAAGGTTTCACTAAAGAAGAACAAGAAAATTAAAGAAGTTCAGTCAGAAAGTGAAGAAGTATCAGAAGAAAGTTCTGATAGTGATCTTGAAATTGTAGAAGCATTACTTGCAAAGAAGTACTCTAAAGGGAAAGGTAAATATAAAGGTAAAACTCCTTTAATCTATTTTTCATGTGAAGAAATTGGACATATTGCAGCTAGGTGCCCAAACAAACAAGTCAAGGAAGAGAAGAGAAGTCACAAGTACTATGGCAAAAAGAATTTCAAATCATTCAAGGATAAATGTAAGAAAACATGTTTTATGGCTAAAGATTCTGATGATAGTGAAGAAGAAATTGTCTTTATTGCTATAAAAGATGAATCTGATGATGATGAAGATAAGATGGCACTTATTTCTCATATAAGAAAAAATGATATATGGATAATAGACATCAGATGTTCACACCACATGACTAGTGACAAGACAAAATTTGAATATGTAGAAGACTGTGATAGTGGCAATGTAAGATTTGGAAACAATGAACCTTGTTGTATAAAAGGAAAAGGAAGAATCTCATTAACCAAAGAACTCATATGTGATAATGCTTATTGGGTTGAAGGACTAAAACATAATCTTCTAAGTGTAGCACAACTAATCAACACTGGTTTCAAGGTTGAATTCATGAATGGTCAAGCAAGACTGCTGGATGAAAAAGGAAAACTCATTGGATCAAGCAAACAAACAAAAGGTAACTTATTTTATCTTAGTGAATATTCATGCTTTATTGCTCAAATTGAAGAAAGTTGGCTATGGCACAAAAGGTTATGTCATGTGAATTTTGATAACATGATAAAAATAAACAAATTCAAGAAGGCTAGAGGCATTCCTACTCTAAAGAAACCTGATACTGGTCTATGTAAGAATTGTCAGATTGGCAAAATGAGTAAAACTAGTTTCAAGAGTAAGAACTATCAGTCTAAAGAAATTTTGGAAATTGTGCATACTGATTTATGTGGACCTATTGGAATACAAAGCTATACTGGAGATAAATTCTTTATTCTTTTCATTGATGATTATTCTAGAATGATGATTGTTATGTATTTAAGAGAAAAATTAGAAGCATTTGAAAAGTTCAAATGGTACTTAGCAAGAGTGGAAAAGGAAACAGGGAAAAGATTGAAATGCTTAAGATCAGACAAAGGTGGTGAATTCATCTCCCATGATTTTAACAACTTTTGCATTGAAAGAGGAATCAAAAGATAGGTATCAGCTCCTAGAACTCCTGAGAAGAATGGAATAGCAGAAAGAAGAAACAGATCTATTATGGATTGTGCAAGGACTAATGATAGAAAAGAACATCGCTATAAAGTACTGGAAGGAAGCTATCAGCACTGCAGTTCATACCTTGAACTGAGTACAATTGAAGAAATACACATTCAAAACTCCTTATGAATTATGGTATGGGTATAAACCCAATGTAAGTTACATGAAAATATTTGGTAGCAAGTGTTATATCTTAAAAGAATCCAGAAGAAATAAATTTTATGTGAAAAGTGATGAAGGAATATTCCTAGGATATTCTAGCAAAAGCAAGGCATACAAATGTCTAAACTTACTCACAAAGTCATAGAAAGTATACATGTAAAATTTGATGAGTTTGCAGAAAAGACTGAGGAAGAAAGCAAAAGGGAACATGAGAACTACAGAAGATTCATTTACATTGAACCTGAAACATTGGCAGACACAACTATCAATGAGGAAACTATATCTACCAAGCCGAGCATAGTTACCGAGTCACAAACTGAGTCACAGGAAGAAGTTCAAACTGAGTCATAGGAAGAAATTCAGACTGAGTCTCAGCCTGAAGTTATCGAGCAAATATCTACCGAGCCCAAGCAACCTGAAGAAGAGATCCTAGAAGACAATAGCATGAATCATTCAAAAAGCAAGGAACCTATACTAGCCAAATATGTCAGAAGACATCATACACCAGATCAAATTATTGGAAACAAATTAGATGGTACTATGACAAGAAGCAAGCTAAAAGGTACATGTCTGCTTACTAACTTTGAACCTAGAAATATCAAAGATGCATTGGAAAATGAAAGTTGGATTGAAGCAATGAATGAAGAATTAGAACAAATACAAAAGAACAAAACGTGGACTCTTGTACCTAGACCTAAAGATAAGAATGTAATTGGAACAAAATGGGTATTTAGGAATAAGCTGAATGAAGATGGTCAAGTATCTAGAAACAAAGCTAGACTAGTATGTAAAGGTTACTCTCAAGAAGAAGGTATAGATTATGGAGAAACTTTTGCTCCTGTTGCAAGATTAGAAGGTGTAAGAACTCTACTTGCTTATGCAGCACACAAAGGATTTAAGGTATATCAGATGGATATAAAATCTGCATTTCTCAATGGAATTCTTGATGAAGAAGTCTACATTGAACAACTTGAAGGTTTTGTTGATCCAGATAAAAAGGACATGGTCTGCAGGTTACACAAAGCATTGTATGGTTTGAAACAAGCTCCTAGAGCATGGTATGAAAGACTCCATAACTATTTGATTCAGATTAATTTCAAAAGAGCCAATGACAACAACAATCTGTATATTAAAGAAGGACCAGATGACAAAATTGTATTGGCAGAAATATTTGTAGATGATACTATATTTACAGGGAATGAGGATCAGTGCAAAGAATTTTCAAAGCAAATGAACAAAGAATTTGAAATTTCTATGTTTGGTTTAATAAAATTCTTTGTTGGTCTTCAAATTCAGCAAAGCAAGAATGGTATATACATTACTCAATCTAAATACATTAAGGAAATACTTAAGAAGTTTGGTATGGAAGATTCAAAACTAGTTGGTACACCCATGTGTACTGGACTGAAACTTACCAAAAATGATGATTCAAAAGAAGTTGATCAGACCCTATACCAATCTATGATTGGAAAATTGCAGTATGTAGTACATACAAGACCTGATATTGCCTTAGCAGTTGGTATAGTAGCTAGATTCTCAGCAAAACCTAAGGAAAATCATATGATGGCAATCAAAAGAATCTTAAGATACTTAAGAGGAACTGAAGAATATGGTTTGTGGTATAAATTTGGAGGCAATCTAGACTTAAAAGTGTTTACTGATGCTGATTGGGTAGGGAACATTGATGACAGAAAAAGCACAAGTGGTGGAGAATTTTTTCTTGGAAAAAGACTAGTATCCTGGACTAGTAAAAAGCAAAATTGCACATCTCAATCCACAGCTGAAGCAGAATATGTTGCTGCTGTAGTAAACTGTTCAAATAATGTTTGGTTTAAACAGTTATTAGAAGTTATGAAGGTTGAAATCGAAGAACCAGTTGTTATATTTTGTGACAATACCAGTTGAATAAACATTTCAAAGAATCCAGTGATGCATTCCAAAACCAAGCACATTGCTATTAAATATCACTTTGTCAGAGAATTGGTGCAGGACAAGGAAATTAGATTAGAATATATTCATACAAAAGAGTAGATTGCAGACATTTTTACCAAACCATTACCTAAGGATGCATTTGTGTATCTAAGAGGTAAGTTAGGGGTCATTCCCCTATCTGAGGCTCACTAAATACAGTTTTAGTGATGCATCAACCAGAACATGATTGAAAATCAACCAGTTGATGTAGCATATTCAAGGAATCATTGCATATGAATCAGTACTTGAGGTACATTAATTTACACCGGTAATATGTGAATTGTCTTTGGCACGTGTTGTCAAAGAGGGAGTGTTTGCTATGTCTTTGCTATTACTTCAAGAAATTTTCAATAGTCAGAAGGAAGAATTTTCAGGATAAAGGAAGTTTGCTGACAAAGGGAGATTTGAATCAGAACCGAGCTTATTCTTTCAAATTTCTTATGCTATGACATATTGTGTTTCCATCAATGCCAAAGAGGGAGATTGTTAGAAACAATTTTCTGAAGGAAATTGCTACTCAAATTATGTATTGTCTTTGATGTCACACAATGTCATAGTCCATAGCAATCAGTTCCTACCGAGCTCAGTCAGTCTGCCAGACAAGAAGATTAGTGCTTATCGAGTCCACTCGGTTATCAAAGAAAATTCAGTGTTTACCGAGTTCAGTCGGTCGTCAAAGAAAATTTAGTGTTTACCGAGTTCAGTCAGTCATCAAAGGAAATTCAGTGTTTACCGAGTTCAGTCGGTCGTCAAAGGAAATTTAGTGTTTACCGAGTTCAGTCAGTTATCAAAGGTAAAGGATTGTCGCTGTTTACCGAGTTCCCTTGGTCTCTGAAAGATTGTAGAAAGTTATGGTCACCGAGCACTGTCGGCCCTTGAAGGATTTTTGCAAATAGAGTTTTCTTAATTCAGCCGACTGTTATACTAAATAATGTCGATTTGACAAATCTAAAATCATATAAATAAAAGGTCAAATGTGAAAAATAAATAAGAAATACAACAGAAGATTTACAGAAGAAAGACAAGAAAGGTGTGTGCAAATTTGTGGAGGATGTTCAGATATCCTTAAGGTGCAGCAGAGATTTATTCGATCAGGAAGGATCACACTTATGCAGAACAGAGATCTGTAATCAGCAAGGCAGTTGCATTATTATACAGGTCATTTTCATTGTTACCTTCTTATCATTGTAACAGTGAATTATAAATCTCTTAACCGAGTTGGTTTAACAACCATATTGTAAATCCTCTAACAAGTTGACAATTCCATTGAATTGTTTTCAAGACCTCTTACCAGGCCACTCCTAGCAGGGTGATTAAATCCTCTAACAAGGTCACACCTAACAGTGTGTTTTGTAACCTTTTACCGGGTTGGCTTCTAACCGGGCATCACTTCAGAAAAGTGAAAATTAGTATCTAGATACATTGGTGGTTTTTCCCATATTGTGTTTCCATGTTAAATCTTGTGTCTCTTGTGTTCTTAATTTCTATCTTAATCATACACTAGTGCTGATGAATATCTAAAAGATAATTTTGCTAATACTTTCTACATCTTCAAAGTTACTGCAATCTATTTACCGAGTGCTAAAATAGATAACATTTTTTAAGATATCCTAAGGGATCTAGAAAGAAATAATTGTGAAGTGTTTTATGGTTGACTGATTCACCCCCCCCCTCTCAGTCACTTCATCCATATTCCATCAATGTACATCACAGTTTGTTGTTGTTGCAATAGCAGAGCCTATATTCCACAACAAAAAGGAAGACATCTTTTTAGCCTAGGTCTCAATCCTACCCTAATTGTTGAAGGATCCAGAGCCGGGTTCAAAAGATGTCTTCCCATTCTATCTACAACATTGTTTCCATCCATGATCTTAGGAACATCATCCTCTTTCCACTCTTCATTTGCCAAAATATATCACTTCTTCAATATTGCAAAGTAATCTTATTAATAAAAGAACTCTTGCCAACATTAGGGTACCCACAGATCAAAATAGTTGATGTTATTAGTGCTTGTGCTCAAGGATATCAATTCACTATTTTGAAATGACCAAATCATTTTTATTTCAATTATAGAGAAAAGGAGTGGGAGAAAATGAGTGGGTGAAAGTTGATCGATAGCGAGAGAAGGCATTGCATTTTATTTGATCATAAATGCTCTCTGAAATGACCAATCATGTTTTCTATTTGATTCCTTTTGGTGTTTTGGTTTCCCATATTTAGTAGATAAAAATCATGGCGGTAGCCACTTAGCCATCTTTTTAATGTTCCAGGTATTTTACAAAGATACAGGTATGTGGATTTATCATTCAATTGTTTGCAGTTATTGGTCAAATGCAAATATTTTGTCATGTTGCAAGGACAAGATATTAGTTTGGTGTTTTTGGTTTATGTTAAAAGTTGATTTGGTAAACTCCTCAAAAAAAACACTACATGTTCTAAAATGTAAAGAAGTTGAATGTTAAATGTAAGATATATATCTCATCCATAGTAATCAAAAGAAAGGACATGAAACTTATAAGGAGATTTACCAAACCAAAAATATAAGTGAATAGGAAACATGGATTGGTACCTTATGAATTGGTTTTTGAGGTGCACAATCTTCATCAATCTTCTCAGAACAAGACCCCTCCCCATGAAAAATAAATTTAACACAAAAAACAAATCTACAAAACTGAACCAATGGCATTTTTAGAACAAAGAAATAGATTGATAATAATATGCGAAAAATCCTATTATGTTTAATACATGCAAAAGGACTAGTCCCAACAATTCTTAAACATACGTTATCTGATATGATAATAACATGCTAATTAAACTGATAAAGGTGTTATCTGCATTTAATCTACCAATTACTAATTACACAAAAAACAAATTTACAAAATTGAACCAACGACATGTTCTTCGTATGTGATTTCTTCAACTTTCGAGCCTCTGGCATCATATTCAACCACAAATTTCAAATGCATTACATTTTATTTGATCATGAATGCTCTCTGAAATGACCACATTCTATTGGTGTTGTGCCCTAGCCCATGCTTTATCTACATTATTTGATGTTATTGGTGCTTGTGCTCAAGAATATCGATTCACTATTTTCAAATGTTTGGATCGTTTTGGTTGTGACTGTTCCTCTAGTACACAGTCAGGAAATGTAACTGTCTAATGATTATATGTAATGTTGAATGGATTAAATTCTTTATTCTTGGTAGAAGTGAATGGAAGGAATAGTGTTGGTGTTAGGTTTCTTTTTTTATTGAATTCAATGGTTTCCAAGATGTGTTGAGGAGTTTTCTCCTTGTTTAATGTTAACTGTTCTTGCACAATCCACTCATACAACAGTGAAATGCTATGTGATTGACAATTTCATACAACTAGTCCTTTGGCATGTATTAAATACAATCTAGTCACTTATTGAATGATTTGGAGACTACTGGTTTGACTGTCCATGCGTTACCAGTGACTGAGATTCATTAAAGGATACAAAACCCTTCATTTTGGGGTTATTGTGTGTGGATTCAAATGTAGGTTTGAGTTGGTTAATGTTTAGAAGAGATAAAAAAAGTATTTAAAGAAAATCTTACATGTTTGGAGAGGTTTGAGAGGCACTTATAATGACTGTACCCTCACAAACAATGGCATAGATTGGTTTTACTAAGTTTCCTTTCTCTATTTTGAGGTTTCCTTTCACTGTCACAAGGGTACAGTCAGAGGGTTCATTGACAAAATGGTTACTATGAATATGAATGATTTGATATAGCATATTTCTCATTTTACTTGAAGTTTGGAATAGCTTGTGCAAGGGTGAAAGTAGTTTTGGTCATTTTGGTCGTGACTGTTCCTCTACACAATCAGAAAATGTAACTATCTAATGATTATATGTAATGTTGAATGGATTAAATGCTTTATTCTTGGTAGAAGTGAATGGAGTTTCCAAGATGTGTTGAGGAGTTTGCTCCTTGTTTAATGTTAACTGTTCATGCACAATCCACTCATACAACAATGAAGTTACAAAACTGAACCAATGGCATGTTTACAACAAAGAAATATAATGATAATAATATGCTGAAAATTCTATATATTCTATTTAATACATGCAAAAGGACTAGTCCCAACAATTCTTAAACATACTAGTTATCTGATATGATCAATTGTTAATAAAAGTCTAATTTTGTAGACTGCTCGCATGAAGGAAGATTTGACCTAGCCAAATTTTCCTTTTACCACATAGAAAAAATGTGTGATAACTATGTCTACTCCAACCTTAATTGTTTAAGAATTCATCATATTAGATAAAGTATGTTTAAGAATTGTTGGGAGTTCTATTAGACCTTTATTGTAAACATGTCATTGGTTTTCAAATGTTTGGATTCATGTTTGTTGATATTACTGGCATATATGTTTAATGACGCCATTGTATATTACTATCACTGAAATGATCACAATCTACTAGTGCCATGCCCTAACCCATGCTTTAACTCCATTATTTGATGTTATTGGTGCTTGTGCTCAAGGAAATCCATTTTTTTGAAATGTTGACTATGGTTATCAAATGGATAGCTCGTGAGCTTCTAGCTAGGCACCATTTGTATTGATAGCTTAGGGCATCAAATGTATTATATCATTGATAGTTGAGACTTTGTTAAAAGGAAATAGGACAAAGAATGATTTTGATTTAGTTTCTCTATTTTGATCTCTAAGTGGCTTACAACCCTAGAGAAGTATATGTAGATTTACAAATGCAGTTGCAGGATACATAGCAGCCGATAATTCATAAGAAATCCATGCATCCAATTTGAATAGAAATTAATACAAAGAAATAGGGTCCTCCAATGGCCCAATCATCTGGACCTTGACTGTCCCCTCAACCAGTGACCCTTGAAAACTAGGTTATCATGCAATCAGTGAATGATCCTTCATTCTCCTGGTCTACCTTGCATCCAAACATATTGGAAATACACAATACAATGATAACAAGTCTTTCACAATCCCCCTTCCCTCAAGGGACACTATCAACCATCCCTTCCACATAGCATTTCACTATTGTATGAGTGGATTGTGCAGGAACAGTTAACATTAAACAAGGAGCAAACTCCTCAACACATCTTTGTTGTAAACATGCCACTAGTTCAGTTTTGTAAATTTGTTTCTTGTGTTAAATGCATTTAAATGGAACATTAAGCATAGTAATAATATGCTTAATCTATTAGTAATTTTAGATTAAATGCCCATAACACCTTTATCAGTTTAGCATGTTATTATAAGATACTAAAGAAGACCTACTATTTGTTAGAGAAATCTTCACTGTCCCCCACAATGAAGACAATGAAGATTGACCTCCTACCCCACAACAAAGAACATTGTAATAAGAATAAGATATAATATAGTGTTAGAATAAAATTTGAACAAAGACATGTAATGCTTAATTTAATGATCTAAAAAGATACAAATATAGGAATTGAAAAAGAAGATAGTGCCAAGAAACATTTTCACAAATATGAAACATGAGGAAAAGTAATAACATTAACAATGCCAAGATTCACAGCATTAAATTTCACCCGTGGATGAGTTTTTGCGGTGGGTTGCCCAGCATCAAAAATATGTTGAGTTGCATTTGAGCTGTAACTAAAAGTATCATGTGGAACAGACCCTAAATTTTGAAAGTGTTCTCTAACTTGGCAATTCGAAATTCAATCTAGGCAAGCATCAGTAAGTGAAATAAATTATAGACATCAACATCAACATCATCATAATCATTAGAAATAAACTTTAAAAACATATTTTGGATAGTACTATGTTTCTTGAAAGTTTTTGTGATGCTTCTAAACTTTAAAGATATATTTTATGGCTTACTGATAACATAGATTAGTGTTTTGTTCTCTGATGGAATGTTGTTGATCATTCATGGTCTTCAAGAAACTTTTCATTGTTTTGATTCTCAAGTCTTGACATTGTTTCTCAATGTGATATAGACTGACCACAAGATGGTTCAGTTGGTCCTCTCTTTCTATTTAATCATTTGTCTTCTTCATGGTGTAAGTGTTCATTAATATTCATTAATGGTGGGCAGTGATTCCTTGGTAATAAAGGCATTGAAAACATTCATAATCATATAGGTCTTTACCTAATCTAGTCACATCATCAACATCGAGGTCAATTTGTCTAGCCTCAGCCTCAACCTCAACCTACTCATTAACAATGGCCTCTAAACTCTCTACAGCTGCAATACAAATTGTTACATTAATCCAAACACCAATTGTAATTAAATTTGTATTACTACACTAATAAATTTAAGATGTTTACTTGTATTACTGTGATGCACATCCTCATTGTCATCAACATGCACAGGTTGTGTACGGAAAGAATTGGTAGGCTCCAAAGTTTCTAGATAACCATTTTTGAGAAGAAGAAAAAGTGGAGGCCAAAGAAGGGATAATTGTGAAGGTTTTCTAGATGTAGGTTACTGAATCATCATCTCTTGTTGATATATTTCAGATTCTACTTTAGAATGAACAAACTATAGAGATCTAACACAGCTAAACATAGAATAAAGTAAACAAGAAGGGATAGAAGATACCTAGATATCAACCAAGTATACTCCGGTCTATATGCCTCCAACTATACTAACAAAGGTGCTGAGGAGAACCTAATTAGTACCTTAGTGTTAGTGTATTGAGGAAGAGTCCAGTCCTAACAAAGGCTTCCAGTCCTAATCAACTTGTAGTTAACATTGCCAATAATTGTTGGTTGTATGGATCAGATCATAATCTGATCTTTATTCATGCTCAGACTTGTTCTTATCTATTAGCCGAAGCTACTTATCTTTCACACCAATATATGTTGATCTAAGTTTTCTTAAGGAAGAGAATCAAGGTTTTGGGGAAGGGAAGCACGTTATGTTTTTGGTGCTTTTCTCCCTAGAATCCAACACCATATATATATGAATTGAATTATCTTCAAGAGGGCCGACTTGGTCTTATTAAATATATTTAATGTTAAAGCCAAGAGGCCGACCTTGGGCCCTTAACTAATTCAACCAACACATATATATAAATGAAATAATAATCTCCTTATTATTATAAATAGCACAAGGGTATTTATTTGATTAGTTTGATCTTGGCTGAAAGGCTATAATTATTAACACTCTGCACTGGTACCCAATCTGGCCTCCACTCCATATACGTCTTCTCAGAATCTAAAAATTCTCCATCATTGATTCCTGTCATTTTTTTAGCATCTCGATGGACTGAGACCTTAAATTATTGAGCTTCTCTTTGTTTCAAGAATAGTTAAACATTCTCTACTTAACACGGCCAACCACATGAAGGTGGAAGCTCATCTGGCCCCTCCTAGGAGCCTCTTATGACCCTTTACAACATTTTAAGAGCTCTAAGATGTATTCTTAGGGATTGTAAATGGTTGTAAAGGGTCATAAGGGGTCCTAGGACACAACAGTTGAGAAACATAATTGTAGGCATTGTGGTCACAATTTTTTGGAGACAACGTAATTGAGTTGTATACCTAGACGGTGCAGAGCAACTCCTGCACCTCCAATTCCAAGTTGACTACATCTGTTGCTCATGAATACAAGGTCCTCCAATAGATGTATTCAACTTGGAATTGGGGGTGCAAAAGTTTCTCTACACCATTTGGGTACACAACTCAATTATGTTTCTCAGCTATTGTGAAATCTACATTTATGTTTCTCAGTTGTCATGTTTATGTGCATGTTTTTTATGTATTTTGGATAGTAAGTCTAATTTAATTTGTTCATGGACTAAGACCTTAAATCATGTAATGAGGATGCTTAGAACACTAGTATATGCAAATTTCATTATTTAATAATAAAAATCTATTAAAATTTTTATACCTTCGCCCATTTGCTGGTGTAATTCCTCTTTGAGTATCCCCTTTCTCCTTTGCATCCAAAATGAACTCATTCCAATCCCTCACTAGAAGAAAGGGAGGATGCTCAAACTTTAGCAAGACTTCATACATGCAAAGTTTGTAGATTACGTTCAATGCGTTATTTACATTTGTAAATTAGCGTTGCATACAAATCTACAGATGGTGCATGGTACGAAGCCACGCTCAAGCCTAAAAATGATAGTCAATCCATAGTCAAGGTCAAGGAACAAATGGAACAACCAAGAAAAAACTATACATTAAATCATGTGAATGGTAGCAGATTGGGGCTCACCTGAGCCATAAACATGAAGAATTATTCTAGAAAAAGATGTAAACCATATATATGCGCACTTGAGGCAAAGTGAAGTTACATCATATCCATATTAAAATATTAGTTACAATATGAAAATACTAAACTAACCAATTCCTGAGTTCATCTCTGTATATGGTCGCAATAAGGATATGCGATTACGATACAAAGAAGGCATCGTAAAAATATAATTTTGGAATTTTCCCTAGCCTGACACGTTTTGAACTCAAATCCTTCATCGCAGATAAGTGGAGATGGGCGGATAGATGCAGATGAGTTGTCATCGACCCAACTAAAGTATCTGCAGCCATTATTTCCCTGTGATGCCCAGTCTACATTAGTTCTTATATTGTAATGAATAGTATTTACATTAGAAACATTAAATATATACACATCATCAACCTTTTTTCTATTTGGACAGGACCAAAATTATCATACAGGGTTGTTCGGTGTCCGTGAAGTCTTCAACACACACTACCCACCACCACATCGATAGTTTGGCACATTGACAAGAGTCATCGAGCCTATATATCAATAATGCACCGCACCATCATTACTACATTTATTATTTTTATATGAAATACACCAAGGAGTACCATCAGAAATATTAACCATTTACAATAATGAAAAGTAAACCTAAATAAAATAGCTCATTTTTTTATCAGTAGGTGTAGTCTCTGTCTATATGAAAAATGAAATAAATATGAAGCTGAAATAAAATAGTGAACAAAATAGTATTCGATCCACATAGATTGAATGAAAATTAATAGAAGGTGACAAAATCTTGTCATGAAGCACAGACATAGGAAATCAAAAAGGGACAAAAGACAAGAAATAAGAAAAATCATTACGACTATAGAAAAATCATATATACTATAATCAAAAAAAGAAACACTCTTTGTCAACAATTTTCAAAATCATTAGGACTATAGAAAAATAATTAAGACTATACAAAATCAAATTTTAGAAATGGACGGTTCTGATGCTTTGCCATTACAACAATTGAGAATTCATCATTTGGTATTGTGTATTCCATTTAAGTATGTCAACAATGTTCAAAATCCTGTCACCAAGCATATACAAGAAATAAGAAAAATCATTAGGACTATAGAAAAATCAAGTTCTATAAATGGATGGTTCTGATATTGCTTTTCCATTACAACAATTGAGCATTCATCATTTGGTACTTCTTGGTGTATTCCATTTAAGTTTTTTAGTTGTCGTGTTTATGTGCATGTTCTTTATGTGTTTGCCCTCTCTCCCCCACAAGGATGAACTTGTGATGATTTTCACAATAGTACATGTGTAGGAGGACTACTCAAAGTATTACTTAGGAAAATCTAAATGTTCATCACCTGTGCATATTAGAGTTGATCATAGAAGGTATATGGTAGACCCAACAGCAAATAGATTTGTGGTGATTTTCACAATAGTACATGTGATGTTGGGTAAGCTCCCAATAGCGCTCAGGCAAATATGCATGTGCATCACCTATGCATATGAAGTGGCCCAAATGGAAGATACAATCACTAAATTCTGCATACTCCTTATTTTTTTCTATGTTGATATTGTCAGACATGGTCTTTCTTGAATGGAATGACTCATTACTTATACATTGACTAGAATGTTGGTGGAAGAAGGATGATTTGTTTGCAACCATTTTTTCAACTCTAATTTTCTCAACACAAAGGGACATTAATCATAGCCATAGAAACATGAATATTTTAAAATGAAATACACCAAGGAGTACCATCAGAAATATTGACTATTTACAATCATGAATAGTTAACCTTAATCAAATAGCTCATTTTTTTATCAGCATGTGTAGTCTTTGTGTATATGAAAAATGAATGAAATATCAAGCTGAAATAAAATAGTGAACAAAAATTCAAATTCAAGGCCTAATTTATCAAGAGCAACAAACATTAGGATGAAAGAAAAATCATTAAGAGTATAGAAAAATCATTAGGACTATAGGAAAATCATTAAGAGTACTATACAAAAATCATTAAGACTATACAAAAATCATTAAGACTACAAAATCAAGTTCTAGAAAAATCATTACGACTATAGAAAAATCATTTAGACTATAAAATCAAGTTATAGAAATGAACAGTTCTGATGCTTTGCCATTACAACAATTGAGCATTCATCATTTGGTACTTCTTGGTGTATTCCATTTAAGTTTTTCAGTTATAATGTTTATGTGCATGTCCTTTATGTGTTTGGCTTCTCTCCCTCGCAAGGGATATGTTGATAGGTAATTGATTTGAAAGCATAATGATTTGACTGTTCCAAGTAATGTTTTTAATCCTTTGAAGTTTCTCATGATCCTGATGTAAGTTGATTGGATTACGCAATTTGGGGATCTAATAGGACTTTAGGGGAGTTCAATAAATGTTTTGGAAGACTTAGAGGAACTATTAGCATGACTGTTCCTTCATCTACAGCGAGTTAGACTGAATTTGCTAAGTTTTTCCTTTGTTTTCAAGTGTATTTTGTAATCTATTTCCTTTCCATGGACCCAAAGACCTAGGACCCATGGAAAAAGGATACTAACAATTTATTATACAACTCTAATGTTCTTGACTTGCAGAGATTTGAGAAAATAAAGAGAACACTGGCTATGTTTAATGTTAATTGTTCCTGCACAATCCACTCATACAACAATGAAATGCTATGTGATTGACAATTTCATACAACTGGTCCTTTGGTGTATATTAAACAGAATAGAATTTTCAAAATATTATTATCATTCTATTTCTTTGTTGTAAACATGTCATTGGTTTGGTTTTAATCTACTGGTGTCATTCCCTACCCCATGCTTTATCTCCATTATTTGATGTTATTCACTATTTTGAAATCTTGATTGTGGTTATCAAATGGAAAAAATAGAAGAAAAAAAATTGTACATGAATTTTTTTGTACAAAACTGAACCAATGGCATGTTTACAACAAAGAAATAGAATTATAGTAATATGTTAAAAATTCTATTTTGTTTAATACATGCCAAAGGACCAGTTGTATGAAATTGTCAATCACATAGCATTTCACTATTGTATGAGTGGATTGTGCAGGAACAGTTAACATTAAACAAGGAGAAAACTCTTCAACACATCTTGGAAACCATTGAATTCAATAATAAATGAAACCTAACACCAACACTGTTCCTTCCATTAACTTCTACCAAGAATTCCAGCACAAGCACAAGCTATTCCAAACTTCAAGTACAAGCTATTCCAAACTTCAAGTAAAATGAGAAATATGCTATATCAAATCATTCATATTCATAGTAACCATTCAAATGATCATTTTGTCAATGAACCCTGTGACTACACCCCTGCGGCAGAAAAAGGAAACCTCAAAATAGAGAAAGGAAACTTAGTAAAACCAGTCTATGCCACTATTTGTGAGGGTACAGTCATGATAAGTGCCTCTCAAACCTCTCCAAACATGTAAGATTGTCTTTAAATACTTTATTGATCTCTTCTAAACATTAACCAAATCAAACCTACATTTGAATCCACACATAATAACCCCAAAATGAAGGGTTTTGTATCCTTTAATGAATCTTAGACACTGGTAACGCATGGACAATAAAACTAGTAGTCTCCAAAGTATTCAATAAGTGACTGAATTGTATTTAATACACACCAAAGGAGCAGTTGTATGAAATTTTCAATCACATAGCATTCCACTATTGTATGAGTGGATTATGCAGGAACAGTTAACATTAAACAAGGAGCAAACTCCTCAACACATCTTGGAAACCATTGAATTCAACAATAAATGAAACCTAACACCAACACTATTCCTTCCATTCACTTCTACCAAGAATAAATCATTTAATCCATTCAACATTACATATAATCATTAGACAGTTACATTTTTTGACTCTGTAGAGGAACAATCATGACCAAAATGATCAAAAATACTTTCACCCTTGCACAAGCTATTCCAAACTTCAAGTAAAATGAGCAATATGCTATATCAAATCATTCATATTCATAGTAACCATTCAAAGGATCATTTTGTCAATGAACCCTCTGATTGTACCCCTGCGGCAGAGAAAGGAAACCTCAAAATAGAGAATGGAAACTTAGTAAAACCAGTCTATGTCATTGTTTATGACGGTATAGTCATGATAAGTGCCTCTTAAACCTCTCCAAACATAAAAGAATGTCTTTAAATACTTCATTGATCTCTTCTAAACATTAACACATGGACAGTCAAACCAGTAGTCTCCAAAGCATTCAATAAGTGAATATAAATGTTTGAAAACTTTCCTCTCAACTTCCCCAACCACTCCTAATCAGTTAGAGAGATTAGTTGAGTGTTTAGACACTGAAAATTCTTAAACATACTTTATCTGATATGATGAATTGTAATATCAACAAATGTGAATCCAAACATTTGAAATTAGTGAATCGATATCCTTGAGCACAAGCACCAATAACATCAAATAATGGAGATAAAGCATGGGCTAGGGCACAACACTAGTAGAATGCGGTCATTTTAGTGAGCATTCAGGATCAAATAAAATGCAAAGCATTTGAAATTTGCAGTCGAATATGATGCCAGAGGCTTGAAAGACATTGCCCGTCAAAGATACCTATCAAAGATGAAGAAATCACATACCTTCTCTCGCGCTCATCTTGCACGAAGGAAGATTTGATAGCCAAATATTCCTTGTACCACATGAAGAACATGTCATTGGTTCAGTTTAGCATGTTATTATCATATCAAATAAAGTATGTTTAAGAATTGTTGGTAAGGATAGGAATAGTGGAGATTCTAGAAATATCCCTCTAACTAATTAGGAGTGGTTGGGGAAGTTGAGAGGAAAGTTTTCAAACATTCATATTCACTTATTGAATGCTTTGGAGACTACTGGTTTGATTGTCCATGCATTACTAGTGACTAAGATTCATTAAAGGATACAAAACCCTTCATTTTGGGTTATTGTGTGTGGATTCATCCGCTTTAGCTAGGAAGATCAAGAAGATGGGGCAGGAGGACATTGTGGTAGAAGAAGTATTTAAAGAAGCAATAGAAAAGTTTTTAGGAGTTTGGAAAAACATTTTAGAATCCATGATTGGTATGGGTAAGGTGACCTTCATTCTTGGTCATGACTTCAATGAAACATTGGATATGGCTGATAAGAAGAAGGGTCACTTGTTGATAGTGTTACTTGAGGGAAGGGGAATTGTGAAAGACTTGTTATCATTGTATTTTATATTTCCAATATTTTTGGATGCAGGGCAGACTAGGAGAATGAAGGATCACTCAGTGATTGCATGATAACATAGTTTTGAAGGGTTACTGGTTGAGGGGATAGTCAAGGTCCAAATGTTGATATTAATTCATTGAGGGAAGGGGGATTGTAAAAGACTTTTTATCATTATATTGTGTATTTCCAATATGTTTGGATGTAGGGTAGACCAGGAGAATGAAGGATCACTCACTGATTGCATGATAACCCAGCTTTGAAGGGTCACTGGTTGAGGGGATAGTCAAGGTCTGGATGTTGATAGTGTTCCTTGAGGGAAGGGGGATTGTGAAAGGCTTGTTATCATTTTATTGTGTATTTCCAATATGTTTGGATGTAGGGTAGACCAGGAGAATGAATGATCACTCACTGATTGCATGATAACCCAGTTTTGAAGGGTCACTAGAAGAGGGGGGAATGAAGGATCACTCACTGATTGCATGATAACCCCACCAAGCATTCTTTCCTTTAAGTTTCCACAATATCTCAAAATATGATCATTATTCTTTACTTTCTTCTATATGCTATTATTTCTATGGTTTTGTTATCTCAGAAATATATCAAAAACATTGCAGATGTGCATATAAAAGTAAAATATTGTCCTTCAATTGTTCCACATTGAAGCATTTCCTCTTGGGAGTATTCTCTTCATTTGTACAATATCTATCAAAAATGGTTCCCATATTTCTTCAAGATCTATTTTAATCTTTATACTCCAATTTTGATTAGATTTGACCAATAGTTGATTTCATTGGTATTTTATAGCATATACTCCTAATGTGAAATGTGGAGAGAAAGAAAGAGACACACTAGGTATGAATTACATGATATACCCATCATCACTTAGCACTTAAATAATAAATTATGGACAGGGAACAACCCCCTAACTTTTGGATGTTTGTTTCATGTTGGCCTCTTATTATATGCAAAGGTAGGCTTGTCTTAGGCTAACAACCATAGTGTAGGGGCCATAAATTATGGATCCCAAAATAGCACACACTTGTATTAAATTAGATTCACTATACTACAAGGGAATGGAAACCATGCAATAGTGCCTCATGGGGATGGAAGCAACCCTTCACCAAGAAGATGATTGTGTCTGCAATATTTACTAGAGGCAAAGAACATAATTTGGTTCCATCAATTACTCCTAGAAGATAATGGCACCCAAAAAACACTTGGAAAAGATAGCATTCACTATATCTTTTATCACTCTTTTAAAGCTGGGACAATAAATCTCAAAGATTGATCAATGAATTCTTGAACACAAAGAACCATTGATAGTTATGATTCATGTGTACAATAGCCAACAACTAGTTGTTCCAATCATGGTGTCCAATAATTATGTTAGAAAAACCATCTAAAAATCCCTTACACAACCATAATAGATTCAAACCATGAACCATAAGAACCTAACAATGGGACTAAGAAAGATACAGCCTAAACAAATCTTGATCATATTCCACCCTATTGTAAGGCCCAAGAAGTAACTCTATCTTAAAGCTACACATTCCTCTAGATGAAGCTCAAAGGGCAGTTAACTGAAGCATAGCAATACTTGAATGAATATAGGAATAATTTGATGTACAATCATTTGCTAGCTTGGTTTGTGGGTTTTCCACATAATATTATCCCTTTAACCACATTTATAGTTTGAGAAAATCAGAAAAAAAAATTTCAAATTTATATTATCCTTTTGAACTAGCACACTACCATCAAAATGCATAATCATTGGTCATATCAAAAAATTCCTATTGATTAGTAGGATATCCTTATAAAGATTTGATGCATGTATTTCTCATGAATTATCAACTGCTATGTATCCTGCAACTATGAAAGGAATAGTGTTGGTGTTAGGTTTCATTTATTATTGAATTCAATGGTTTCCAAGATGTGTTGAGGAGTTTGCTCCTTGTTTAATGTTAATTGTTCTTGCACAATCCACTCATAAAACAGTGAAATGCTATGTGGAAGGGGGATTGTGAAAGACTTGTTATCATTGTATTGTGTATTTCCAATATGTTTGGATGTAGGGCAGACCAGGAGAATGAAGGATCACTCACTGATTGCATGATAACCCAATTTTGAAGGGTCACTAGTTGAGGGGACAGTCAAGGTCTAGATGATTGGGCCATTGGAGGACCCTAGTTCTTTGTATTAATTGCTATTCAAATTGGATGCATGGATTTCTTGTGAATTATTGACTACTATGTATCCTGCAACTAGATCCGTAAATCTGCATATACTTCTCTAGGGTTGTAAGCCACCTAGGGATTAAAATAGAGAAACTAAATAAAAATCATTCTTTGTCCCATTTCCTTTTAACAAAGTCTCAACTATCAATGATACAATACATTTGATGCCCTAAGCTATTAATACAAATGGCACCTAGCTAGAAGCTGGCGGGCTATCCATTTGATAACCACAGTCAACATTTCAAAAAAATGGATATCCTTGAGCACAAGCACCAATAACATCAAATAATGGAGTTAAAGCATGGGCTAGGCATGACACCAGTAGAATGCAGTCATTTCAATGACAACAATATACAATGGTGTCATTAAACACATATGCCAGTAATATCAACAAACATGAATCCAAACATTTGAATATAGTGAATCGATATCCTTGAGCACAAGCACCAATAACATCAAATAATAGAGATATAGCACTGGCTAGGGCATGGCACCAGTAGAATGTGGTCATTTCAGAGAGAAACTCCCTCAACAATAAAATGAAATGCATTTGAATATGATGCCAGAGGCTTGAAAGATGAAGAAATCACATACCTTCTCCCGCGCTCAGCTTTCGCTCCTTTTCTCCTGCTCTCCAATCAAAATAAAAATGATGAGGCTATTTCACTTTTTTTAAAAATGTATACCCCAAATCTATCAGAGTTCTGATGGTCAATTAAACACCCATCATAATACTGACATCATCGGGGCTTATTACAAAAAAAAAACACCAAATTCATAAGAAAAAGTTACCCGTTGGAAATTTCTGTTGAAATTTGGCCCCAAATGTAGTAGTGTCAAATCCAATAGTTTTAACTCATTTTCTCAATCTAGAATAGACTTAAACATGTAGATAATAGACCAAGGTCAAGTAAGAATAGAAAAAGACACTCAACAAATGAGATTTCAAAATTGGCAGCAGTGAGACAACAAAAAGATTTTGGGTGATAGTTTCCAGGAAAATAGGGTGACAAAATCTAACCAGGTGATACTTTTGACAGAGACTGAATGATACTTTCCAGGCAGCCTAGGTGATAGAATCTAGGCAAGTAGGGTGATAAAAAACTAGGGACGAACTATCTCATGATAAAACTTAAAATAGTGTCCGATTATTTTTCAGTGTCGTACGACTCTTGACCAGTGAGCATAAAAATTCTCAATTTTTTAAGGTAATTTTGTCAATTTTATAATCTCATGGGTAATTTGTTGATTTCAAACATAGTGACAGCAATATTCAAGTAGATTTGCAAATAGTAGGGGATGGAATATGTCATCAAACACTTGTGCAAGAGCAAAATCAACCTTTCCAAGACAAGCAATTGGGATATCAAAATGAAAAAATTCTATGAGCACTACTGTGATGTTTGTATGTTCAAGAACATTTGCACGGGTACATAACAAAAAGAATAGTTCAAGCACTTGCTAGCCTAGAAGGACAAAGGCTCAATACTTAGTAACTTGGCCCACACTTGATGTTCCATTGCCTCACACAAAGTGGTTGCCCACAATAGATGTTGGCTTTGTCGTGGAGGTGTCAATGACACAACCAAAGGAACATAGATGGTGAGTAATCTTGGGGTGATCTAGGTTATTCCACTCGGATCAATCCTTGCACCAAGAAGCTAAGCAGAAAAATAGGGTTTCCTTTACCTATGGTTCTTAGTAAGGGCTTCCATTCGTAGTACCCCTCTTGCTCCTCAAAAAGGACTGGGACCTTGCGGCCACAAGAGTACCTTAAACATTCTTGCTCAACATTTTCCTCATAGTCACAGTCCCACAAGTACTCACATCAAGAGAAGACAAGCATTACGTCTACCAAGGTTTTGTGTCCTTCATAGCCTTGAGTTTATAGTGGGTTAGAATAGCTGGAAAAAGGATTGTTCCCACTTAGGTCATTCCTCTTGATTGCTCAAGAGTAGGCCCACTAAAGGATCCTAATGCTAAAAAAAGAGTGGATTGACTTTTGAGTGTCAAGATTTCTGGTTCACCTCAAGGGTGAAGAGCATAATCTCCTAGCTCAAGAATCTCCCCCAAACACACCAAACAAAGAGTTTAATTATGCTCTTATTTTCAAAGTCTAAAAGTGGGTTAGGATTTTTGGTTCACCACAAGGGTGAAGAGCATAATTTCCTACCACCAAAAGACTCCTACAACAAGATCTTAAGTGCCTAAGAAATGAGACAACTAGTATATGCCGCACTTAAAAGAAAAGTAAATAAACAAGCAATTGGTTGTTTTTAGGTGTTGGGCAGCCCTACAAAACACAATTAGTAGCCCTTTTGCCTATGAAGCTTTGACATGTGATATTTTTAGAAAACTTTTTAAGAAATGAAGGTACCTACAAGTACAACTTGTTAGCCCCACAATGGTTAGCAAAACAAAAATCCAAATGAAATCTGCAAATTAAATCTGTCTAACCACAACAAACTAAACCAGCAAGCTAATCAGACCAAAAATTAGCTAGAAAGAACCAAGAAACAACTCACTACTAGGTACAGGTGATAGTACAGTCACCAGAAGTATCACATGACACTTTATAGTAAACTAGGGTGATATTATCTTTCTAGGTGACACTCCACTATACCTGTAGCTGACAAAATGTTCCAAACAGTGTGACAGAATCTCTCATAGAGCGTGATACTTTAACTAGTAAAGTATCACACCAGTATAGGAAAAAGTATCACACGACACTGGTGAAGTATCATATGATAATCTTCCAGAAAAAAAATAAAAATATGCCAATAACTGTAAGCTAAAAGTGACAAAAAAAAAGTGCGAAAATGCATAAAAAGAAGGACAAAATAGACTTGTTCTACTTCATGGTGGGTGCCAAAAATGTACACACTAGAATGTGCACTTCTCTAAGTTTTTGCTTCCAAAGGAATCCATGAATGGTTGACCTTGAAAAATGACCTAGAGCTCCCTAGGCATGGAGCGTAAGGAAATTAAGTGTGCTCACAGCTAGAACTATTTAAGCCTATGAGCTTGCTAGTAAACCATGCAATCGAAGATTCAATGGAGACAAAGAATTCCAATATCTTCAAGAATCAAAATGTGAATGAAATGAAATGCTAGAAATGAAGATGCAAGCTATGTTAAGATGAATATGCAAGTTAAGCTATGGAAAGGAAAGATGCAAGTATTACAAAAACCCTCCTAATTAGACTATGTGAATCAATCTAAAGCATAAAGGAAACTGAGCTATGCATGCCATGATAATGAAACTAAAATGAAAGAATAGAACTAATATAACATGTGAATGAAAGAGCTAAGAATGCTTCAAATCTCCAAAGCTCGAAAGTCACCTAGAAAACCTGTAGCATAACATTAGCATTCAAAAGATGGATCCAAGAATGAGAAGAGAGCTCTCCTTTTATAAGAAATGAGAAAGAATGGACCATGGAGATTAAGAGGCAAAATATTTAATCAATGGTGGAGCATCAAAGTGGAGCAATCCATGTGCACAAGTATCCTCCAATGAGAAAATAAGAGTTGAATTTTGTGCCCATATGAGACAAAAGTGCTTTTTCCCTTTTTATAAAATAGGAATAATGCTTTATTTGTGCAACTTAGGATAAGAGGAAAAGTGAGGTATTTTTTATTTAATAAAAGGAGAGGGAATTTATTTTAAATAAATAAAGACTTAGGATAAAATGGTTAGCTGATAGAAAATAATCGAATAAATGATAGAACTAGGATTTGATCAAGAATAAGCAATTGATGATTTTAGCAAATAATGCTAGCAAGGGGCTAATAGTCTAGATGACCATTTTTGGGTGATTACAAAAACCACACTTTATAACTAAAGGAAATCAACCAACTACTGACCAATTCGGTCAAAGAAGAAACTGAGCAACATAGATAATACTTCAAATTCTTTTTCCTTTTTATTTGGTGACACAAGATTGCCAAGGATCTGAGATGCTCCTACATCAGACACCTGGGGTTATTTTGAAATGATTCTCTGAATTATTAGGTATGCCTAGTCTAAGCTCCATCCAACTCAGACTATGAAATCCATGAACTATCTTCCATCAGTCTATTCTTCCACTTAACTAGATATTCCATATACTATTTTCCACTTGTACTTTTGCCAACTCTCTCCTTCAAAATCTATTCAACTTCATCATTCTACTTCTTAAGATATTTTGTTGGTACTGTCACTTCTTCATCAAGTTCATGATACTCATACAAATTAGTAGTGTTTAAAATAGTTGATATGTCCATGTCATCAGCTAACTCAATTTCATATGCATTTCCACTGTCAAATTTCTTCAAAATCTTGCAAGGTCCAAACTTCTTCATCTTCAGCTTGCCATATGTTCCAACAAGAAATTGACCTTTCTTCAAATGAGCCATCACTTCCTCACCAACATCAAAAGTCTTATGTCTCCTTGATCTATCAGCTCTATCTTTGTATTTTTTATTACTGTCTTCCAACTTCAGCTTCACATCTTCATGTAATGTCTTCATGTACTCAACAAACTTTACTCCTTCAACACTTTTCTTATTCTCATCAGCAATGTCTTTCAAATTAGATATTCCTCTTAGTTGTGTGCCATTCACAATCACAAATGGTGTCTTTCCAGTACTCCTATTCATTAAATTATTGTATGCAAACTCTTCTTGTGCCAACACAGAATTCCAATTACTTAGTGTGCCTCCAACTAAACATCTCAATAGATTTCCCAAACTTCTGTTCACAACTTCAGTCTGTCCATCAATTTTTGGGTGAGATGTAGAACTATATTTCAACTTAGTACCAACTTTCTTCCAAAGTTTTTTCCAAAAATATCCAACAAATTTACTATCTCGGTCAGAGATAATACTCCTTGATAATCCATGCAATCTGACAATTTCCTTAAAGAAAAGATCTACTACATGTACTGCATATGATGTCTTTCTGCACAGTATAAAATGTGTCATCTTATAAAATCTATCCACAACAACAAATATTGATTCATTACCTCTTACTATCTTCAGTAAGCCAAGAACAAAGTCCATACTGATATCAATCCAAGGTTTCTTAGGAACAACAATCAGTGTATACAATCCAGTATTCTAACTTACTCCTTTTGCAACTTGACAAATTCCACAACTTTTCACAAATTTTTGAACATCTCTATACAACTGCAAAAAATAGTACTTCTCCTTAAGCAAATTCCATGTTTTATCAATACCAAAATGTCCAGCCAAACTGCTACTATGTTTCCACTTTATCAAATTAGATCTCATTACTCCTCTCAGTATACACAATTGAATACCTTTAAACAACATACCTTCCTGAATAAAATATTCATCCCATTTAGTGTCTTGTCGATCTTGAATAGGTGCTCTGCACTTTCTCCATGGCTCAGAAAAAATAGGGTCATTTTCATACAAACCTTTCATCTCATCAAAACCAAGAACTTCAATTTTCATCTCAGTCATCAAAGATCTTCTACTCAATGCATCATCAACTTGATTAGTAACTCCACTCTTATGCTTTATCACAAATGCATAACTTTGCAAATACTCAACCCATTTCATATGTCTCTGATTCAACTTATTCTGACTACCCAAGTATTGTAAAGCCTTATGATTAGTATACAACACAAATTCACTCAGTATCAAATAATGTCTCCATTTCTTCAGTACTTGAACAATAGCATAAAATTATTGATCATACACATAATATTTCCTTCTAGCATCATTCAAATTTTCACTAAAGAAAGCAATAGGTTTACCTTCCTGACTCAATGTAGCTCCAATTGCACTTCCACTTGCATCACATTCTACTTGAAATACTTTACTGAAATTAGGTAATGCCAAAATAGGCAATTTAGCAACCTTCTACTTCAGGTTCTCAAAAATTTTGTTAGCTCCATGTGTCCACTTGAATTCTCCTTTGTCTCTTCTCATAGTCTCAGTCATAGCATTACAAATTGAACTGAAATTCCTTATGAAGTTTTAGTAAAAACTTTCCAAACCATGAAATGATCTTACCTCACTAGCATTCATAGGTGTAGGCCAATTCAAAATAGCTTAAACCTTTTCAGGATCCATCTTCAAACCATCAACTGAAATAACAAATCCCAAATACACAATCTCTTCTTTCATGAATGAACACTTTTTTAGATTTATCAACAACTTTTCCTTTTTCAATCTCTGCAAAACTTGTCTAACATGTAATAAATGTTCTTCTCTAGTCTTAATGAATATCAAAATATCATCAAGATATACAATCACAAATTTACCCAAGAATTTCTTCAAAACTTCATTCATCAACCTCATAAAAGTACTCGGTGCATTAGTTAAACCAAAAGGCATAACCAACCACTCATAAAAACCTTCCTTTGTCTTGAAAGCAGTCTTCCATTCATCACCTTCTCTAATTCTAATCTGATGATACCCACTTTTCAAATCAATCTTTGTGAAATACTTTGCTCTAGTCAAACTGTCCATGATGTCATCCATTCTTGGTATAGGAAACCTATACTTCACTATTATCTTATTAATTACTTTGGAATCAATACACATTCTCCATTCTCTATTCTTCTTTGGTGCCAATGTAGTAGGTACTACAAAAGGACTCAAACTTCCTCTAATCAAGCCTTTCTCTAGAAACTCTTGAATCTATCGGTTCAATTCCTAATTCTCAATAGGTGTCAACCAATGAGGTTCCTTATTCAGTAAACTAGCTCCAAGGATCAGATCCATACAATGATCAATGCTTCTTTTTGGTGGCAAACTATCAGGTACATTATCAAAAATTATATCATTGTACTCAGTGAGTAACTTATCAATCTCCTCAGGGACACTATCCTCTATTTTCTTACTCAGCTTATTAGGAATCACAACAAAACATACATCATTCCTCTTCAATGAGTTAATAAAATTTCTTCCTTCCATCAAAAAAACTTTCATAGATGTGCAAACATTACTAATAGGTTCTTCCATAAATGGTAACATGATTTATTTCTTTCCATTAGCCACAATAGTATATTTATGCAATCTCCCATCATATATAGCATGTCTATCATATTGCCAAGGTCTACCCAATAATATGTGACAACAATCCATAGGCATGATATCACATAACACCTTATCATAGTATTTTCTAATCTTCAAATTTACACAACATTTTTCACTTACTAGGAGTGTATGCTCATCCTTGATCCATGAAATCTAATAGGGCTTCGGATGTACCAATATTTCCAACTGCAATTTTGTGACCATCTCTTCAGATGCTAGGTTCTCTAAGCTACCATTGTCAATGATTACCTTCCAAACTTTATTAGAAACTCTACATCTGGTCTTGAACAAACTTTTCCTTACCAGATCTTCCTTCTTTCTTTCATTCCACAGTGCTCTCCTTACCATCAAGTTATTTTCTTTCTTAGGTTCACTCAGTGACTCTTCTTGCACCAAAGCATTTCTACTACTACTAGCCTTCTTACTAGCTTATGTACATTCAGAAGATCTATGTCCTTCTTGTCCAAAATTATAACAAGTTCGTCAGAAACTTCCTCTACCATAACCACCTCGGTAGTTAATACCTCTACCTCTAGAACTTTCACCTTTCCACTTAGTCTTGCCTTTGTCTAGATTTGTCTTTTCTAGTTCTGATCTACCATTTTCACCATTAGATCTACCTCTTCCTCTAGGGAACCTACCACCATGACCTCTGTATCTTCACTCATGTCTTTTGTTCAATTCCTCCTCGGCTTTCAAAGCAAATTGATAAGCCTCTTCAACGTTCTCCAACTTGACCATACTAATTTCCTCTTGGATGGAAATTCTCAAACCATTCAGGTATCTGCCAATTCTTTCCATGTCATCTTCATCATGTCCAGATCTGATATCTAATTTGTATAATTCCTTAGTATAATCTTTTACCAAGCTATCTTTCTGCCTCAAACTTTGCATTCACAAAACTAGGTTAATCTGATAATCACAGGGTAAGAACTTTCCTTTCAACTTATTGACCATTTTACTCCATACCTTGATTTTGTCTTTTCCTTTCCTCTTCTGATCCAATTGCATATTTTCCCACAATAAGGATGCATGACTTTTCAACTTTTTGCATGCAATCTTTACCTTTTTATCCTCAGGGATATTTACATATTCAAAATACTTTTCCATCTCAGTGATCCAGTCCACCAATTCATCAAAATCTAGCTTTCTACCATACTCAGGAGGATTGAAATGTAGTGATGACTTTAGACTTGTCAAAGCCTTCAAAAATATTTCTTCACCTTGATCCATAACAGGTGTAGGTTTTTCATTCACCTATTCTTCTTCAATCTCATCATCACTAACATCTTCAAGATGTATGCCTCTTCTTTGGGCTATCTCTACTACTTCTAATCTAGCAGCAATCTACCTTAGCATATCTGCCAATTCTAGATTTGAATCTCGCCTCCCATGAACCATCTTGACAACCCTCTACAATTGTAGGTTAGATCACAATCTTCTACCCCACAACAATCAACGAGGGCTTCAAGAGGAATCTACAAACCTAGATCTGTAGAACTAGATCAAGATCTCACCTCACTCTGATACCACTTGATGCAAGGTAGGGAGAAAGAGGGGCCAAAGAATGGCACACCCTAATGATCTAAGCTTGCAACACAAGTGGAAGCAACAAACAACAACAATGAGAGAGAATGCCAAATATTTCATATATTATCATCAATATGAATCATACATGTCGGGCTATAAGGCCTTCCCGGTTATGGACAGATATTACAATGAATTACATAAGTCTTCAAACATGTGAGGATCTATTACCAAGCTCCAATCTAATGTCTACTATCTCCTATCCCCCAAAACTACCTCCTAAACTAAAACCAAACAACTACATTTATACAATAAGCTACCGAGCTAAGTCTACCTTTAGATCCACAATCAACGGAAGTAGCAGTCAAATCTAGGACCACACACTTCCCAATAATGGATACAAACATTAAATATACAATCCAATATAAATGCACAAGTCAGCCACAACAAGGAACAAAACTAAACCCACTGGTAAGCAAGATGACCGAGTAGTAGATAGGCAATGTCGAGCACCAGTGAAATAACCGACTGCCTAGGAGAGAACCAACCAACTTGGTAACCAAAGGAAACCAACCAACTACTGACCAACTCGGTCAAAGAAAAAATTGAGCAACATAGACAATACTTCAATTTTTTTTTTTTTGGTGACACAGGATTTCCAAGGACCCGAGATTCTCCTGCATCAAAAAGGAACAACAAAAGGGAGATAGGAGACTAATGCAGAATATCATCATAGGACTCAACCTAGGTAGTCCAACCCAAGGGGCCTTCCATGTAGACAATGTTCTTCTTCTCTTGGATTTGGGCCAGCATGATGATTTGGTCATCCATAGCATTCTTGTTCTTTTTAACCTATTTATTGAGCTTCTTTAGAGTCTCCTCAAAGATAGCTAAGTTTTCCATGTGTCTTTTGCATTCATATCCATCTTTATCTCAAAAATGAACATGGAGTGCCCCATTTGAAGGAACCTCTTTAGTTTCTTTCTTTCAACCAACATGTTGATGCTAACCTACAAGGAGATTTTTAAATATGTGAGTTTTCAAAAAGACTCGATAAGGGTCCCGAGAGTGTCTTGATATCTCTCTTCATTTCTGCATTTCCAAACTTGCCAAAGAATGTTAGAAGACAAAATGATCCAAAATAGGTTAGTGTCCTTATTTAAACCATGGATATGACCAGTGATAATTCTAAAAATATTCACATATTTAGGATAAGTGATACCAAACATAAGCCATATTTCTTTAGCAAAAGTACAATTGGATAAGATATGTCTACAAGAATCAGGGAGTCTACAAATGCTACAGAATTCAATAGAAGAAGGGTCTTTCCTTAAAGGGAGTCTTTCAAGTAACATAAGCCACTTGAAACACTTGATTTAAGGGTCAATACAAGATTTCCAAAGCTTTTCAAAGTAATTCTTCCATAAATTAGTATCCATATCAGTATACCAAATTTTATTGGCATATTTAATGATGGCATCATTAGAATCTGTGATTTTAAATATGTTTTTGGATTTAATTTTAGCCATAATAGCATTGTCTAGCCATTTACGATTCAGAAACCTGTGAGAATCAACATGAAAAGTAGTGGGGAGGTCCTTATAGGCCTTGATAATCATATTATAGGTCTTCTTTTTGGATAGAGGGATGTTGAATTTGGACCTGAGATCCTCCCAACCAATAAGGTTATCCTGATCAAAAAGACAGATAGGTTGAGAGATACCCCAAGTTATTCCAGAATGTAGCTAAGAAACCTTGGAAGAGGGCAAGAGGTTTACTTAAGAAGTGAAGATTCCACTAAATCAATATTTCACCATATAGATGGTTATTATCAAAGAAGGTCCTATTAGGAATAAATTGTTTAATATGCTCCCAGGCTTTCCAAATAGTTTTAAAAATCACAGAACCCTAGACAAGGACATGGAATTTTCCTTCAATGAGGTGACTAAGAGGAAGATTCTTCCAGGACTTAGCCTTTTGAGAGATCCCTCTTTCAATATTACATCTAATAAGCTACTTCCATTGTTCATCATCATCCAAAGAGTGAAAGACCCATTTGGTAGCAAGGGCAATCCCTTGAGTCTTAAGGTCCTTTAGCCCCAATCCCCTAAGGAGCTTGTCAGTGTGGCACCATTCCCATTTAATGGCATGTAATTTCTTATTTCCTTTACCATCAGACCACAAAAAATTCCTAATGGCCTTCTGGATTTCCAAAATTTGATGGTTATTAAACATCCAAGCAAAGGAGTAGTATATATAATAGGAAGAAAGGATCTTCTAGCACACTTGGACTCTTCCAACCAAGGAAAGAGGTATGTTATGCCATTTATCAAGCTTTTTAGAAATCTTATCCTTCACCCAAAATCACATATCCTTAAGGGAGGGTTCTATAGAGAAGGGGATGCCAAGATACCAAACAATTTTATGAGGTCCACCCCATTGAAAGTCAAATTTGTTAAACCAATCTGGTGGTTGATCATCCCAACCAAGACAGATAGATTTAGACTAGGATAGGCAAGCACTAGAAATAGAGTAGAAGGAGTTGAGTTTATTGTGAAGAGCAAAAAAATTCTATTTTGAAATTAAAAAGAAAAATAGAAGTGTCATCAGAAAATTGACAATTAATCAGCTCAGAGTCATCTGGCAAGGTGATGCCTTTGACAGAAGGGGAGAGGGAATTGTCCCTAAGGATGTAAGTAAGGGCATCAGAAGCAATAAAAAAAGAGCAAGGACAAGGGGGAAACCTTCCCTGATGGATCTTCCAAGGGAGAAGGGATTAGACAACAAACCATTGACATCAACCTGAGCAGAAGCATCTTTGAGCATAAGTTTAACAAAAGTGTAGAAAGTAGTAGGAAATCCAAAGGCCTCAAGCATCATGGACATAAAATCCCATTCAACCATGTCATAAGACTTCTCAAAGTCCAGCAAAAACATAGAAATTTTTTGCTAAGAGTTCTTGGACCAATTCATAGCTTCCCATTTGGTGATTAGATTCTCAAGAATAAACCTTCCCTTAATAAAACTAGTTTGGGTAGAGTAAACGAACTTGGGCAGAATACTTTCAAGTCTCACAGAAAGATTGTTAGCAAGAATTTTATAAGAAACATTAAGGAGAGTAATGGGATGCCAATTTTTTAAAAGGGACTTGTCTCCATCCTTAGGGATAATTTTAATGATACCTCTATTGATAAAGCTACCCCAGCTTCCTTTGGTAAATGCTTCAGAGTATATGTCATAGAGGTTTTTGCAGATCCAACTTATGTTTGCCTTATAGAATTCCACAGGAAGACCATTAGTCCTAGGAGCCTTATCATTCTTTAAGGAATTAATAGATTTTTCAATTTCCTCAATAGAAATGTCTTTACTGAGAAGGGTAGCATCCTAATTTGAGATTCTATTGGGAATGAGATTTTTGTACCTATCTTTGAGGGTTTTGGCCTCCTCATTATCTTTAGAGGTAAATAAGTTTTGGTACAATACAACAAAGGCCTCTTTAATGTTATCTATATCATCAATGTCAATGTTGTTAACCACAATCCTATCAATAGTCTCATTAGACTATTTCTACTTTAGGAGCTTAAAGAAGAATTTGGAGCCCCGATCTCCATATTGGAGCCAGTGAGTATGAGACCTAATTCTAGCTCCTCTAACTCTAGCCTATTGGTGTTGTCTAAGGGCCTCCCTAGCCTTAGAGACAAGAGGAATAAGGTTACCGTTAAAAAGATTGTCTTGAATATTTAATTCAACAGATCGCAACTTAGAGGACAACATCTTTTCAGTATATCTATAATCTTTGGTGCTATATATATAACATTAAGAGGCATCATTATTAAAAAATGTATTGTTAGAAATAGTCCCAAGAGATAACTGAGAGGGGGGGTGAATCAGTTATCTACAAGATTCAATTCTTTATCAAATTAAGTATACTTAAACATAAAGCATAAACACAATGAAAGAACACATGAACACAACACCAATATTTTAGTTATGGGGAAACCCAAACTAATCAAAAGAATACTAGTTGCCAGTGCACCAACAGGAAATAATCTGAAAACATTTTACATTAGTTCTATGCCTCTAAAACTTGGTTATCAATTAAGAAGAGCTAATGTAATGGATTTTCAAGCTGCTCAAACACTGGCTGAAGAAATGGAAAATGATATGATAGCCTCTGGGAGATGGAAGAAGGAATTTCATGCTGGATTCACAAGAAATATAGTCAGTACTTCAAATATCATAGAAGCTATGTTACAGAAGTTATCTCATGAGATAAATGCATTGAAAAGATAGATTACTACGCCAGCTCATTCATTTTATCAGCCTTACCAAGAAGAATCAAGACATCAAGGTAGAAATGAGAATTCACAGAGATTAGCTATTGAAGCTCCTCCCAAAAGACATAATTCTCGTGCCTTTCATCTCAGAACAAATCAAGAAGAAAAAGAGAAAAGAATTGAATATTCAAAAAGTGAAGATTATCATACTCCTCATGGTGACTCCGTAAATTTTTATTGTGAGTATGAGACAGATTTAGAAGATGGAGATGATTGTTTTGCTACTTTGGAGGAACCTCAGCTAACTATGATGACTAGAGGACAAAAGATTAAAGATCAAATGTCTAATGTTGTCCCCGCTAAGAATCAAGCACTTTCTTACAAGGTGGATAAGAGTAATGTTGGATTACCTTGGATAAGTCATCAGCATGAAGAAAGTGACTAGCAAAAAGAATTTTCCCAGCCTATGGAGATTCTTGAAGATCAGGAAGAAAAGGTAAACAAAATTAAAAAAGATGTATCTATGATTCCTTTTTCTTGTGTTGATGAAAGTTGTAAATTGGGTGAAAAGAATGAGGATAAGGTTTCAAACTATTTTTCATCTAAAGATCATCCTAAGGCTGATAGGCTATTAAAAGATGAGATTCTTGATGTTATTGAAGAATTTAACAAGGTTGATCCTTCATTCATTGTAGTTGATAAAGATCAGATATTATAAACATTTTTCTTTGAAGATAATATAATACTGAATGTTCCTAATCAAATATGTGTGAATGAAAAAGATGAAATATGTTCTGACAATTGTCTTATTGAAAATGTTGATGGAGAAATTAATGCAACAATAGATTTTGAACAAGAGGTTTCAAATATTAATGAAGTACTGGAACATCATGTAGAAGACAAAGAATTAGATGAAGATTTTCCTGGCCTTGAAATGGAAATTGATCAAGTCATAATGTCAATCATATGTGAGTCCTCTTCTGTGGTCAATTCAAATATTGAAGTTTTGAATTCAGATAAACATTTTTCAGTTTTGATAAATGCTAAAGATGAAGAAGATGTTTCAATCCGGATTGACCCCATGTGTAATGAAGAATCATCTTGTTTCAATCTTGGTTTGGAACCTAAAGTTGTTAATGACAATGCTTGCAACCAGTATGATGGTAGTTCATTTCCAAAATCTCTTGAACTTTTTGATGTTCTCAATCCTAGTTCAGATGCTTGTATTTTTTATAAAGGTGATATTGTTGGCAATAAAATAAATAGATGTGAGTATTTTTCATCAATATATATAGAATCTAGTGAATGTCTTTCTTCTTCACAAAAGATGGTTGAGCATGTGAAAGGAGGTGTGCAAAAAAGTATAGATGAACCAGAGATCTATAATGAGGTATGGCTGTTTGGAAAGGTCCTGTGGGCTATCATGTTGCAAATAGCTTTTGGACTCAAGTTCAACAATGAAGGAGTAGCCAGAGGTTACCAATGTTGTTTCAAATTGGTGAAGCATCTTCCTTTGTTTTGGAAAGGTTCATATTTTTCTCTCCTTGTAAATGGTCACGTATGAATCTTTCTTTACTTTTGGTTCTGCTGGTGAGGTCCCCTCACCTTTTGTAGTTAGGTTTTCTTTCCAATTTTGGTGTGTTTAGTGTAGTCTTTCCCTGCTTTCATAGTTAGTTGTTTTTTTGCTTTAGTGTGTTCAGTTTTCCCTGCTCCCCTCCACCCTCCCTGTATGTAGCTACTTATTATTTCTTTGGTCTAGACTCTGCAACCCAATGCATAAGGCACTTGTCTCACCAGAGAAGCTGAATTCTTCACGCACCTAGCAGTACATGATCCCCAGTCAGAGCTAGTTGTTGCCTCACTTCTTATCCTCTTTCCATGATGTCAAAGTGATACTCTTATATTACAAGTCAGGACTAGTCATGTAAAGTCTAGGTCTAGATCTCCTCTGAGATAGGAAATCTTTGCCAGGTTTCTCTTCAATTTGCCTTCATGTTTTAGCTGGGTGGGTTGTTTAAGGTCTCATTGTTTGGGTAGGTTGTAGCTCCCAATCTGGCAAAGATTACGGTGCTCCAAATGATTTTCTTTTCAAAACAAGATGGTGCTTGAAATCCATGATCTCAAGATATTTATAGCATATCAAAGGAAAGTTTCTTCATGTAACGGAAGCAATGACAGAGCCAGTATTGAAATATCTGGACTTCATTCTAACAATGTGCAACTCTGATCAGAAAGATCCATTTTGTTTCTTGGTTGATCAGAAGGTTAATGTTTAGCATGGTTGATGATCGGTCAGAATCTACGGCTGTCATTATTTCACATAAAAAATTTACATGATGTTTATTTCATGTGAAATAATGACAAGGTGCCACCTATCCCGACGGGCCCATCTTTGATATCACTTTATAACTGAGGTGATGAGTGTGACTAGTCAAATTAATTGATGTGGTAGCTCCTGATTCATTGTAGTATTTCATGCAATAAGGTGGGGTCAGATTTTTATGACATCGGCTAAGATTCCAAATTAATGGATGGCATATGATCTCATAGAATCTTGTGAACCCATCAGATTAGATGCCATCCGTCTGATTCTCTAGGTGTAAAGTTAGTAAAAGAAGTGGGTCTGAAATGTTTCACAAACATATATGGTAGTCTATGATTGGTCCACAAAGTATTGAGTTGGCAGGTTGTGAGAAGGGTCCTGCCATTCATAGAGAATCGACGGTGAGCGTGATTTCATGTAGGATATGTCAGACGTATAAGATCTTAAGGTAACCATTGATTTTACCTTTTCAGAAGTGGCAAAGCATAGGGGGTCCACTCCTAGGAGATCTACAACTAGCATATGATCACGAGGAATATTCTTTCCTCTCATGATCATAGGATCACCGTCCGATGAGAATCTATCAAGTGGGGCCGATGTTCTAAGTTTTCGGACATGATAAAGTGCAAAAGGATTATGACCGACTGCCATCTGTCCTATGGACCCAGCTAGTGTTGAGTTCTAACAAATGCGGGAGATCTATGACTATCATATGATCACAAGGAATATTATTTCCTCTCACAATCATACAACCACCATCTGATGAGAAACTTGTTAGGTGGGACCCGAGACTTAAGGAAAATAAAGAGATTGAAAGACAACGTAAATTTTCAACTATCGTAAATGAATAAGTTGAAAGTGACTAAGAATCGAGGTGGATATGGATGATAGATCTTTCGACTGAGGTCATGGGTAGGAAAAGAATGAAGAATATAATCCTAATAATGTTGTATGCTGTAGCTTATGGTGGTAATGATAAAAGCTATAAGATCATGCCAGATATTTCTGAGATATTTAAAGAAGGTTGAATACTCTTGTAGATCGGATTGATTATTGTTTGGAAGATAGTTCGACTTTAAGAAGCCCAATGGATTTGACTTGACAGATGCTATTAAAAAGAAGATGAAGGACTCAAATCAAAGTGTCATAAAGAGCCCTCTCCTTCTCATTTTGAATCCAAAATTTTCATACTATTGTTATGCTGTAGGTTTTCTTGGCGATATTTGGAGTTTTGAAGATTATAGCATTTTAGCTTGCATATTTACATATAGATTAATCTTCATAGCATCTTAGCTTAGTTTCTTTCATTGTTTTAGATTAATCTTCACATAGTTTAATTAGCAAGAATTTTTAAAACTCTCATTTCAATAGAGTAGTTTACTTCTTGCATTGTTATCATCTAGATTAGTTTCATTTACATGTAATAACTTGAAGATGAATGGAGATTAGCATTCTTGCTTCTCATCCTTGAATCTCTCATTTCTTGGTGTACTTGCATGGGTTTAACAAGGTTGATTTGAGGACCTCATATACAACCCCTGCACTCCACGAATAGAGAGATGTGAATCACTATTTGAGACCTCATTGTTGAGTGTTCTTGGATGTAATGATTCATAGAAGTGTGACTACTTTCTAGCACACATTTTTGGTGCCCACCGTGGGGCATAATGACTCTACTTTGACCTTTTTATACATTTTCACTGCCTATTCTATTGTTTTTGAAATAGTTTTTGAGGTTAAGGGTGTTATTCTCTGTGGGATGTTACTTTTTCTATTAAAACTATGATTTTTTATTTTTTTCCATACTTCTGTACATCACTGTTACAAAATCTCACGCAAAGTTTCTCACTATATCACGCAAAGTTTTGCTAGTACTAGCACTTCTGCGTGCGATAAAGGTGTTTCTCACACAAGCTTGTGTACTTTCTCATGTGAGACTTCATACTTTCTCATGTGGGCTTATGCTTTCTCGCACACTATTCGGTACTTTCTCACGTGGCCCTGAGTATTGTCTCATTTGGAATTCCATGACAATAGAGACACATAATTTGCATATTTGTAATTTCAGATTTATTGATTTCTAACACTTACGGTTTGTTGTTGATTTGTCTTGATTTTGTACTTTCAGATGTGTGCTAAATTCTGG
Organism: Chamaecyparis obtusa; assembly: GCA_027943335.1. Taxonomy (NCBI): domain Eukaryota; kingdom Viridiplantae; phylum Streptophyta; class Pinopsida; order Cupressales; family Cupressaceae; genus Chamaecyparis; species Chamaecyparis obtusa. The sequence goes on along the minus strand of BSBK01005647.1, from coordinate 125,752 downwards.
ATTGGATATCTTTGGACCTAAGGTGAGTTACTACAATCTCAATAACATTTGGATTTTGGGCATAAAATTAACCTCTTGTGTGTTTGGCTTGAGTGATTTATCGCTTTCGTAAACCACATTTCAATTTTGGGGCTTTAAAAAAAATATAGATTCATTTCTTGCATAAGTGTTTCACATAGATAAGTAGGCCCTATTAACGCTATTCATGGTTCTTGAGAGAGTGGGTTTCCAGTGAAACTTTTCTCAATGAGAGAACCCTTGTAGGTAGGGAGGTTACTAGAACTGTCTTTGCATTCTACTAGATTTGTAGTCTTTGACTTTTCAATTGATGCATTCTCTTTCCAAAGAGGTTGATAGATCATGAGTTATTGATATTATGAATCTTGGCAAGATAGTTTTAGTCTTAGCATGTCGGAATGAATCTATCTTCTATGTTTGGGTGAAGAGAAAAGGATAGAGGATTATGCTCTACTCCCTTTTTGGGTAGTACCAGAAACTCAGACACTTGGATCTAAACCAAGTCCCCATGTGGTCCTTATTGTGAGTCACCTTTTAGAGAGGGCTAACCATAGTGGACATTCCCTTCATTGGGTAAACCACGTTGATGGAACCTCAAGCGGTAATAGCTACTTTTTTTGTGGTAGTGACAACCACTATACAAATGTCCTTGTGGAAGAAATTTCCACGGGTATAGTTTTTTGATGGGCTGTCAGATCTCCTTAGCATCTCTGATTGATTAATTTCTCAGAATGTGTCAAAACCCTAGTGCACCTGGATTGGAGTTTGACTTCTTGAAATTGTAAAAGTTGTAGAGTCAAGCCATTATTAAAAACCATAGTGCAGCCAAATTTTTCTTTTTAGGACTATGTGTGTGATTGGAAAAACATTTTGGAGAATATACAAAACTAGTATCTTTAAGGAATAGCATACGAAGTCAATATTCATGTTCATGAGCAATGTTTCTTTGTCCCTTGCTAATTGTTTGAAGATGTTTTCTTACTGAAACTCCATGGTTTCTATTCTATGTGCTTGATAAATGCTGAAAATCTATTGATATGCCTGGTTAATCTTTTAAAATGAACAAAAAAATTGAGTTCACAAGTTTACAAACCTGCTGATTAAGTAGCCCGATCCTATTTCATCACCTAGTTGTGCACATTCTCGCATGAGCCTAGTATTTTCTCATGCAAGATTTCATTTCCTCATGTGATCCTTGGTGTTTCCTTGCATGGGACTGCATTCCCTCGCGTGAACCTATACCCTGGTCTGTCAAAATAGTGAGGTATTTTCGGTCATTTTTAGTCTTGCTTAGTTGATCCAAATCAGATCAGGCTACTCACCCTACTATTGGAAATCTTTTTTCACTTGGGATTCTTGTATTTTTGACCTCTTGAATTAGTGAACTTTGATTTTACAAGTAACCTTGCTTGGAATCAGTAAGTTAGAAATCATCCTTATTGAGTAAATACACCTTTAGATTCATTGATAACATACTTGGAGAGTCTTAGTAGTCTTTTTTCCAATTCACTTCCACCCAAAATCAATTTCAATCAGATACAACTTGGTTAAGATCATCCTCCTGATCCATATGTGCTAGGGTACTTATCCATTGATTGGGCACCTCTTTGGTAGTGTTGACTTACACCTTTTGCAATTTTCTAGCTCACCATCTCTCTTTTTGGACAATTGAACACTTTTACTATCCTAGTTTGATACCAACATATCTTAGGGTCATCTTATCACTGAGTGCTTTTCCTTTCATGTCGGTTATGACAAGGTATCAAGTGAGTCAAGGAAAATGACCTCTGGTTGTCTTTAATCAATTACCCCCAGTCCAAACTTGTCAAAAGCATAAGGGAAAGGAACCTATATTTGACCAATCACCTAGGAGCAAGTCTACTGAGTTGAGGACCCCCTTAGCATCTTCCCATTCATGTATGGATATGAGTTATACCATGACTTAGTGGGAGAGGGAAGCTATGGATCAAACCCTTGATGATATCTAGGAATGACAGAGAGACAACATTTTGTTTGGTAATTCCTCTCATGATGCACAACCTAGTTCACCATCCATAAACACTAGGTACCTAGATGCACATCAAAGAGCTGAAAGGCATGAGAGATGAGCTCACCTAGAACAATGGTCACAACATGAAGACCAAGACAATGAACTAGGTGATGCTCATGTCAATGCAACATATACCAATGATTTGTACAAACATTCAAGACCAAACTCTCCACTTCAAACAACCTCAAGGTATACAAGTGAAAGGCTTAAAAGGATTGAGCATGAGAAGAAAGCCTTTCTAGATGAGCAAGCTGTGAAGCAAGAAGAGTTTAGACAACTTGAGGTAGAGAGACAAGCTTTGTTAGAATTGGAAAGGAAAGCCTCTCAAGAAGAGCAAGATAGGATTTTATCCCAACAACTTAATACCCAATTCAACAATAGGGGTGCCAATAGTGGAAACAACTCTCCTTCCTCCACTCCTTCTAGAACACCACATAGTAGAAGGCATTCAAGAACCCCTTCTAGATCTCCTAGTCCTAGAGGAAGAAGGATCTCCCCACATGCTCATTATGGGAGACAAAAACATCCTAGGACCTCGAGGAAACCTTTGCAATGTGCTCATCATAGTTCCCAACATGGAGGCAGTAGCTCAAACTTTGATCTTAATTCTCAAGACTTCATGAGAATGCAACAAGAGCTACTCTTCCAATAGTATGTGGAGAAGTACTTGGAATAGAACAAAGATAAGTTCCTCAAAAGTCTAATCAACAAGGGTGCAAGAGTCCCTTATAATTTTGATGTGGATAACTAAATTAAGAGACAAAGTCCATCACAATAGGAAGAAATTAGACAAATGAAGAAAATGATGGAGAAAATTTTGGCACCTAAGAGTTCATTTTCTTTTGACTCAATTTGTCCTAATCCTTTCAACAAGAGTGTGAGCATGAAGGATTTTCCCAGAAGGGTTGAAATCCCTCAGTATGACAAATATGATGGTAGTGGTGATCCCCATGATCATGTGCACCAATTTTACACTATGAGCTTTGAGTTTCACCAAGATGATTCCTATCTAATGAGGTTATTCCCAAGGAGTCTTAAGGGGCAAGCAATAGAATGGTTTACCAACATAAATCCCCCTATCAAGACTTTCAAAGAGCTTGTTCATAGATTTTTTCAACACTTCACATACAATATTTTGAGATCTATCACTATGTTGGACCTATGTAACCTAAAGCAAAGCCAAGGGGAATCCTTTGTCTCATTCTTGCAAAGGTGGAGGTGACAGTGCTCTCGTTATCCTAGGACCATTTATGAAGATGAGAAAATTGACATCCTTGTCAGTAACTTGGTGCCTAAAATGTGGTATGAGGTTTGAAAGATGATCTTCAATTCCTTCAATAACATGGTCGAAACCACATGCTGAATTGAGGATGTCTTAAAAGAGAAAGAAATTTTGACCAAACATGGCAACAATAATAACAATGGTCAAAACAATAATAATTCCAACAAGGATAAAGGGAAGAATTCACATTGGAAAAAAAACAAACAAGTGGTCAATGATGGAGTTGTAGACTCTCCCCAACCTAAGGATCAGGGTGTCCTTCACTTGTCTAGTGCAGTTCAAGCTATGAAGCTCAATGCACCTCCTCAACAAGAGAGCAAGCCAAAGTACCAAGAAAAGCCTAAGAAAGAGAGGTGACAATTTTCAAAGCTTGGTGACTCATATGAGGATATTTTCAAAATGCTCATTACCAATAATCTCATGCATCTACAAGATCCCACAAAACACTACATCCCTGACATTAAGCCACATTGGTGGGATGAGAAGGCTTTCTGCAAGTTTCATAATGGCATTGGGCATACCATTGAGAATTGTTGGAAACTCAAGCACATTATCCAAGATCTCATTGAAAATGGAAAGCTTAAGGTGGATGGTCTAAACACCAATGCTGATTACAAGGCTTTCAAAGAGCCCTTGCCCAAATATGAGAAGGGGGAAACCTCTAAACATAAGGATGGCAAGGCTGCGATCAACTACACCTACATAGCTACAAAAAATATTGTCAACATGCTTGAGGTTGTGGAGGAAAGTGTGAACATGATGAGGAACAAGGATCCATGTGGTTATGAATCCTATGCAAACTCTCCCCCTATCTTTGATGAAGAACTTGTTGTGGTGCTCAGGGGTCCTCACTCTAGGATGTCATCCCAGGCTCTTAATGTTGTCACAAGGAGTCAAGGCCCTATTGTCATTAGGGGGCCCAGTTCAGGTCAGCCCAATAAACCAAAGCCAGTGGTATCCAAGAATGCCACCATAAAACCATCTATCAACCCCAAGCTGAATGATAACCTTTTTAATCAGTTACAAAGAACACCAGCTCAGATTTCAATCTTGGAGCTTTTAGAGTTGTCCCCAAGACACAAACAAGTCCTTGAGGATGCTTTGCATACAGCCAATGTTCCCAACAATTTAGATGTCGACCAATTCCAAGGCATGGTCAATCATATTGCTAGCCCACACTACCTTACATTTTTAGAAGATGATGATAAAGCCTTAAGCCACCCACACAATCTTTCCCTTCACATTGAAGTCATGATTCATAAAACCCATGTTAGGCATGTGTTGATAGATGGGGGTGCTAGGCTCAATATCTATTCTTTGAGACTGTTAAAAATTTTGGGCTATTCTAAGGAAGTGATCGATACCAAAAAGAAGATCACTATAAAAGCCTATGATGAGGTAGAAAGGAGTTCCAAGGGGTTGTCTATTCTTCCTATCAGGATTGGCCCCGTTGAGAAAGACATCTTGTTCCAAATTGTTGATGCTAGTCCTCTGGCATACAATATCTTGCTTAGTACGCCATGGATCCATGAGATGCAAGAAGTGCCATCCACCTACCACCAGTGTGTTAAGTTTCCCTACAATGGAGTAGAAGTTTTTATACCCGGGGATAGCACTTTATTTGTCAATTCAATCTTAGTAGGGACTCATGTTCCCCTAAATAGAGAAGCAAAGGATTTTGATGCAATTCTAGCACAGTGCAAAGATAAGTTCAAATCAGTAGACCTTGGTATGGGGGGATACCAACTTAACTCCTTTACAAAGATGCTCATTTCCCCTAGGTCTTATGGTAAGCCTTCTCAAGAGATGTGACCTTCTTCTTCGGCCATGACTTTATTTGACACATTTGTCGAGTCTTTAGTGCCTATCCAAGATGAGAAAGAAGAAGTAGTTGTTAAAGATTGGATCTACAAAGAGGAGAAGTATATGCAAGATGAGAACTTCTCTCCTTCTCCCAAAGCTTATGGGAGAGGATATACTTTGGTAAAAAATATGAGCTATCCTAGACATGGCCCTCTCAGTCACAAATTAGACACTAGAGATGAACCTCTCAATCATGCTCTTTTTGGACGCAGGTCTAAGAAGACGGTTGGCCTAGGTTTTCTGAATAATAACAAGAATATTGTTCCTATCCTTGATGAGTCAGATAGTGAGGATGAATCAAAGTACATACCAAATTTGATAAATTAGCAAGACGTGTGATGATTGGATTCCTTCTAATAGTCTCCTTTGGGGAGATTCAAATAATCCAACCACTCATGCAATAGTTGCAAGCATAGAACAAGAGGGATCAGACATAGACACAAGAGAAGGTGTTACTCTTCATGACATCAAAGCTTCTACATCAAGGCATCCCACACCTTTTAGGTGTAAACATCCCAGTCAGGATTCAGAAATAGACTCACATGAGTATGAGTGGGACTCTCTCTCTGATTGTTCTATAGTTGACATGGGTGTTGATGTCATCCATTCCTATAGTTCTCAACCTGAGTTAGCTGATGAGTCATGTGTAGGGCTAGAGAATTGGAACCCATGTGTTTCATTAGTGAATGATTCTTTGATTGTTAGGCCAAATCTTGATTTGGGTAACTTAGAAGAATACTTGACATACTCTAACTCTATAGTCACCAAAGATGATACCATCCATATCCACAACATTGAACAAGCCATTGACTTACCCCTTACTAATCCTCATCTCATTGATTGGTCCAAACATTATCAAGAGCCTGAGCTCTTAACTTTCCATAATGACTATGAGATAACCTATTACCTAAATGCCATTGAACTTGTAATCTCTTCCACTAGTGAATTGACTATCAGCATGACTGAACCAGACATCAAGTACCTCAGTCAAAAAATAAAGAGAAAAGAAAATAGAAAGAATAGGAGTTTTGATGGTGAAAACCACTATGTGGCGGTGTCAGAACTGAAAAAAGTAAAAATAAATGATGTATCCAAAGGTGAAAACCTCTCAGAGGCACCTATAGATGAGGTACTTGATTGTCTCCCTAGTTATTTTCAGGATAGATTGTCAGTGCTTGTTGAAACTACACAAGCAGTTAATCTGGGTATAGAAGAGACTCCAAAGATTGTACATTTGGCTCAATCCTTATCATCTCAAGAGAAAGAAGCCTACACTAAGTTCCTACAAAGAAAGAAAGTCAACTTCACCTGGACTTATTTAGACATGCCAGGGTTGGACACTAATCTAATTATGCATCACCTATCCATAGCTCGACGTGTTAAACTAGTTAAACAAAAATTGAGGAAAATGCATCCTCACATTGCTCTTTTAGTCAAAGCCGAACTGGAAAAAATCCTTAGTGTAGGATTTATAAGGGCTATTGACTATGCAGAATGGATATCTAATATTGTACCAGTTTCAAAACATGATAAGTCCATTTGAATCTACATAGATTTTAGAGACATCAATAGAGCATCCCCAAAGGATGATTTTCCACTCCCTAACATAGACATGATAGTGGACATGACTATGGGTTATGAGATCTATTCCTTGATGGATGGGTTTTCTGGGTATAATCAGATCTAGATAGCTCCTGAGGACTGGCAAAAGACTGCATTCACCTATGCATGGGGTACTTATTGTGGGAACATCATGCCTTTTGGATTTAAAAATGTAGGAGCCACATATCAAAGAGCTATGACAACAATCTTTCATGACATGATACATAAGAATATGGAAGATTATGTGGATGACACCCTGGCTAAGTCAAAGAAAAGAGACACACACTTGGATGATTTGGAAGTCATTCTAGATCGTATGGAGCAATTTCAGTTGAGGTTAAATCCTAAAAAGTGTGCATTTGGAGTCACCTCTAGAAAACTTCTAGGATTTATCATTTCAGCTAAAGGAATAGAGGTAGACCCAGAAAAAGTTCAAGCAATCTTGGATATGCCACCTCCCAAAAACATTAGCTGAATGAGGAGTCTCTAGGGGCATCTTCAATCTATATAGAGGTTCATTTCACAACTAGCAGATAGAGCTCAACCCTTCAATAAGAACCTACATAAGGGGGTCAAATGTGTCTGGAATGAGGATTGTCAAAGGAGCATAGATCAAATTAAGGAATACTTGGAAAATCCTCCAATCTTGATGCCTCCTATCCCAGGAAAACCTCTCATAATGTATGTTTCAATAATAGAATCTTCCTTGGGGGAATTATTAGCTCAACTTGATGACACTGGGAAGGAATGAGCCATATATTACATTAGTCAAACTCTTATTGTATATGAGGCTAATTACACTGGTATTGAGAAAGCTTGCCTTGCTGTGGTGTTTTCTTCCCAAAAGTTGTGACATTACATGCTTGTGCACACAATACACCTCATAGAAAAGATTAATCCTCTTAAGTATTTTCTCAATAAGGCTGCCCTCATAGGTAGACTTGCTAAATGGATGATGGTTCTTTTAGAATTTGACATAGAGTATGCTGAGCACAAAGCTATAAAAGGACAAGCCATAGAAGACCAATTGGTTGATTTCCCAATTCAAGATACTGTGCCTATTCAAGTTGAATTTCCAGATGAGCACCTAATATAGATGACTGAGAGAACATGGAAGATGTTCTTTGATGGCTCTTTTATGCAAAATGGTTCAGGAGCTGGAGTGTTGTTTGTTTCTCCTCATGGGTACACAATTCCTAAGTCCTACAAACTTTTATTCCCATGTACAAATAACATTGCTAAATATGAAGCCTTGAAAAATGGACTCAAAATGGCTATTGAATGGAATATCACAGAGCTACACATCTATGGGGATTCACAATTGATAATCAACCAAGTTAATGAAGAATATCAAACAAAAGATGAGAAATTGATACCTTATAAGAAAATGGTTGATTCATTAAGATGATATTTCACATTCATCACATTTCAGCAAGTCCCTGAAGTAGAAAACAAAGTAGCTGACACTATGGGTCCACTTGCTTCCCTCCTTCAGTTAGAGCAGCATGAGTCTAGATTTGAATTCCTAGTGGAAGAGCTACACTATCCCATTTATGACTCTCAAGAAAGCCACGTAATCTGTATCTTTATTAGTCATGAATCATCCTGCTACGGTGTCATTTACTCATACCTATGTGATGGCATCATCCCTGACACATATAACCAATCTGAAAGAAGGAACCTTACCCAAAATGCCTCTCACCATTCCCTCATCTCTGGTGATTTGTATAGGAGGGGTTTAGATGGGACACTTCTTAGGTGCTTAAAAAAGGAGGAATCTGATCAAGTGCTAGTTGATATTCATGAGGGCATCTATAGGGGACATTCTAATGGTCTTTAAATGGCTCACAATTTTCTTAGGGTAAGGTACTATTGGCCTACCATGCAGTTGGATGTAGTAGCTTTTGAGAAATCATGCGAAAAGTGTCAAAAACATGGTAACCTGATACATGCTCCAGGTAGGGAGCTCATTCCTTCCATATCTCATTGGTCGTTTCAATACTGGGCCTTTGATCTTGTTGGGTAGATTAATCCCAACTCATCAGGTGGATATAAATTTATCATCATTGCTACTGACTACTTTACCAAATGGGTAGAAGTTGTTCCACTTTCTGTTGCTTCAGGCAAGACAATATCTCTGTTCATTTTGAACCATATCATCTATCTATATGGAGTGCCATTTGATATAATCACTGACAATGGAGGTCAGTTTAAAAACAAGGACCTCACACAACTTTTCCAAAAGTTCAAGATAAAACAACATTGGTCCTCCATTTACTTCCCCCAAGGAAATGGACAAGCAAAGGCTTCAAATAAAACCATTTTCAAAATTCTCCATCGAATAGTTCATAAGAATGGTAGAGATTGACATATACAAATAAATCTAGCCTTATGGGCTTATAGAATGAGTATTCATACTCCAATAGGGGCTACTCATTTTTCCCTTACTTATGGTGCTAAAGTAGTGTTACCTTTAGAGGTTGAGATTCCTTCACTCAAAGTCTCTCTCAAAGGTCTAGTTACAGATGAAGACTACCGTGCCATGAGACTAGAAGAATTAGAACTTCTAGATGAGAAGCATAAAGCATTATTTGACCATATGAGGGTCTATCAAAAGAGGATGTCTGAAGCCTTCAACAAAAAGGTTCACCCTAGAGCATTTCAAGTGGGAGATCTTGTCGTATGAGAAAATCCTAAGAACCAACATCATAGAGAACAAAAGGGCAAATTTGAACCTAATTGGCTTGGACCCTATATTATCACAATGACTTTTGGGATAGGTGCTTACTTATTATCTGATGAAGAGGGAGAGCAGCTCCCTGATCCTATCAATGTCTTGCACCTGAAGAAGTCCTATCCATGATGCTTGTTCTGTCTGGGGGCATCCTTTGTACATATTTATTGATCCTAAAAAAATACCAAAAAAATTCATATATGATGTTGAGAAAATTCTAAAAATCAGAAAATGTCCTAAAAAATGATCATCTTAGTGAAAACCTAGCAATAGGCACTTTGATGTATCTCAAAAAAATTATATATTCTGAAAATACCAAAAAAATAAAAAAAATAAAAAAAATAGAAAAAGTGCCCTGGTGAGAACCTGGAAACAGGTGCCTTGGTAGCAAAAATACAAAAAAATTGTAAAAAGTCCTGAAAAAAATTGCAAGAAAAATCCAAGTGGTGAAAACCTGGAAACGAGCACTACTTGAGGCCTTTGCACCCCTATTTCTTAGCATGCATTCTCGACACTTAGCCTTTCTCCATCATGCCTTGGTTTGGAATTGGTCTTTGTCTTTGTCTAGGGGTCATAACTATGTTAGCTTTGGTCTCTTGGACATGTCAGTCTTTAGGACACCTCACAAACAGTGTTTTTCAACAGCACCTGAATTGTGTTTTTCAACACAACCCCTGACATCAAGTGTTTTTCAACACTTATCAGTTTGGTCTTATCCAATTTTGTCAAGTGATTTTACCTACTTTCAAGAATTTGATCCTTATCCTCAGAACTCAGTATCAGTGAACACACTTAAATTTTTTAAACACAACACTTAATGTTTGAGCCATGTCATGATCTTTTCTTTGTGTGTTGACTATTGTTGATTTTCGTTGAATGTCCTTGTCTAATAAGTCTCTCCATGATGTATAGCTAGAAGACTTGGGGCATGGGGCATGTTTTTGTTTCTTTCTTCTTGTGGGTGTGCTCTCGAAGCTCTTGAGTGTCTCTTGTTATTCTCTTGAAACACTTAGGATATTTGAGACATCATCCTTGACTTTTTTGGCACAACTGTTCTTATGGTCATCTTGATATCTATGCCCTGATGAGAGAGTGGTTTTGCTACCTTAAATTGGGTAAGCTAACATTGAAGTCATCTTGACCCTTATGTCTTTGATGCTCATGTTAGAATATTTCCACATTCCAATCCGATATAAATCATATTCATATCTTCATAGTTGCACTTGTGACTAGTGATGATTGTGTCATTTTTCAATGTCTGCTAATAATGGCCCAATGATGAAAATAAGTTCTTTACATTCTCTAATGAATGATGAACATAAAATCATATGTTACAGTTGCCTTGTTGCAAGTACACCTTTGCATTTTCATGTAGCTTGCATTGTTAGACTTCATGATTAATTTTCATTTTAAGGCTGCATTATGAGTTTGAGAGGGTTTTCCTTCATCTTTCTTGTGAACTTTTAATCAATTATGATCACATTTTTATTTTCATTTCCTTATCTTCTTTCGTGATCTCAATCAAAATTTCCTATCTTAACAATTGATTAATTTTGGGACATGCTCGTTCTTGAGGCAAATTCTCTTTCTTCTCTCCATTTCTTTTCATTTTTTCCAAAATTTTGTCTTCCATTTTCTTTCACTCCACTTCTTTTCTTCTAATTCAACCTTGGGGCATAATCTTTCTTGATGATCTACCTTGGTTCTGTGATCCTTATATCTTTCATCTTACATCAAGAACCTTATCTTTAGTTTGATTTGATCAAACTTATCAATTCACTATATTTCCTCCATCTCATTTCAATTTCGATCATGAGGGGGTAGTACCTATCAAACTTCAATCCTTGATTCAGCTTTATCAAACCTACCAATCAAACCTTGCTTGAGACTTAACAATTACCTATTTACAGGGGTGTTGGCCTTGTCTTTTTCAATCAGCTTATCTTTGTCCTGATGTGTTCCCATTCTTCAAACAGACGTCTGGGTTGTTTTGTGATCCCAAATTGATCTCACACTTCAATTCCATTCTTTGATTGCATGTGATCCCAAATCAACCTCACATTAGTCAAAGAGGGGCAAATGTATACACCTTAAAATGACCACCTAGACTTTCGGCCCCATTTATTAAATTATCAAATTCCTAAATCAATACTTTGCAAAATTCAAATCAATTTCTTTGATCAATCCTAAATAATTCGATCATTTCAATTTTCCCAAAGGTTTGATCATTTCATCAATAATTTTATTTAATTAAAAGAAATATTCTCTCTTAAATAAATAAAATAGGCTTATTTAATTGAAAAAAATATCTTATAGATAAAATAATTTCATTTAATTAAAATCCCTTTTAATTAAATGATTTTATCTTGTTTAAATAATATCTCCCTTTTAAATATATAATGTTATCTTATTTAATTAAAATAGAATTATTCTTTTAAATAAATAAATAAATAATCCTCTTAAAACCCTTTTGTGATGAAAAAGGGAAACAAATAATTAAAAATAAAGAAAATTCTTTTTCTCTCGACACTTTCTAAAAAATGAGCTTTGTTTCCTCTTTTTTGATTTATCCCACATTTCTCTTGGAGATGCATTCTCTTCCATATTTTCTTATCTATAGGAGCCCTCTCCTTCTCATTTCGGATCCATAATTTTCATACTATTGTTATGCTACAGGTTTTCTTGGTGATATTTGGAGTTTTGAAGATTATAGAATTTTAGCTTGCATATTTACATATAGATTAATCTTCATAGCATCTTAGCTTAGTTTCTTTCATTGTTTTAGATTAATCTTCACATAGTTTAATTAGCAAGAATTTGTAAAACTCTCATTTCAATAGAGTAGTTTATTTCTTGCATTGTTATCATCTAGATTAGTTTCATTTACATGCAATAACTTGAAGATCAATGAAGATTAGCATTCTTGCTTCTCATCCTTGAAGCTCTCATTTCTTGGTGTACTTGCATGGGTTTAACAAGGTCAATCTGAGGGCCTCATATACAACCCCTGTACTCCATGAATAGAGAGTTGTGAATTGCTATTTGAGACCTCATTGTTGAGTGTTCTTGGATGTAATGATTCACATAAGTGTGACTACTTTCTAGCACACAACTTTGACCCTCATAAAAGGTCAAAGGCTATATTTTTATTTTGAAGGTCAATTTTGACTCTGTTCACAGATCCCAGAAGTTCACTGAAAAGAGTATCCAAATCTACTCTCAGATCCAAAATTTCACACCTGTACCTACAAGAAAAAAGGGTTTTTTTGGGGGCGGAAGGGGTTTTCCTCAGTCAAACCCTAATTTAGGAATTAACCTTGAAATTGAATTGAAATTTCTAGAATAAACAAAGTAAATGGAACAATTCACCTTGCTTGAGTTGAAACCCTTGTGGAGGATTCAAATCCTTGAATCCACAAGAATGGATGAATGTATAATCAAATGTAGGATGTCTCTAATCAATTTTCTTTAGATCTTCAACACAAATCTTGAATGGATCTTGAAATAGGAAGAGGCTTGAATGGATGGAGGAATCTTCAACAAGAGAGCTCCATAGAGCTTGAATCCTTCAATGGCTACTAATACATCTCCTTGATGAATTGAATGGTTGAATGCTTGATCTTCTTACTTGCTTGCACTTGAGAGCTTGAGAGATTGTGAGATGTGAATAATGGATGAGAAAATGAGAGAGGAAGGCTCCCTTTTATAGTGATCTAGGGAACAAGAGGGGCCTCGTAGAAAACAATAATTAAGGGCCCATGGCACAAAAATCTAGAGAGGTGCACATGGAGAGGAAATAAAAATTAAAATATTGACACAAAACTCTAGGAGGGGACCACCCTTAATATAGAAATAAAATAGTTATTTAAGAGCCTTATCACAAAATTCGAGGTAAGGCCAACCCCAAAGTTAATTTGAGCATTAGGCACAAAACTTGAGAAAGGCTAATCTCCAATAATAAATTAGGATTCCTATACAAATATCAAGAAAGGTCCACCTCAAATATTAATTTGATAATTTGAAACTTAACTTGAGAAATAGTGGCCCCGAAGAGGGAAAAGACAAGATTTTGATGAAATCCTACAGCTGGAGGCTAACCCCAAGGATCCAGAACCCTAGGGTCAAGGATGAGCTTGTATCTAACCAGGTCAGGGTCAAGGTTAACTTTGACCCCATAAGGTCGACTTTGACCTAGTGGTCAAAAACCTTAGGAACCTGACCTAGAATGCTAGGAAAATGCCAGGAAGAAGTGGAAAATGGAGCAGAATAGGGGAAAAAGCCAGATCCAAGTTGAGTACCCATTAAAGGCATTCAACGTGACCCCAAACCACTTACTCAGAGGGCTAAAATTTCTTACCATGGAAGTGCTTCCATTTTAAGATGATACATTAAGCCCCCACTTTAGCGAGAGTATGGACTCGATGCAAACTCTTGGTAAAGGAGATCACAAAGAAAAAGATAATATTATTGAAATCAAAGGGACAAAGGAATCCTCAAGCCCCTAGGGACTTGATTCTTCATCAACTCCAAGATTGCAATAAGAGAGAAATCACTAGAAAAAGATAGAAAAGGGAAGAGAAGAGTGGTTAGCTCACCCAGTAAGATGTGTGTATCTCATTGTGAACCACAAAAGGATAGGATGACCCACCAAGAAAACACTTTATCATCACCCCATAATGTTGTGTGCCTTCTGGCAACTTTGTGCATGTATGTAGTGCATCTTCAAATGGATTTTATAAAGCACCCATGGATCCACTTTCTTGTATCACCATGAATATGAAATGCATGTCTCCTCAGGATTTATCAACTTATGTGTGTTACCTTCGAAAGATTTCGCATATAGATGCATGTCTTTTCAGGATTTAGTAACTTATGTGTGTTACCTTCCAAGATTTATCATATTGAAACATTTGAAAAATGTGTGTCTCCTCGGGATTTAGCAACTTATGTGTGTTACCTTCAGATGATTTAGCATATTTCAAATTGGAAATGTGTGTCCCTTCAAGATTTAGCAATTTATGTGCATTACCTTCAGAGGATTTGGCATACTGCAAAACAAAAGGTTAGAACAAAAATACATAATATAGAGTGATGGAGGCCATATATATGCTCCCCTCCTTAATATGGAAAAAACATAGTATTTTGACATGTTAAGGAAAGAAAAGGACAAGAATAAAGCCCTCTTTAGAATCAAGACAATATCCATAGACAACAACCAGTCCAAGCCAAGAAGGTCATAGCCCCTATGAGGCCATGGAAGGGATGAATGCAAAGAGATATCATGCAAGAAGTGAAAAAGTAACCCTTGTGAGGGATAGCATGTTAGGAATAGGGAATACTGAGAGGGGGGGTGAATCAATATTCTACAAACTTTATCTTTTTCCCAATTATGGATATAATAGATTATCTTTATACATGAATAACATAAGAAGCTAAACAATATGCATAACAATAAAGAACTCATAACACATTATTTTTTCTCGAGGAAACCCTAGCCAAGGGAAAACCCCAGTGGGGATGGTACCCACAAAGATCCAGTAATCAAAAGCATCCTATTAAGGATGTTGACCCTGTTAGGATTATATTACAAGCATATAGTGTATCAGTCCTGATTAAGGGACTATAGGCCTTGTTAGAAGCCTCAACCCTATTAGGAGTTGTAGTACAAAATGTGACTACCAGATGAGCCCACTACCCAAACAAGTAATGTACAATATACACTGATTAAAAAATAGGTTAAGGTACATAACCTTATGCTTCTTGCATCAATATCAATTCATTGCTCTTTTACTATCGCTATTACATAAGCTTGATATACTTCACATCATACTACTACAATTGCTTGCTGCTTATTACTACACTTTACAATTACAATTACATTTACATTTATACCAATAACTTTATCCAAGATTTAACATCTAAGATGTCATCCCTTTATATTGTTAAGTCATTATTTTGATAAACAAAATAATCCCTTAACTCTTTACTAGTTCTATCTTCATATTCTGTCCTATCAGCTTCACATTATCTTTAGAAAAACTGTCATAACTAATTCCATACATGCCATACTAACTTGCACTCTGATATGGGTGATCAATAGACATCATAGATTCTATGTTCAAGTGCACAAGCATTGAAATTACTCTAGTCAATGTCACAAACAAAAATTGTGTCTAGGTTCACTGGTAAAACACTGTCTCACACTTAGACAAATTTGCAATGCGCTTTGTCATACTTGCTCTCTAACCTGTGTGATCTTCATGAGGATCATATGTTTCCATAATGACATCTATGTAGTCAACTCATCCAAATTGCCAACATAGCACACTATTCAGCTTCCAAGGTGAGAGATATATCAACCATGGAAACCCAATGTCAAATAATGAAATAGGTTGTGATCAAGGACAAAGATCCTCAATAATAGTTTGGATATCACATAATAGATAGATACATCTTAACCAAGGACAAATGTGAATCCTAGAAAGATAGAAAATAAGGAGATGACATCCTTTCCCCCCAAGTGTAGGAACAAGGATGGAAGGGGACCTTAGTATATCACTCACAACACTATGCAAGACAACGAGCCCCCAAGGATTAGGTTAACATTATTTACATAATGTGGAGCTCTATAATAGGAACATAGATGTTATTTATAGAAAGTAGAATTGAAATACAACTCATTGCTACATGATATAAAAATAACCTTACTATCAATGAGCTGCCTAATCTTATAATGTAAAGCTTGACATTCACTAGTAGAGTGATCATGAAATCTATGATATAAACAAAAAGGAAGAGTCTTCAAGTGTGAACTATGTTTCTTTTTGTGTTTAGGTCTAGTAATCATCTTAGAATGAAGGAGTTTAGGCAAAAGAACTTCTAGGTCAAATTCCTTCATAGTTTCATCATGTTTTGAAGTGTTATTGGAGATGTTGTTAACATTGATTTGTTGTTGAGGATTAAATCCTAATCCATAAGAATGCTCATGCCCCCTAGTGTGTAAGGGAATTTGAATTCCCTATTTATACTTACCACATCCTTGACTATTAAATCCTTGTTTAACTAGGAAATGATAACTAGGACCATAACAAGAAGCCATATCAGAAGGAGTCAATGGAAATTTAGCACTCACTATATCATCCTTAGTAGGTTTGACAGATTCATTGTGGGTAGAAGTAATGACAAATTTATTACTAAGGGCTTTAGATGTAAAAACTCATTGTTCAAATTCTCTTTGTTTCTTCATAAAATCAAGATCATTAACCTTATACTCTCTAATAAAGGTAGGATTAAAATCCAAGGTTCCGCAATCATCATTAGGAAGAGCATTAGAGGAAGGAGGATTACTATTAGAAATAGGAGTAGTGTGATTTTGAATATTAAGACAAGGATTAGGTGCATCATTCGCATGAAGTGTATACATCTTGTTATTATGTATAAACTTGACTTTACAATGAAGGGTGGAAGGGATAACATGCATCTCATGTAACCAAGGTCTACCCAAAATAAGGTTATAATAAAGAGGTCCAATCATAACATGAATAGGTGTATTCAGGATGACTGGTCTTACTTTGATAGGTAAGGTAATGATTCCTAAAGTGTTCTTAGCAATGTTATCAAAGCCACATCTAGGAACATTATTAGATTGAATAGTTGAAAGGTTGGCATTAATCACTTTGAGCATGTCCATGCTAAAAACATTAATCCCAGATCCATTATCAATCAAGGTCCTACGAATGATACTTTTATTGATAGAAACAACAACCTTGAGAGCATCATACTAATTTTGAAATTCTTTAGAAGATAAATCCTTTTGAGTAAATATGATGTCAGGAGGACCTGGGGTAGCATGCATGCATTGTAAGAAGTTATTGATGTTCTCTTGATTAGGAGGTGGAGTAGGAAGAGTTGCTAGAGATTGTTGGATTTTAAACTTGTTCCCACATAGCGTCAGGTTTACACTATGATTGAAAAATTGGTTAGTCTCCACTCCAAAGTCTAATAGGGAAAAAGGGCCAATTGATGAGGACAAAGAGCATCCTCCTTCTTCTTTGAGCTCCACATCACTCGGGCCGGTATTGCCTTATCTACACACTCATGAATCTTCTTGATAAAAAAAAGGCCTACAAATAGATTATTGTGGAATAGTTTCTAGACTCCTTTAGGTATCCTATACCCCAATGAGATCATAACCTTATGCAATAACCTATTTTCATAGAATGAGTCTAAAACCTAGAATGGACCTCCTACTACTACATCCAACATGAAAGGAAAAGGTAGTTCATTTGAATGATTAATGTTGGGTTGAAAGGACCCCTGAGCTACCCTAAATCTCTCATAGACCAGCACCTCATCCAATGGGCAACAGAGTCAAATACATCACTGCAAAAGAGAGCTATGAAACAAGGAGGCAATACATCATAATATGTTGATGCCTTATATCAAACATACACCATTAATAAAACCTCACTTCAACAATCAACCTGTGTACCCAGATATGCTATCACCTATTCAAAGGATTTTAACCCTCCCCTTAGAAGAGACCTATAAACAAGAAATACATTAATCAAAATATATTGAAAGACAAGCATGAGATACCCTTGATACCCTAGCTCATACACATTTGAAAACTAATCTTGAAATCAATTATCTCTTTGAAGACAACTCTATTGTAGACACATAGGAAATGAAAATAGAAAGATTAAACATCCTTGATGCTATAATCAGCAAGTTCAGGATTCAAATGGAGATAGTCTAATAACAGTACAAATTTATTGAATTCTTATACATAAGACAAACCTGTTACAACTTATATTATCTTCTCCAAACTAGAAAGGAAAGAGGGAACACCGTATATGTAGAGAAGAAGGAAAATATCTACAGGAAAAGGACCCTTCAAAGGAACTAGGTCACAAAAGAAAATTGGAACTCAAACCCCTCTAAATGATCTTAAAAATCCTTTTATACAAACAATGATTGCAACAAGCTACTGATCATTTAGAGAAAAATTATATCTACAACCACCAGGTACAATAAGAAATGAAAGACTACAGAAAAAACTAGAAATCTACAAGAATCAGATCAAATCTAGTGTACAGATATTTAGTTTCATATTCTAAGGTTACTACATTTAGAAATTTGACCAATTTCTTGGTACAAGTAAAAAAAATTTAATGCTAGAGCCAGCCTGTAGATCTTGCATGTACATAACATGGAGACCTCTGACATCAATCAAACCCTAGCCACCTGTGTCAAATAATAGTCCTTTGTATTATGTGGCATGGCACTCCAAGTAGCAAAATCAAATCAAGACGGCTACCTAGATCCTCTTCATTATTTTCTTTAACTACAATGATTCGAGAAAATCAATTCTGAACAACCCCCTATCTTATACGACTTACTGTTACAAACCCTACAGAAAAAACCCTGAAAAGATTTGAATTTGAAAAATAATAGCAACTTTATGGTGCTAGAAACCACATCAATGGTTAGAAATCAGACTAAGATCAACTTTAAAATGCAACTGTTAGATCCTCTTACTTTTCCTGGGTATAAGATTTTAACCTTAGTGGGAATCTCGGTTTACATTTATGCCTTAGTCATGAAAATGTTAGACTTCATCTCTAACCGCAGTTACAATCAAAGGCCATGTGACAGAAGAAAAAAATTAGGCCCACCTTGATCCACATGTCGTCAAAACACTCACCCATATCATAATGAGTCAGCAACAGAGGACCCACCGCATGGTTCCATCTCTAATCAAGATCAATGACTATCTCTATACCACTAACCTAAATATCATGCATCTTATATCCATGGTATAGTGACAAATGTGAGATCTTATCGATCATTAATGCACTTCCCAGACTGAAAACCTCGGGCCCACTGACAACTACCAGCTCACAATCTGGCATAGCCAATTAAAATAATGCAAGTCAGCATGACTAGGCACTGGAGGACTCACTTCATACTATCTCATCCACCTCTGCATTGGATGGTTGTCCCTATACCATGATGCTAAACTTCATGCATCTCATCTTAATAGTATAATGAAAACCACAAGTTCCTATTATACTTTAACCATTTAGGAAATAGGTGCCACTAATACCATCCCAGTCACCTAACCTACAACCAATCAGATCATCACAAATTGGCAACACCTAGAAAATGGTCCCACTGCCAACCCCTATAGTCTGATACTGAATCAATGGATGTCGAATGATCTGATAGAGGAATAATATTCCATGTGCTTTTATGCCAGCCATTAGATCTTAAATCTACTAAGTGTAGGGCCCCGTTGATAAAATCTAACTCACCATCTAGCACGACCAATGAAAAGCTACCATTCGTGCACACCTAGCAGTGGAAAAACTAAGAAACATTCTATTACCTAGAAGTTCTGATAGTCATCACATGATCTCGTAGCTTGTAAAGATTCCATGAGATCATGCACCCATCATAGGATTAAAGATAGACTAAGATGCTGGGCCTAGTGGGACAGGTGTTCTCTCATCACTATACCACATGTTAGAAACTCTAACAATAGGAAACCTTGTGGAATAATGATAGCCACACAATTTAAAAGGCCGACACCTAGGAAAATAAATCTTGTGAGACCAAGGCTTGGATAGAAAAATTAAAAGGGCGGAGGGGGCGACATAATAACCTAATGATATAACATGTAAAAGTGGTCATCAATGAATGGGGGCAATTTAACACATGGGTAATTGGGACTTTAGTAACCACAAAAGTAACACTCAATTAGAATAGGGTCAATACAGTCTAGGGTTTCTTTTCACCAACGACTAGAAATTTTTAATTTATGAACTAGAGTTTGAGGCCAGGGGCAAGGAAAAACATTGTAGAGACAAGAGAAAAATTCCATAGCCATGCAAAATTTTTTAGGTTCTAACAATGGCTCTATCTTGGGATGTGTGCCTCTTGCAAGCATAGCAAGGTTCTAGAATTACTGGGTGAAGCAGACCACCTAATAGAAAAATGAGGGACCGAAAAAAGTTGCAACTGAACCATGGAAATAGGAAGGGAAACACACAACAGGAAAGGAAAATGTTTACAAGTATTTACAAAATTTACAACTTTACTTGGTGGCCCTAGGCCACCAAAAGGAAATCAGTGACCCTCTAGAATCAAAGGTTTGATTCTCATCTACATATGTGACCAACCACCTGCAAATTTCATGATCATCTTGCTACCAACATATGTCAATATTCATGGGCTGAAAAATGAAATTGTACTGATCACTACCCATGTTCTTCCAGTCACAACCATTACATTCTTACTCATATTCCAAGAAGTAAGGAACATCATTTACTTCTTCCTTATGACTGGAAACAAAAAATTGATCTAGTAATGCATCAAAAAATAAAGCATATTGATCATCATGCATTACTAATAAAGTACCTAGCTGAGAAGGACTTGGATCCTCAAATTTATCTTCATTCATTGTCTCAGCCACTAAGCAACTTGGTTACTCCATGATGTCATCATTGACTGGATCATGAACCAAGTGAAGGTCTATTTCACAAATATTGTGATAGTGGGACAGCTGATCTGCATCATTGTTTTCATCAAAATAATTTCTATCCCAAGTTTTGAAGACAAAGTCCTAAACACTATCACCATCACTATCATATCTAGCAGAAGAAGGAACAGGATGTGAACAAGAATTTTGTTCAACAATATTATCTTTATGACAAGAAAACACACTGTCATGACCTTCAACCTCTTCTTCTGCAGAGTCACTACAGGAGGCAAACTTTAGTAAACATGGGTCACATTGATCACTCTGAACAGTGGCCTCATTATCAGTGTCAAAGACTATGTCAAAGGGGAGTTGCAAATCAAAGTCCACAATAGGTGCATACCTTTGGAATTCATTAGCCAAGAGTGCTGAGATCTTTTCACTGCTCAATGGACTTTGGGCCTTGTCTTCATCTTCCTCAGCTTCACCCCCAGTGCTGCAAGCATCATCCCTATCCAAGACAAGAATGGATATCTTTGGCCTTAGATCATCTTGTGTGAAGCAATCACTACAATAATCATCATCTACATCATATCCAATACTCTACCTTCACACAAAACATCATCATACCGAGACAAGAAAGTTTCCTTCTCATGTTGAATAGAAGAAAAATTTGCAGACATATTGGAAATATTGCCAACTTCACATTCATCTCCAACATCCTCATATGCACTGACCTCAACATCAACTTCATAGTCAATACTCTCTACATAATAAGAATCAACATCAAAAACACTGGCCTCTTCATGATCAACATGAAAAGAAGCTAGTCTTCACAATCTCTTGTCCTCCTCTAACTGTCAGATCTCAGCTTTTTTCTCTACAATCATCTTCTTGAGAGTAGCAACCTTATCTAAATGTCCTACAAATTTTTCTCTAAATACATCCCAAGAAGGGACTAAAAATGAAGGGAAGGACAAGAACCAATTCCTTGCACTGTCAATAAATGTCTGCACAAGCAGTCTCATAGAAACATCTTCATGTTCAACATACATTTCACTAAAAAGACCCATGGCATCATATATATGTTGGCTTGCCGAAACAGATCCACCAGCCATGAATCTAGGAAAGAACTTCCCATCCTTAGTAGAGAACTCATTAGGGGCACCTTTAATGTCCTCAAAACAAAAGGGCCTGTATTCCTCCATAAGGAACTACCCACTACTACTTATCCCTTTATATTAGTGCTTAACACTTGATAGGGAAATATTTTCTTTACAACTGATTTTCATAAAAGGAAGACATATGAAAAGCAAAATACCTAGAAGTTCAGCATCAAGAACTTAGCTTTTGACTAGAAGGAAAGGTAGATCTAGAGCTCATCATGTAGATCCATCAGGTTCTTTTCTATGTAGAGTTGCCACCTCCTTGAAGAGGAAAATTTTACAATGTTTTGTATCTTCTTCCAATCAACCAAAACCTCACCAGGATTTGCACACTATTTATCAAGGACTGCACTAATCAAATAGAGAATTTAGAGTCACCACTCAACACATAGTGAGAAGATTTTACAAATGTGTTTTGTTTATTTGAATCTATACTTATGACCTCCCCAGCAGAGTCACCATTTTCTTGGTGACTTAGATGGGCAAATCAATTTGGGTAATAAGATATTGATATTTGTGTAATGCAATTGGAGATTCTCAATAGATTTTGCATTGTAATGTTCTCCCTAGCAGAGTCACCATTTTGTTGGCTTTTAAACTTGTTCCCACATAGTGTTAGGTTTACACTATGATTGACAAACTGGTTAGTCTCCACTCCAAAGTCTAAAAGGGAAAAGGGCCAATTGATGAGGACAAAGAGCATCATCCTTCTTCTTTGAGCTCCACATCACTCAAGCGGGTATTGCCATATCTCCACACTCATAAATCTTCTTGATAAACAAAAGGCTTGCAGATAGATTATTGTGGAATAGTTTCCAGGCTCCTTTAGGTATCCTATACCCTAATGAGATCATAACCTTATGCAATAACCTATTTTCATAGAGTGAGTCTGAAACCTAGAATGGACCTCCTACTAATACAACCAACATGAAAGGAAAAGGTAGTTCATTTGAATGATTAATGTTGGGTTGAAAGGACTCTTGAGATACCCTAAATATCTCATAGACCAGTTCCTTATCCAATGTGCAATAGAGTCAAATATGTCATTGCAACAAAGAGCTATGAAACAAGGGGACAATACATCCTAATATGTTGATGCCTTACATGAAACATACACCATTAATCAGACCTCACTTCAACAATCCACCTATGTACCCAGATATGCTATCACCTATTTAGAGGATTTTAACCCTCCCCTTAGAAGAGACCTATAACCAAGCAATACATTAATCAACATCTACTAAAAGACAAGCATGAGATATGCTTGATACCCCAGCTCATACACATCTGAAAACTAATCTTGAACTTAGTTATCTCTATGGAGACAACTCTATTGCAGACACATATGAAATGCAAATAGAAAGATTAAACATCCTTGATGCTGTAATCAACAAGTTCAAGATTCAAATGGAGACAGCCTAATAACAGTACAAATATATTGAATTCTTATACATAAGACAAACCTGTTACAACTTATATTATCTTCTCCAAACTAGAAAGGAAAGAGGGAACACCCTATATGCAAAGAAGAAGGAAAATATCTATAGGAAAAGGACCCTTCAAAGGAACTAGCTCACAGAGGAAAACTGGAACTTGAACCCCTCTAAATGATCTTGAAAATCCTTTTATAGGAACAAGGATTGCAACAAGCTACAGATCATTTAGAGAAAAATTATGTCTACAACGACCAGGTACAATAAGAAATGAAAGACTACAAAAAAACCTAGAAATATGGAAGAATCAAATCAAATCTGGTGTACTTATATTTAGTTTCATATTCTAAGCTTACTAAATTTACAAATTCGACCAATTTCTTGTTACAGGTAAAAAAAATTTAATGCCAGAGCCAACTTGCAGATCTTGCGTGTACATAACATGGAGACCTCCGACATCAATCAAAACCCTAGCTGCTTGTGTCAAATAATAATCCTTTGTATTATGCGGCATGGGACTCCAAGTAGCAAAATTAGATCAATACGGCTACCCAGATCCTCTTCATTATTTTCCTTAACTGCAACCGTCTGGGAAAATCAATTCTGAACAACCCCCTATCTTATATGGTTTACTATTACAAACCCTGTAGAGAAAACCCTAAAAAGATTTGAATTTGACAAATAATGACAATTTTATGGTGCCAGACAACACATCAATGGTCAAAAATCAAACTAAGATCAACTTTAAAATGCAACCGTCAGATCCTCTTACCTTCTTGGTTATCAGATTTTAACCTTAGTGGGAATCCCAATTTACATTTATGCTTTAGTTGTCAAAATGCTAGACTTCATCCCTAACCACAGTTACAATCAGAGACCACATGACTAAAGAGAAAACTTAGGCCCACCTAGATCCATGTGCCATCAAAACACTCACCCATATCATAATGAGTCAGCAATAGAGGACCCACTGCACAGTTCCATCTCTAATCAAGATCAACGGTTATCGCTATACTGCTGAGCTAAATATCATGCATCTTATATCCATGGTATAGCAACAACTATGAGATCTTATCAATCATTAACATGCTTCCCAGATTGAAAACCTTAGGCCCATTGACAACTACCAGCTCACAATCCGGCACAACCAATCAAAATAATGCAAGTTAGCATGACTAGGCACTTGAGGACCCACTTCATACTATCTCATCCACCTCTGCATCAGAGGGTTGTCGCTATACCATGATGCTAAACTTTGTGCATCTCATCTTAATGGTATAATGACAACCACAGGATCCTGCTATACTTTAGCCATCTGGGAAATAGGCCCCACTAACACCATCCCAGTCACCTAACCCGTGACCAATCAGAGCATCACAAATCAAAAACACCTAGAAAATGGTCCCATTGCCAACCCCTATAGTCTAATACCAAATCAACAGACATCACATGATCTGATAGAGGAATAATATTCCATGCACTTTTATACCAATCGTTAGATCTTGAATCTACTAAGTGCAAGGCCCCGCTGATAAAATCTAACTCACCATCTAGTGTGACCAATGAAAATCTATCATTTGTACACATAAGGCAGTGGAACCATTGATAAATGTCATATTACCTAGAAGATCTGATAGTTGTCGCATGATCTCATAGCTTGGAAGGGTTCCATGAGATCATCCGCCTGCCATAGGATTAAAGATAGACTGAGATGCTGGGCCTGCCCGGACAGTTGACCACTCATTACTATACCACATGTCAGAAACTATGACAATAGGAAACCTTGTAGAATAATGATAGCCACACAATTTAAAAGGCTGACACCTAGGAAAATAAATCTCAGGAGATCTAGGCTTGTATAGAAAAATTAAAAGGGGGGGTAACATAATAACCTAATGATATAAGCTGTAAAAGTGGTCATCAACAAACAGGGGCAATTTAACACATGGGTAATTGGGACTTTAGTGACCAAAAAGTAAGACTCAATTAGAATAGGGTTAATACATTCTAGGGTTTCTTTTCACCAATGGCTAGAAATTTTGAATTTATGAACTATGGTTTGAGGGCAGGGGCAAGGAAAAACATTGCAGAGGCCAGCGAAAAATTCCATAGCCATGAAAAATTTTATAGGTGCTAACAGTGGCTATGTTTGGGGATGTGTGCCTCTTGCAAATAACAAGGATCCAAAATTACTAGGTGAAATAGACCACCTACTGAAAAAATAAGGGACCTCAAAAATAGGCAACTGAACTATGGAAACACACAACAGGAAAGGAAAATATTTACAAGTATTTACAAAAATTACAACTTTACTTGGTGGCCCCAGGCCACCAAAAGGAAATCAGTGACCCTCCAGAATCAAAGGTTTGATTCTCATCTACATATGTGACCAACCACTTGTAAATTTCATGATCATCTTAATACCAACATATGTGAATATTCATGGGCTGAAAAATGAAATTGTACTGATCACTACCAATGTTCTTCTAGTCACAACCATTACATTCTTACTCATATTCCAAGAAGTAAGGAACATCATTTACTTCTTCCTGATGACTGGAAACAAAAAATTGATCTAGTAATGCATGAAAAAATAAAGCATATCAATCATCATGCATTACTAATAAAGTACCTGGCTGAGAAGGACTTGGATCCTCAAATTTATCTTCATACATTGTCTCAGCCACTGAGCAACTTGGTTACTCCATGATGCCATCATTGACTAGCTCATGAACAAAGTGAAGGTCTATTTCATAAATATTGTGATAGTGGGACAACTGATTTGCATCATTGTTTTCATCAAAAGAATTTCCATTTCAATTATTGAAGACAAAGTCCTCAACACTATCACCATCACTATCATATCTAGTAGAAGAAGGAAAAGGATGTGAACAAGAATTTTTTTCATCAATATTATCTTTATGACAGGAAAACACACTATCATGACCTTCAACCTCTTGTTCTGTAGAGTCACTATAGGAGGGGAACTTTAGTACACATGGGTCAAATTGGTCACTCTGAACACTAGCCTCATTATCAGTGTCAAAGACTATGTCAAAGAGGAGCTACAAATCAAAGTCCACAATAGGTGCATACCTTTGGAATTCTTCAGCCAAGAGTGCTAAGATCTTTTCACTACTCAATGGACTTTGGGCCTTGTCTTCATCTTCCTCAGTTTCACCCCCAGTGCTACAGACATTATCCCTGTCCAATATAAGAATGCACATCTCTAGCCTTAGATCATCTTGTGTGAAGAAATCACTATAGGAATCATCATCTGCATCATATCCAATACTCTTCCCTTCACACAAAACATCATCATACCAGGACAAGAAAGCTACCTTCTCATGTTGAATAGAAGAAAAATCTGTAGACAGATTGGAAATACTACCAACTTTAGATTCATCTCTAGCATCCTCATATGCACTGACCTCAACATCAGCTTCATAGTCAATACTCTCTACATAATGAGAATCAATATAAAAAACATTGGCCTCTTCATGATCAACATGAAAAGAAGCTAGTCTTCACAATCTCTTGTCCTCCTCTAACTATCAGATCTCAGCTTTTTTCTCTGCAATCATCTTCTTGAGAGTAGCAACCTTATCAAAGTGTCCTACAAATTTTTCTCTTAATATATCCCAAGAAGGGACTGAACATGAAGGCAAGGATAGGAACCAATTCCTTGCACCATCAGTAAATTTCTCCAAAAGTAGTCACATAGCAACATCTTCATGTTCAACATCCATTTCACCAAAAAGACCCATGACATCATATATATGCTAGCTTGCTGAAACAGATCCACCAGCCATGAATCTAGGCAAGCACTTCCCATCCTCAATAGAGCACTCATTAGGGGCACCTTCAATGCCCTCAAAATAAAAGGGCCTATATTCCTCCATAAGGAACTACCCACTACTACTTATCCCTTTACAGTAGTGCTTAACACTTGATAGGGAAACATTTTCCTTACAACTAATTTTCATAAAAAGAAGACATATGAAAACCAAAATACCTGAAAGTTTTGCATCAAGAACTTAGCTTGTTGACTGGAAGGTAGGGTAGATCTAGAGCTCATCATGTAGCTTCATCAGGTTCTTTGCTATGTAGAGTTGCCACCTCCTTGAAGAGGAAAATTTTACAATGTTTTGTATCTTCTTCCAATCAACCAAAACCTCGCCAGGATTTGCACACTATTTATCAGGGACTACACTGATCAAACAAAGAATTCAAAGTCACCACTCAGCATGTAGTGAGAAGATTTTACAAATATGTTTTGTTTATTTGACTCTATACTTATGGCCTCCCCAGTAGAGTCACCATTTTTTTGGTGACTCAGATGGGCAAATCAATCTGGGTAATAAGATATTGATATTTGTGTAATGCAACTGGAGATTCTCAATAGATTTTTCTTTGTAATGTTCTCCCCAGCAAATTCATCATTTTTTTGGCTTTTAAACTTGTTCCCACATAGTGTTAGGTTTACACTATGATTGACAAACTAGTTAGTCTCCACTCCAAAGTCTGATAGGGCAAATGGGCCAATTTATGAGGACAAAGAGCATCCTCCTTCTTTGAGCTCCACATCACTCAGGCAGGTATTGCCTTATATGCACACTCATGAATCTTCTTGATAAACCAAAGGCTTGCAGATAGATTATTGTGGAATAGTTTCCAGACTCCTTTATGTATCCTATACCCCAATGAGATCATAACCTTATGCAATAACCTATTTTCATAGAGTGAGTCTGAAACCTAGAATGGACCTCCTACTACTACAACCAACATGAAAGGAAAAGGTAGTTCATTTGAATGATTAATGTTGGGTTGAAAGGACCCCTAAGATACCCTAAATATCTCATAGGCCAGTGCCTTATCCAATGGGAAATAGAGTCAAATAAATCACTGCAATAGAGACCTATGAAACAAGGAGACAATACATCCTAATATGTTGATTCCTTACATCAAACATACACAATTAATTAGACCTCACTTCATCAATCCACCTGTGTACCTAGATATGCTATCACCTATTCAAAGAATTTCAACCCTCCCCTTAGAAGAGACCTATAACCAAGCAATACATTAATCATCATCTACTGAAAGACAAGCATGAGATACCCTTGATACCCCAGCTCATACACATCTGAAAACTAATCTTGAACTTAGTTATCTCTGTGAAGAAAACTCTATTGTAGACACATAGGAAATGCAAATAGAAAGATTAAACATCCTTAATGCTTTAATCAACAAGTTCAGGATTCAAATGGAGATAGTCTAATAACAGTACAAATATACTGAATTCTTATACATAAGACAAACCTGTTACAACTTATATTATCTTCTCCAAACCAAAAAGGAAAGAGGGAACACCCTATATGCAAAGAAGAAGGAAAATATCTATAGGAAAAGGACCCTTCAAAGGAACTAGCTCACAGAAGAAAATTGGAACTCAAACCCCTCTAAATGATCTTGAAAATCCTTTTATAGGAACAAAGATTGCAAGAAGCTATGGATCATTTAGAGAAAAATTATGTCTACAACCACCAGGTACATTAAGAAAAGAAAGACTACAAAAAAACCTAGAAATCTGGAAGAATTAGATCAAATCTAGTGTACATATATTTAGTTTCATATTCTAAGCTTACTAAATTTACAAATTCAACAAATTTCTTGTTACAGGTAAAGAAAATTTAATGCCAGAGCCAGCCTGCAGATCTTGCATGTACATAACATGGAGACCTCTGACATCAATCAAAACCCTAGCCCCCTGTGTCAAATAATAGTCCTTTGTATTACGCAGCATGGCACTCCAAGCAGAAAAATCAGGTCAATAAGGCTACCCAAATCCTCTTCATTATTTTCTTTAATTGCAACCATCTGGGAAAATTAATTCTGAACAACCCCCTATCTTATATGACTTACTATTACAAACCCTGCAGAGAAAACCCTAAAAAGATTTGAATTTGACAAATAATGACAACTTTATGGTGCCAGACAACACATTGACAGTCAAAAATCAAACAAAGATCAACTTTAAAATGCTACCATCAAATCCTCTTACTTTCCCGAGTATCAAATTTTAACCTTAGTGGGAATCCTAGTTTACATTTATGCTTTAGTCGTGAAAATGCTAGACTTCATCCCTAACCACAGTTACAATTAGAGACCATGTGACTGAAGAGAAAACTTAGGCCCACCTAGATCCACATATTGTCAAAACACTCACCCATATCATAATGAGTCAACAACAGAGGACCCACTGCATAGTTCCATCTCTAATCAAGATCAATGACTATCACTATACCACTGACCTAAATATCATGCATCTTATATCTAGGGTATAGCAACAACTGTGAGATCTTATCAATCATTAACATGCTTCCCAGACTAAAAACCTTAGGCCCACTGACAACTGCCAGCTCACAATCTAGCACAGCCAATCAAAACAATGCAAGTCAGCATGACTAGGCACTGGAGGACCCACTTCATACTATTTCATCCACCTCTGCATCAAACTATTGTCACTATACCATGATGCTAAACTTCATTCATCTCATCTTAATGGTATAATGACAACCATAGGATCCTGCTATACTTTAACCATCTGAGAAATAGTCCCCACTAACACCATCCCAGTCACCTAACCCTCGACCAATCAGAGCATCACAGATCGGGAACATCTAGAAAATGGTCCCACTGGCAAATTGTATAGTTTGATACTGAATCAACAGACATCATATGATCTAATAGAGGAAGAATATTCCATGCACTTTTATACCAATTGTTAGATCTTGAATCTACTGAGTGCAGGGCCCCTGTAATAAAATCCAACCCACCATCTAGCATGACTAATGAAAAGATGCCATTTTTGCACACCTGGCAGTGGACCCACTGAGAAATGCCATATTACCTAGAAGATCTGATGGTCATCGCATGATCTCATAGCTTGGAAAGATTCCATGAGATCATGCACCTGCTATAGGATTAGAGATAGACTGAGATGTTGGGCCCACCAGGACAAATGTCTGCTCATCGCTATACCGCATGTCAGAAACTCTCACAATAGGAAACCTTGCAGAATAATGATAGCCACACAATTTAAAAGGCCGACACCTAGGAAAATAAATCTCAGGAGACCTAGGCTTGGATAGAAAAATTAAAAGGGGGGGGGGGCGACATAATAACCTAATGATATAACATGTAAAAGTGGTCATCAATGAACGGGGGCAATTTAACACATGGTTAATTGGGACTTTAGTGACTACAAAAGTAATGTTCAATTAGAACAGGGTCAATATAGTCTAGGGTTTCTTTTCACCAACGGTTAGAAATTTTGAATTTATGAAGTAGGGTTTGAGGCTAGGGACAACGAAAAGAATTGTAGAGGGCAGAGAAAAATTCCATAGCCATGAAATTTTTGTAGGTGCTAATAGAGCTTTTTGCAAGGCTTCATAGTAGGTTGGTGAAGTTTTAAGAAGCTCCCATAAAGAAATCTTGGCAGGGGTATTTTGCAATTGGTTTATCAAATGATACTCCTTGCTAGGAAGATGGGGTGGAGGAAGAAGAATAAGTTGAGAAGGTGGTAAAGATGTAGAAACCACCAGATTAGGTTGAGGGTTATTCCTTGTATGATAAGTGTGAGCTATATAATCTTGATCATTGAAAGACTCCATAGGTTTACCTTTGATAGTAAGGAAAGGACAACCTTTGACAGTTAACAAGGGTTTAGGATAAACCATTTTAGTTGTCTCAACATTCAAAATAGATTCACAAGAAGGAAGAAAAGAGGACATCCTAGGAGAATATGAGGTAAGATCTTGATTCTCCATAGGATCATCACTAAAAGGGAGAGCATTAAGGGAATTCATATCATTCTCCACTAATGCCTCATCACTAGAAGGAATTGCAAATGGAGGTAAAGGATCTATACTATCATCTTCTTTCACTAAAATGTCTACATGTGTTTTAGAAAAATATTTATCATCATGTATCAATATGTCATCTATTAATAAATCACCCTCTTGTATCAAATATTCTTTGCAAGGAGGGGATAAATCAATTTTGTTATCCAAGGGATCATCTACAATGGTGTTGTGAGGAAGAGAGTAATCAACATCCAAATCCAAAGGTTCATCCCAAATAGGAGGATTATCATCCCTACCAATAAAGAACCTTCTAGGGTCACCATAATTCATTAAAGCTTGATCCCTAGAGGGGGAAGAAGGATATCTATTAGGAGAAGAATTAACATCAATCCTCAACTCCTCTCCATAAAGAGAAATATGACGGAGATCACATGTAATAAATAAAGTCTTTCTAGGTGTAACGCCATGCAACGTTTGAAACAACTTATGCAACATGATAATAAATAAAGAAATGCATAAAAAATAGATCTAGATATATCCAAATGCATTCAAATGAGATCTATAAGCATTAAAAGGAAATCAAACACCATAAACACAATAGGGCATCTAATTCCACAAATCAATGTAAATTTTTTTGTATTTTTGAAGAAATTTTGCAATTTTTTTGTATTTTTGAAATATAAATGCAAGAGCATAAAAGGAATCTACTTTTTTAAGCATGTAAGATCTAACAAACAATGTAAATCTAACACCAAAAAGAAAGAGAGTAAGCTTGTTGGGTTCACCAAAATGTAAAGGATAAAATGTGCATGAGGTCCTAGAACAATGGTTTGCACATAAAAGAGACCCCAAAGCCAATATTTTACACTTACATGAGATTGTATTGATATAGAAAGTAAATGTAGATGATTAATATTGAAATTAAGAAATAAAGGTACTTACCTCTGAAAAAGAATCGACTGAAAACCCTATCAAACAATGTCAAAAACTACTGATTCTCATTATTTTGAATCAAAACTATGAGATCTACAAAACCCAGCAATCTTTTACCGAGATGAGATCAGGTTGACTTTGACCCTCATAAAAGGTCAAAGGCTACATTTTTATTCTTAAAGTTGATTTTGACTTCATTCGCAGATCCTGAAAGTTCACCAAAAAGGGTATCCAAATCTATTCTCATATCTAAAATTCCGCACCTGTACCTATAATAAAAAGAGGGTTTTTATTTGTTGAGAGGGAGGGTTTTGCCTCAGTCAAACCCCAATTTAGGAATTAACCTTGAAATTGAATTGAAATTGCTAGAATAAACAAAGTAAATGGAACAATTCACCTTGCTTGAGTTGAAACCCTTATGGAGGATTCAAATCCTTGAATCCACAAGAATGGATGAATGTAGAATCAAATGTAGGATGTCTCTAATCAATTATCTTTAGGTCTTCAACAAAAATCTTGAATGGATCTTGGAATAGGAAGAGGCTTGAATGGAGGGAGGAATTTTCAACAAGAGAGCTCCATAGAGCTTGAATCCTTCAATGGCTACTAATGGATCTCCTTGATAAATTGAATGCTTGATCTTCTTACTTGCTTGCACTTGAGAGCTTGAGAGATTGTGAGATGAATAATGGATGAGAAAATGAGAGAGGAAGGCTCCCTTTTATAGTGATCTAGGGCACAAGAGGGGCCTCATAGAAAAAAATAATTAAGGGCCCATGGCACAAAACTCTAGAGAGGTGCACATTGAGAGGAAATTAAAGTAAATTCTTGACACAAAACTCTAGGAGGGGACCACCCTTAATATAGAAATAAAATAATTATTTAAGAGCCTTGTCACAAAATTTGAGATAAGGCCAACCCCAAAGTTAATTTGAGCATTAGGCACAAAACTTAAGAAAGGTTGATCTCCAATAATAAAATAGTATTCGTACACAAATATCGAGAAAAGTCCACCTCAAATATTAATTTGAGAATTTGACACTTAACTTGATAAATAGTGGCCCTAAAGAGGGAAAAGATAAGATTTTGATGAAATCCCACAACCAGAGGCTAATCCTGAGGATCCTAGACCCTAGGGTCAAGGAAGAGCTTGTCTCTAACCAGGTCAAGGTCGAGGTCAATCCTGACTAGTTTAGGGTCAAGGTCAACTTTGACCCCATAAGGTTGACTTTGACCTAGTGGTCAAAAACCTCAGGATCCTGACCTAGAATACTAGGAAAATGCTGGGAAGAAGTGGAAAATGGGGCAGAATAGGGGAAAAAGCTAGATCTAAGTCAAGTACCCATTCAAGGCATTCAACATGACCCCAAACCACTTGCTCAAAGGACTAAACATTCTTACCATGGAAGTGTTTCCATTTTAAGATGATACACATGCATGCTACTTTCCATATGTTGTCATCAATGACAAACATATAGTCAGAACTGGCCTACTGGAAAATCACGAACAATCTCCCCCTTTGGCATTGATGGAAACATGTGGAATGAAAAACCACCACCAACCCAAATGAACATTTCTTTTATAACATTCTCCATTTCCTCTTCAAAACTCCCCCAAAGATGAATCCTCCATCTGCTGCAATATTTTCTAATATTCTCTATTTCCTCAACTGTATTGCTATCATAACTGAATAATGCTCCCCCTTAGTATATTACTCCTTTTTACTTATGTTTTTCATGACTCTTTATATTACTCCCCCTTTGACATCAATGGCAAAGGGCATCATTCATTTTAAGCACCGGTACTACTCTTGAGGTAGAGTAGTCAACCTTCCATCAGTCCTTGAGGACTGATGCCTTTCCTTCTTTCTTCTAATAAGAATCAGGGAAGGGAATGAGTCCCAACTTCTCCCTGAGATACTCAAAAGTATCCTTAGGTAAGGGCTTTGTGAATATATCTACCAACTGATCTTTAGTACTCACATAGTCCAACTTGACTTCTTTCTCTACCACTTTCTCTTTTAGGAAGTGATACTTGATCTCAATATTCATTTTCTATGCATGTATTACTGGGTTCTTTGAAATATTGATAGTGCTAGTGTTATCATAGTGAATAACAATAGGATAATCAATCTAAATTCCAATATCTTTTATCATCTACTTGATCCAAACAATTATGGAACAATTCAAGACTTCAGCAACATACTTTACTTCTGTTGTTGATTGAGAAATACAATTTTGTTTCTTGCTTGTCCAAGTGACAAGTTTATCACCAAGAAACATTTCTCCACCTGATGTACTATTCATGTCATCAACACATCCTACCCAATCTGCATCAGTGTACATATGAAGCTAACCATTTTTTGAATTGGGATACCATAGACCATAATCTATAATTCTCTCCAAGTATTTGGATATTTTCTTTACTGCCATGAGGTGAATTTGTTTAGGTTCTGCTGCAAATCTTCCGACCATGCCAACAACATTGGAAATATTAGGTCTAGTTTGATTAAGATATATGAGTTTACCAATCATAAACTTATAAAATGTTATATCTAATGCTAGTGATTCATCTTGTTTTGTAAGCTTGCATCTAGTGATCATAGGGGTTCCTACTAGCTTGCAATCATCCATCTTGAATTTCTTTAGTATCTCTTTCACATACATGGACTGATTAATGAAAATTTCTTTTTCTATATGTTGTACATTTAGTTCCAAAAAGTATTTGATAGGACCAATCATACTCATCTCAAACTCATTATGCATTTCTTTGGCAAATTCAGCACTGAGCTTTTCATTACCTCCAAAGATAATGTCATCAAAAAATATAGCTACAAGTAGTAAACCTTCAAATGTCTCTCTAATGAATAGATTACAATCTACTGCTCCTTTCTTGAATCCAATCTTTGTTAAGTATCCATCTAGTCTCTCATACCATGCTCTAGGGGCTTTCTTAAGTCCATAGAGGGCCTTCTTTAATCTACATACCATATCAGGTCTGTCTGATAAGCTGAATCCTTCTAGCTGCTCAATGTATACTTCTTCTTTCAAATCTCCATTCAAGAATGCCGAATTGACATCCATCTGATAAACTTTGAAGTTTTTGACTATAGCATAGGCTAGAAACAACTTAATAGCTTCTAATCTTCTCATAGGTGCAAATTTTTCTGAATAATCAATGCCTTCTCTTTTCACATATCCCTTATATACTAATCTTGGTTTATTTCTTACTACTATACCATCTTCATTCATCTTGTTTCTGAATATCCACTTTGTTCCAATCACATTCTTATCACTAGGTCTTTCAACCAGTTCCCAAATGTCATTCTTAATAATCTGATCAAGTTCTCCTTTCATAAAATCATGCCAATCTCAATCATTACAAGCATCTTCAACACTTAAAGGTTCAATTTGAGATAGTAAACATATCACTTCACTGCTAGCTAAGTTCTTTGCTTGTGATCTTGTTAAGAATTTGCCGCTCTGATCTCCAATGATGTCTTTCTTGGAATGATTTCTAGATGTAAACTTTGGAACTTTAGGTGATGTTGACTCATCAACCTTAGGATTTTATTCTTCACTTGTCTCAGGGTCATTGAATAATACATCAATACTTTCAAACGTTTCTTCAATGATTGTCTCACTAGTGGACGGTCTAGGTTCTTCAATCATGGGTGAGTAATCATGATATCTTTCTTGAACCAAAAACTTTTCATCAATCTTTACATGAGCACTTTCAATGATCTTTTTGAATCTTAAATTGAAACATCTATAAGCTTTACTTTTAACTTAGAGTAACCAAGAAAAATACCTTCATCACTTCTTGCATTAAACTTGCCTACTACTTCATCCCTCTTGATGTAGCACTTTCTTCCAAAGATTCTAAAGTATTTTACTATGGGAACATTACCAAACCACAGCTCATATGGTGTTTTTTCAGTGCCTAGCCTCAATTGAATTCTATTGATGGTATCGATTGTTGTATTGACCCCATCTCTCCAATAGGTGTGTACAACTTTTCCTTCTATCATAATGGTGTGCACTGTATCAAGAATGATCCTATTTCTTCTCTCTGCAATTTCATTTTGCTAAGGGGTTCTAGATGCACTTAGCTGTCTCTTTATGCCATGTTCTTCTTAGTACTCATAGAATCTGTCAAAGGTGAATTCTCCTCTATCCAATCTCAAACATTTTATCATTAGTCTAGATTCATTCTCAATCCTAGCTTTGAATATTTTGAACTTCTCAAATGCTTCTGACTTATCTTACCCACATCATCCTAGTATAATCATCAACAAAAAAATGAAATACCTTTCACCATAATATGATCTTGTTTGAGTTGGACCACATAGGTCTGTATAAATCAGATCCAACTTGTTCTCTACTGAATTTTTCTTGCTCCTGAATGAATTTCTCACATGCTTTCCCATTACACATTCCCTGCATATATTATCAACTGGATTTTCTATGCAAGGTAGATCTCTTATTGCCTTTATATTGCTTATCTTTACTATGTTATCAAAATTGATATGACATAGTCTTTTATGCCATAACCAACTATCATCAACTTTAGCAAGAAAACAACTTGCTTCTGAATTGAGTTAAAAAACATTACCTCTTTTCTTTGAGCCTAATGCAATCATAACACCATCTTTGTTGTTAATGATGTATTTGTCATCTTTGAACTCCAACTAATAGCCTTTCCAATTAATTGTCCAACACTGAGAAGGTTATGTTTCAAACCATCAACATAGGGAACATCATCAGTACTATTCTTTCCATCCAAGGTGATGGCTCCTCTACCAACTATAGGTTTAGGAGTGTTGTATCCAAATCTGACCATACTACCATTGTATTTGTCCAAATGAACAAACCTATCTTTTTCACCTATCATGTGATGTGAACAACCACTATCTATAATCCAGTCTATCCTTATGTCAGCTTGTGAAATCAATGTTAGCTCTTGATTCTCTTTCTTATCTTCATGAACTATCTTATTATTCATTTTGTCTATAATAGCAATGAATACAATTTTTTCTTCACTAGATTCTTCATCTGAAACTCCATCTCCAGCATAGTAGCATTCCTTAGAATACTTAGGCTTGTAATCATTTTTTAACTTTCTAGCTCTAGTAGGACACTTATATGCAAAGTGACCGATCTTATTACATGAAAAGAACTTAAATGGTAATTGACCTTCATATTTTGCTTTTCCTTTCTTTTCTCTTTTGGAAATCATAGCAATGAAATTATCTAGATTTTTTTCTTCATCATCATCATCATCATCATCAAAATTACCAGAAGTTTTTGTAGATTTGTTACCATGAATTGTTGCTTTGAAGGTTGTCTCACTTTTTGGTTCAATCTTCAATCTTGAAATCTCAAATGCTAAGATTTTGCTAATGAAAGTCTTTCTCTTGAAATTAGATGTAAGTTGCATGGTCTCATCAAGGATGTTGATCTTTCTTTCATATTCAGGAGTGAGAGTAGTCATTAACTTATCCATAATGTCCTCCTCTGAAATCTCTCCACCATTGTTTCTGATTCTAGCAACTACTTCATTTATCCTTTGATTGTAAGCTCTAATATTTTCCTTAGGAAGCATCTCTAATGCATTGTATCTTTTCTTCCATGTCTTTCTGCATGCATCCTTTTCTTGTTTGTCTCCTTCAAATATGTCTTCTAGGTGCTTCCATATTTTGTGGGCTGTATCTACCTTTTTTATTTATGAAAACTCACCATCAAATGGGACACTGATAAGGGCTTATTTAGCAATAGCATTATGATGAAAAAATTCCTTTTTCCTATCAGTAGCATCATCCTTCACATGGTCTTCTAAGGAGGGAACCTTGGCTACTTTGATAGTTACATCAAAAATATCAAAAGCAATGCACTGCAAATGGCTCACCATCTTGTTCTTCCAATCAAGATAATTCTCTCCATCAAACTTAGGACTTTCTTTCCTAAAGTATGCCATCTAATCAACTACAAGCTATTAAACTTTCTCTCCAAGGCACTTGGATCTGATACCAATTTTTAGGAATAGTCCCAAGAGATAACTATGATGGGGGGGTGAATTAGTTATCTACAAGATTCAATTCTTTATCCAATTAAGTATACTTAAACATAAAGCATAAACACAATGAAAGTGTTAGCCCATTTTCCAATCATAGAAAAAATCCTATGAAAATGGCCTCTTCCCTGCAAATGTTTTTGTAAAGTGTCTTTCCCTGTGTTCCTCATTGTGTCACCCTACTCTACCCCAGATTGCACGTGCTAATTCACAAAATCTAGAAAGTTATTCAAGTTTTAAGGTCTACAAAAAACAATTTCAAAATCTGCCACAGTGTCAAAAACCCATAGTGTTTGGGAAAATCCATGATGTTTTCGATCTATGTGAAAACCTTCATTTTTTTTGACCTTGTGCCTTCCAGCTTTTGTGCACTTTTCTTTTGGTGCCGAAAACTTTGTGTGTTTTCGATCCTCTTTCGTCAAAAACCCTGTGTGTTTTCAACCTCATAGTTTCTTGTTTGTTGGCGTTCTCTAACTGCGCAAGTGCGATGGATGGTGGGCCCAGGTCTTCAAAGGGTTTCAAATGATTGGTTGTTGCATGATTGCATGTTAGGAATTTCTGACATGCGACCATGCGACCAGTTGACACATGTCCCAGCGGGCCCATCGGCTAGGGTCTGATAGATGTTTAATGGGCGACAAAGATTGGTGGTTGTCGCTATACCGTGAGGAAAAGATGAAAACCTTTTAATCTCCACACTTTAATGAGAGTCATTGATGTGGTATGAAGGCCATTGTATTTTCTTGTATGGGTGTGCAATGGGACCTGTCTGCTCGGTGGCACTAATGTGTCAATTTTCTATTGGTTGCCTGCGATGAGTTGGATTTCATGTCAGCGGGGCCCGGTGCCAAAGATTTAAGATCTACGGTCAGTGTGTGATCACAAGGAATATTTTTTCCCCTTGCGATCATGCACCCACCATCTGATTGGATGCCAATGGGTTTGTTTGCAGTGGGCCCGCTGTCAAAGGATGTTGAGGTGGCAAGGTTCTAGTGGATGTAGGGTAGAGATGTGAGCCTGATGGTCAGAGCCCTTTCAATCCTATGGTTGCCACATGACCATAATGAATATTCTTTCCCCTTGCGATCATGCAACAACCATCTAATCTTGCAGTGTTTAAAAGGGTTGACAGGCGGTGGGTCCTGTGTCATGTGACTCAGTGGTTGTAGTGAATGGCATGATGACATGTGGCATTGGGGAGGCCTAGGTGGGGTCTAAGGTTTGGTAGAGTGGATAAAGATCTGGCGGTGCCAACAAAATTCAATGTGTTCACATGTTTGCACATAAAAAAGGTGATTCACTAGTTTGTTTGGTGATTTGGTGAGCGGTAGTCGATAAGTTTCTAAATTATTTAGTGAAGGAGAGAAGTGTTTTGTGAATTGGTGAAAGTTCTTTGTCACCAATTTGCTAGGTTTGACTAGGACCACTTTTAAGGAAAGTCATAAAGCCCGCGAAGGGAGATTGATCGAACGGCTGCATTTTAAAGCTGGTAAAGGTTTAAATTTTGGCCATCATTTCTCTGTAGGTGCCAAAGAAATAACCGTTGAGGTTCAAATTTGAATTTCTAAGAGTTTCCAGTGACAGAGGGTACCATTTTTATGGAATTCAATGTAGAAACGACCCTATTTGGTGAGAAGCGATTGGTTTGCTATGTGGTCTAGGATGTTTAGTGCTTGTTTGCAGAGCATGTACGTTGTAGTTGTGGCTCAAGGCATGTCATAGGGTGTCCTTTTGAGCCTAGTTTTGTGATCCTTTGTACTTGCAGAGAAGACTTTCATAATTAAGGATAAGTTCAAGATTTCTTCTTTCCTAGATTGGATGTGTTTCCTGCCCCTAAATTAAATTCATGATTTTTTCTAGTAGGTTGGGTGGTTGAAACCCTAACCCTAGTCATCCGTAGCTTGTTGAAAATTTCCAAGATGACTAGGGGGTTATAAGTTGCAGACTTTTTGAGTTTGTAGGGGTTCCAATTCTTTTGGTTTTGGTCCCAGATTGTTGATAGTGAAAATTTGAACAAGGAGAGCCTGGATTTGGGGTTTGTTTTCTTTGTGCATTTTTTCATTTGGTAATGTATTGATTCTGCAAGTCTTAGTGAGAATATTTTGGATTCCAATCTCATATTGGTGTATGTATTTTTGTTTTTCTCTTAAGCTCATATATGTTGATTGCACAAAGTGGGTTAGCATATGGTAAAAAAAAGAGTATTTTGGGGTTATCTTTGAGTTCCTAACAAAGTTAGGATTAAGTTCTTTAAGTAAGTTCAGTGAGTTCATGGAAAGATAAGGATTTGATGTCCTGATATGTGAGTGAGGGGAGTAATAGGCAAAGCACTTACTCTGAGTCTATATATGTTTGAGTTAAGGTTTTAGGGTGATATAGGTTGTTAAGTAACTCTCTGCCCTAGGATAAGGCACTGATCCATTCTCTGGAAGTAGTCCATCATCAGCAATCACACACACATAATTAAATGATAAACCTTTCAATCAGATAGTAAAGGGTATAGTTATATATTGTTTAGAGACTCCTTTGAAGAAGTGAGTCAAGGGTACACCCGCCTGAGAATTGAGGCTCAAAGTTTAGGAGGATCTCCTTGATCCTTTTTAATCGGCCCTCTTCCTTGTAGACTTTGGAGTGGTGATACAGTCAAAGTTTCATTATAGTTATCCATCAAAGTATAAATCTACAAGTTTTGAAGATCAAAGGGAACAACCAACAAAAAGAACACATGAATACAAACTAATATTTTAGTTATGAGGAAACCCAAATAGGCAAATGTTAGGAATGAATGCAAAGTGTTTTGGCAGTCATTCTGTAGTAGTTGTTGTTGCATTCATGACTTGGATTGTCATTGATGTCAACACAGTGATATTCTGGATATTAGCAAGAAAGAAAGTACAATTTTGTTTTGCACACATGTTGTATTGTAGATTGGCTTTTTCAAATTTGATGGTATGTTCTTTGGTGTGTTATTAACCTATGGTTAATAGTGCAAAAAGAAATTCATTCATTTGTAAAAGTTATGAGCATTTTGGTGAAAGCAGTGTTTAGACAGTGTTTCTGTGTAGCGATGTTCAAAAATCGAAGGATATCTCTTAGCTGGGATGGAATCTAATTTTGCACAGTTAAAGGGATGTTGGAGACTCATTAATGATGATGTGGTTCATAGTGTAAAGTTTGAGGACATGTTTGGAGAAAGTTACAGTAATTGGAAGCCGACAGTTTTATGTGAATTCTGTGTGTAGCGTGTAGAATTTATTATTTTGTAATTGAGGACCAAATCATTTGTAATTATTTGAGTTTGGTATATAAGAAGGAATGTTTTCCTTATTTTAATGTGTATTATGAAGATTGAGATGTGAATATATGCATGAAGTGAAGAAAAGAGCTAATTCAGTGATGAAGGAAGACTTGTGAGTACAAAGATTTGGAATTGTGATCTTGTGTAGCAGAGAGTACAGTTTTGGCACAGTGTGAAGGAGGTAATATATTTCATATTATTCTATTGAATAATTATAAGATCTTTTGGATAGTGGGTTCAGAGATCTTGCCTTGAAGCTGTTTGGGCAATGGGTCCTTCTGTCTTCCATAAACTCTTAACCGGGTTAGAATCTTTTAACA
Source organism: Chamaecyparis obtusa (assembly GCA_027943335.1). NCBI lineage: Eukaryota > Viridiplantae > Streptophyta > Pinopsida > Cupressales > Cupressaceae > Chamaecyparis > Chamaecyparis obtusa. Next base: position 83,631 of record BSBK01005647.1, on the reverse strand, counting down.
GGGATTCAAAATCTCCTAAGAGGGATTCATATGTACTGAATGTATTTCATAAGACTCCTAATAGGGTCCATCCTCTAACAAGGAACTTTTATATTAGTTCATCATTTTGTGGGCATCATTCCCACTGGGGTTTACTCTTTTCAAGAGGTTCCCTAGTTAACATATCTTGTGTTATTGTGCAACTATGTATGATTATTTTTCTATGGTTGATCAGTACATTAATTATATTGCTTAAAGTTATTGAATGGATAAATTATTTGATAACTGATTCACCCCCCCCTCTCAGTTATCTTGGGGATATTTACTTTCTAACAATTGGTATTAGAGCAGCAGGTCCTTGAAAGAAAAGTTTAACAACTTAAGGAGATCCATGGCAAATTTCAGAAAAGAAAGCCCTAAGTTTGATGGAGTAAATTTTGATAGCTAGAAAGAAAAGATGAAGACACATCTATTGTGTTTAGGACCAAGTTATTGGTTGATTACAAAGAATGAGAAGACTATCATTGAGGAAGACAATCTAGAGGCAGGAACTAAAGATGAACTAGATCTATTCATGTGTAACATACTTGCAAGAGAAGCACTTTTGTCAGCACTACTAGAGAATGAATATAGTCAGGTAAGATGTTTGAAAACATCTCATGCAATTTGGAAAGCTTTACATTCTACTTTTGAAGGTGATGAACATGCAAAGAAGGCTAGATTACATAATTGGATTTGTGCATTTGAAGATATTAGAATGATGGAAGATGAATCTATTAGAAGCTATATTGGTAGGATGTCTGAGATTGTGACAGGAATAAAGTCTTGTGGAGGTGATAAGACAGAGAATGAAGTGATATGGAAAATTCTAAGAACTTTGACACCAGTATTCAAGCAGACAATGCAGATGATTGAAAAAGTGATACCTTGTACATCAAACTTTTCAAGAGAGACTCTTCGTGGAAGATTATAAACAACAGAGATGAACTTGAGATTATCAGGAGAGCTACCTAGAATGGAAACAACATTTAGTGCTCTTAGCATTAGACCTACAAGAAGTACTAGTGTGAATGGAGATTATGCCAACAGTAGCAGATCCGAGGAAGATAAGAAAATTGAAGAAGGTATTTCATTACTTGTAAAAAGAGAACCAAATGGTAAGAAAATCTTTAAATGTTGGACTTGTCAAGAATATGGTCGCTTTGCAGCTAAATGTCCTAAAAGAGTTAAGAAGTATAGAAGCAACTTTAAACCTAGGAGATCTAAAGAATGTTATTATGCAAATGATGAAGATTTTAAAGTAGGAATTGAAAAACATTTAAGTGACAGTGATAATGATAACTTTGAGGAAATAGGATATGTAGCAATTAAAGATGAAAGTTCTGAATCTAATAAAAGGGGAAAAAAAGCATTAGTTTCACAAGTTGAAAAGAAATTTGATTGGATTATAAATAGTGGTTGTTCACATCATATGATTGGAGATAAAAGAAAGTTTGTTAAGTTATATAATTATGATGGAGGAATTGTTAGAGTTGGTAACAATGCACCTTGTTTGATTAAGGGTATAGGATCTATTACTCTTGATGGAAAGACTAAAACTGATGATGTTTACTTTGTTGATGGACTAAGACATAATTTACTAAGCATTGGACAATTGGCTAATAAGGGTTATCAAGTTTGGTTTTCTGAGAAAACTTGTGTGATAAAAGATAAAGATGGAAATCTAATTGGAAAAGGATCCAGAACCAGAGGTAATTTATTTCAATTGAATCCTACTGAGTTGACATGTTTGATAACTAGGATTGATGACAGTTGGTTATGGCATAAAAGGTTTTGTCATATAAACTTTGATAATATTGTCAAGGTGAGCACTACACTTGCGGTAAGAGATTTACCTAGAATTATGAAACCTACTAACATGATTTGCAAAGAATGTATGATGGCAAAGCAAAAAAGGAGTTCATTTCCCAATAAGAAGTTCACTTCAATAGAGAAGTTGGAGATTTTTCATACAGACTTGAGTGGTCCTACTAGGACTAGAGGATTCTATGGTGAAAGGTATTTTATGATTCTTGTTGATGATTTTACAAGAATGATATGGATTGCATTTTTGAAAGAAAAATTTGAAGCATTTGATAAATTTAAGATCATGAAAAGCAAAATTGAGAATGAATCTGGAATGAAGATTAAGTGTCTAAGATCTGATAGAGGTGGTGAATTTACCTCTAGAGAGTTTAACACTTTTTGTGAAATGAATGGTATTAAGAGACAACTTTCAGATCCTAGAACACTAGAACAAAATGGTATTGCAGAAAGAAGAAATAGGTCAATAACTGAAGCAGCAAGAGCTATGTTGTTTGAAAATGATTTGGTTAAAACTTTTTGGAGAGAAGCAGTGAACACAGCAGTATACACTATGAATAGAGTACAAATTAGAGCAGATACAAACAAGACACCTTATAAATTATGGTTTGGACATACACCCTCAATTAAGTATTTTAGAATTTTTGGAAGTAAATGTTATATTAAGAGAGATGATGATATAGGAAATTTTGATCCTAGAAGTGATGAAGGAATATTTTTTGGATATTCTTTAAAAAGAAAAGCATATAGATGTTATAACAAAAGAACTAAGACTATTGTTGAAAGTGCAAATGTAAAAGTTGATGAAAAGTTTAAAATTTAGGAAAGAATGCTCGATTATGAATCTGATGGAGAATCACAACCTCAGCCTAACATTGAAAATGTAAAATTATTTTTTGAAACTAACAGTGATTTACTAAATGAAAGTCATACAAAAGAAGACAAAGAAGAGAACAGAGAAGAAAACAAAGAAGAAAGCAAAGAAGAATCTACAATTAGAACAAGATCAGTAACTATGTGATGAAGGGTGCTCCCCTTAATACCACAAACACATAACAGAAACAGAGAAACCACAACAATATGCAAGAACAGAAAATTGGCTTCTTATTATCTCCACAAATGTGGAATTACAAACTTTTAGAATTACAATATGCAAAGCCACATGGGAATTCCCTTACAATATTCTATAGGACAAAGCCTCGAATCAATACCTAGATCTACTACCCAGAACTATTCTCAACTGCCTAAGACAATAATACAACCTTCCTTATATAGGCAATTTTCCACCGCCTGGAAGGTTCCAGAATTTTAGCCAATAAGGCCGACCAAACTTAGAATTATTTTATTTTACATTTTATTACATCATAGTCAGCTCAAGATAACCTTTGAAACCCGAACAAAAATTTTGAAGAAAATTATTTTCTGCCATTTCGGGTGGCCCAACTTCTGAAGACCATAAGTCATCACCAGTTGACCCGATCGGCTATTATAACCCCATTTCGGAAATGCCACGAAGCACTTTATAGGCTTGACCAATGCAAGCACCTGTCACCCAAATTTTTGACCTCATCCGGGGCTTCTAAAGCTTTCAAAACTGAGTTCAAAGTTTCTGTACCCTACTGCCAATACCGAAAATCTTTAATATCTTCCAATATACACTTGATCTGGCAATGAAACTTTACTGGCAGGCTTATATGACCAAAATGAACCTCCAAAAAAGAAATCAGATCATTCTGAGCACATACAAAAATTACCAAAAATAGTAACTTTCCATAAATAGCAGCTCTGCACAAAATAACCCTTATTGAATATAAAAATAGAAATATTTTTGGGTGATGCAAGATTGCTCTTACACCTAGGATGCTCCTGCATCAGACACCCAGGGTAATTTGAGAAGTGACCCTGTCATGACTCAGGTGTGCAGAGGAAAACCAAGACGGCTAACCTCCTCCTTTGTCAGCCATGATGAATCTTCAACAGGTCATCCTTTCCACTTGACCAGATATTCTTCATATGTCCTGTTCCTTGTGCTTCTACCAACATGACTGTCCAGTATATCTTCGATCTCCTTAGTGTCTGAACTAGTTGTTGGAATACTCCACTGTGCTGCTGTGATCTCATCTTCAACACCTCCTTCATGATACTCTGTCAAATCTGAAATGTTAAAAACTGGTGAAATATTTAGCTCAGTAGGCAATTCTACCTCATATGCATTTCCTGAATCATGTTTCTTCAGTATCCTACATGGTCCAAACTTCTTCATTTTCAGCTTGTTATATGTACCAACTGGAAACCGCTCCTTCCCCAAATGAACCATGACTTCATCACCAACTTGAAATTCCTTATACCTCATTTTCTCATCTGCCTTAGCCTTATACTGTGCATTCATCTTGGTAATATGCTTCCTCACCTCCTCATGGATGTTCTTCACGTGTTCTGCAAAATCCTCAGCTTCAGCACTACTTATTTCTCCTTTATCTATCTTCCTCAATTTAGATGCATTTCTTAGACTACTTCCATATACAATCTGGAATGGTGAATTACCAGTGCTTCTATTGACAGAATTATTGTATGCAAATTTTGCCTGTGATAAAATCAAATCCCATCCTGTTGGCTTATCTCCAACCAAACATCTCAGCAAATTTCTCAAACTCCTATTCACCACCTCTATCTTTCCATCAGTCTGTGGATGATGTGATGAACTGAACTTCAAATCTGTCTTCAACTTCTTCCACAATGTACGCCAGAAATATCCAACAAACTTAGTGTCCTGATCTGAAACTATGGTCTTTGGCAAACCATGAAGTCTCACTACTTCTCTGAAAAACAATTCTACTACATGAACATCATCATTAGTCTTGTTGCAAGGAATGAAATGTGCCATCTTTGAAAATCTGTCAACCACCACAAAAATTGAATCATGCCCCCGCTGAGTCCTCGGTAAACCAAGAACAAAGTCCATGCTGATATCCTCCCAAGGCTTCTCTAGTACAGGTAATAGCTGATACAATCCTGTATTCTGCTTCACTCCTTTTGCCATCTGACATACTCTGCAACTCTGTACAAACTTCTTCACATCTTGCTGCAACTGTGGCCAATAATAATTCTCACTAACCAAACCAACGGTTTTATCATGACCAAAATGTCTAGCCAATCCTCCGCTATGCTTCTCCTTGATGAGATTCTCCCTCATAGAACTTCGTGGAATGCACAACTGACTCCCTTTGAATAGCATATCATCCTGGATGATGAAATCCAACCATTTCATCCTATCTAGAGTAACAGGTTCTGTACAAGCTTTCCAAGCTTCACCAAAATCAGGATCCTCTGGATACAAATTCTTGAGTTCCTTGAACCCAACCACTTCAATCTGCATTTTTGTCAGCAATAGTTGCCTTCTGCTAAGAGCATCTGCAACCCTATTAGACTTTCCACTCCTGTGTTCCAAAACAAATGTATAACTCTACAAAAACTCAACCCATTTCAAATGTCTTTGATTCAACTTTCCTTGACTATTCAAATATTACAAAGCTTGATGATCAGTATACAAAACAAACTCCTTAGGAAGCAGATAATGTCTCCACTTCTTTAATGCCTGAACTATAGCATAAAATTCTTGATCATAAACAGAATATTTCCTCTTGGCATCATTTAACTTCTCACTGAAATAAGCAATAGGTTTACCTTCTTGGCTCATAACAGCTCCTATTGCAGTACCACTAGCATCACAATCTACTTGAAACACCTTATTGAAATCTGGAAATGCTAAAATAGGTTGTTCTATAACTTTTTTGTTTCAATAATTGAAAACTCTTTTCTACTCCTTTAGTCCACTTAAACTTTTTTCTATCCCCTCTCATTGTTTTAGTCAAGGGTCCACAAATACTGCTAAAATTTCTGATAAACTTTCTGTAAAAGCTAGCTAGACCATGAAAAGATCTTACCTCAGTAGCACTCCTTAGAGTAGGCCATTCAAGGATAGCCTGTACCTTCTCTGGGTCCATTTTTAGACCTTCTGCTGAAACTACAAATCTCAAATACACTAACTCTTTCTTCACAAAACTGCACTTCTTCAAATTAATCAAACTTTCTCTTCTCTCAACTTCTCAAATACCATACGAATATACATCATATGCTCATCCAATGTCTTACTAAAGATCAAAATATCATCTAGGTAAACAATGACAAACTTACCTAGAAATTCTTTCAGAACCTCGTTCATGAGCCGCATGAAAGTGCTCGGTGCATTGGTTAGCCCAAAAGGCATGACTAACCACTCATACAATCCTTCCTTTGTCTTGAAGGCAGTCTTCCATTCATCTCCTTCTCTGATCCGAATCTGATGATATCCACTTTTTAGATCTATCTTTGAAAAATACACAGCTCCACTCAAACAGTCCATAATATCATCCATTCGTGGCAATGGAAACCTGTACTTGATTGTGATCTTGTTTATTGCCCTAGAATCTGTACACATCCTCCATTCTCCATTCTTCTTTGGTGCTAATACCACTAGTACAGCACAAGGACTCAGACTCTCATGGATCAATCCTTTCTGTAACAACTCATGTACTTGTCTGTTCAACTCCTCACTTTCTGCAAGTGTCATTCTGTGTGCTGCCTTATTCAGAAAACTCACTCCTGGAATCAAGTCCATCTGATGACTAATCTTCCTGACTGGTGGTAATCCATCAGGCATGTTATCGGATACAATATCCTGAAACTCATTCAACAAATCTGCAACTTCTACAGGAACATCTTCTACTTCCTCTTTACCAGCTTTTGGAATTAAAGCAAAACATACATGCTCATGCCTCATACCATCTAGAAAATTTCTTCCATCAACAAAAGTTATCCTTGCAGTACCACATACCTTTTCTTCAGTCTCCTTCAATGGTTTTAGCTTATGTCGCACTCCATCCTTTGTTAGGGAATAGGTATTCGCATGACCATCATGTACAGCACATCTGTCAAACTACCATGGTCTACCCAACAACATATGACATGCATCTATAGATATGATATCACACAATACCTCATCTTGGTATCCGCCGATCTTGAACCTTACCAGGCACTGTTCACTGACCATGACCTTGTGGTCATCCTGTACCCAGGCAATCCGATATGGATGTGGGTGTTTCTGTCTCTTGAGCTTCAACTTTGTCACCATCTCTTCTGACACCAAATTTTTAGTGCTTCCACTATCAATGATCACATCACAACATTTACCTTCACACTTGCACCTGGTGCGAAACAGGCTCCTCCTTTGCTCAGGTTCATTCTCACCACTCAACATGACTCTTCTGTTAATCAACATTTCTCCTCTTTTAGCATCTTCAGAATTTGATGATCTGGCATCTTCATCTACATGTGCAACTCTGGCCTGGCCTTCATTTCTCCTATCTGTTCTGCCTTGGCGCTGAGGACATTCAAATACCCTATGACCTTCTTCTCCACAGTGAAAACATGTTGCATGGAAGCCACCTCTTCCAGATCCTTGTCCTCTTCCTCTTCCTCTTTGATCTCTATTATTCTGATCCTAGAAGTGATTGAAATTATTTCCTCACTGATTCTGACTACTACTGGCCTCATCCTTCTTTTTCAGATCTTCATTTCGGCCACCATATGACCATCCACCAGATCGTCCACCGTGACCTCTTCCATTTTGTTTGCTCTCAAACTTCTTGTTCAGCTTTTCCTCTACTTTTAGGGCAAACTGGTATGCCTCTTCAATACTATTCATTCAAACCAGATTCAGCTCCTCCTGAATGCTTGGCCTTAACCCATTAAGGTATCGGGCAACTTTCTCCTTATCAGCTTCTGCATGGCCTATTCTGATGAGAAGTTGATAGAACTCCTCTGTATACTCTTGAACAGATCTTCCTGCTTGCTTCAAACTCTGCATTTTCTTTAGTAGGTCAAGCTCATAATCAACAGGAATGAACTGTCACTTCAATTTATCCACCATCTGATCCCATCTCATGATTTTCTCCTTTCCCCTTCTATTTCGCTCCAACTGAATCTCTTGCCACCATATCTTTGCATGACCTTTCAGTCTGGCCTTCTCAAATTTGACCCTATCAGGATCCTCAACATTTTCATACTCAAAATATTCTTCACATTCATTGATCCAGTCGATCAATTCCTCTGGGTTAAGATTTCTAGAAAATGTAGGAACCTCAATCTTAGGTCTTTTCCCAATCTTGGAAATCGCCCAAAAAAGTCTTTCTTCCTCCTGGTTCACAATTTCAACTTCTCCTTCTTGATATTCTTCTTCGGCTTCATCCTCGCTTTCGTCTCTGACATTAAGATTCATTCCTCTGTGAATCTCTTCTTGCGATACTCGCACTTGTCTCTGCAGCTCTCTAACCTCAGGTGTCACAACACCAGCTCTTCCGCCACGTTCCCTTCGTGGAGGCATTTTCGCGATGCGAGCTGAAACCCTAGCCACGGTCCTGTGCAAACTGCCTCACGGTCAGCGATCTATTTACACACTCAAGAACTCCTGCTCTGATACCACTTGATGAAGTGTGCTCCCCTTAATACCACAAACACATAACAGAAACAGAGAATCTACAACAATATGCAAGAACAGAAAATTGGCTTCTTATTATCTCCACAAATGTGGATTTACAAACTTTTAGAATTACAATATGCAAAGCCACATGGGCATTCCCTTACAATATTCTGTAGGACAAAGCCTCAAATCAATACCCAGATCTACTACCCAGAACTATTCTCAACTGCCTAAGATAATAATACAGCCTTCCTTATATAGGCAATTTTCCACCACCTGGAAGGTTCCAGAATTTTAGCCAATAAGGCCGACCAAACTTAGAATTATTTTATTTTACATTTTATTACATCATAGTCGGCTCAAGATAACCTTTGAAACCCGAACAAAAATTTTGAAGAAAATTATTTTCTACCATTTCGGGTGGCCCAACTTCCAAAGACCATAAGTCATCACCAGTTGACCCGATCGGCTATTATAACCCCATTTCGAAAATGCCACGAAGCGCTCTACAGGCTTGACCAATGCAAGTGCCCGTCACCCAAATTTTTGACCTCATCTGGGGCCTCTAAAGCCTTCAAAACTGAGTTCAAAGTTTCTGTACCCTACTGCCAATACCGAAAATCTTCAATATCTTCCAATATACACTTGATCTGGCAATGAAACTTTACTGGCAGGCTTATATGACCAAAATAAACCTCCAAGAAAGAAATCAGATCATTCTGAGCACATACGAAAATTACCAAAAATAGTAACTTTCCATAAATAGCAGCTCTGTACAAAATAACCCTTATTGAATATAAAAACAGAAATATTTTTGGGTGATGCAAGATTGCTCTTACACCCAGGATGCTCCTGCATCACTATGACACCTAACAGGTATACTTCAAGACATCACCCTATTGAGCAAGTTATTGGAAGTTTAGATAGAGGAGTTTTGACTCAGAATAAGGTACATTTATGTTTGATTTCTCAAATTGAACCTAAGGCTACTAATGAAGCTTGTGAAGATGAACATTGGATCAATGCTATGAAAGAAGAACTAGAGGAGATTGAAAAAAACAAGACATGGGAATTGGTCCCTAGACCTGAAGACAAGAATGTGATTGGAACAAAGTGGGTATTCAAAAACAAGATGAATGAACAAGGAGAAGTGATAAGAAACAAAGAAAGATTGATATGTACAAGATATTCACAACAAGAAGGAATTGACTATGAAGAAACTTTGGCACCTGTGGCCAGACTTGAAGCAGTGAGAATGTTTCTAGCATATGCAACTTACAAGAAATTCAGAGTGTATCAGATGGATGTGAAGTCAACATTTTTGAATGGTGAATTGGAAGAAGAAGAAGTCTACATTGAGTAGCCTGAAGGTTTTCCTTTGACACAAGAAGGAGATATGGTATGTAAGTTAAATAAAGCTTTATATGGATTAAAATAAGCATCTAGAACCTGGTATGCAAGATTGGATAAGTATTTATTGAAATTGGGATTTATAAAAGGAACAGTAGATAGTAACTTATACACAAAAGAAATTGAGAATGGTTTGTTGGTTATAGTTATATTTGTCGATGATATTATCTCTAGAGGAGAAGATGAAGCTAGTGACAAATTTGCAGATGAAATGAAGATTGAATTTGAGATGAGCATGATTGGAGAAATGAAATTTTTTTGGGATTACAGATAACACAAAGCAAGGAAGGTATATTTGTAAGTCATACTAAGTATTTAAATGAATTATTGAAAAGATTTGGACTGAAAGATTCTAAACCTGTTGGAACACCTATGATAACTGGACATAAGTTATCTAGCAAAGATGAGACACCATTAGTTGAGCAAAAAAAGTATAGATCTATGATTGGAGGATTGCAGTAATTGACACATACAAGACCTGATATAGCACATTGAGTGGAGATTGTAGCAAGATTTCAAGTAGAACCTAGAGAATCATATTATGCAGCAGTAAAGAGGATACTGAGATATCTGAAAGGAACAATGGATTATGGATTATGGTATGAAAATTATGATGATTTTACCTTATGTGCCTATACTGATGTAGATTGGGGAGGCAGCATTGATGACAAAAAAAGCACCAGTGGTGGAGCCTTTTTTCTTGGAGGTAAATTGGTCTCTTGGCTAAGTAAGAAGTAGAATTGTACTTCATAAAGCACAACAGAAGCAAAATATGTTGCAACAGCAAATAATTGTAATCAAATTATTTGGATGAAGCAAATGTTGAAAGATATTGGAATAAAGTTTGATGAGCCTATTGTTATACATTGTGATAACACCAGTATAGTGAGTATGTCAAAAAAAAAAAATTTACATTCTAAGACTAAACATATTGAGATCAAGTATCATGTTGTAAGAGAGAAAGTTGCAGAAAAAGAAGTAAGATTGGAGTACATAAGTACAAAAGAGCAGATAGCAGATATATTTACAAAGCCTTTACCTAAGGATACATTTGTGTATTTGAGAGGTATGCTTGGGGTTATGCCCCAACCTATTTTTGAGAATTGATGCAGATGGTTACATCCGTCCAGTGGTATATGAGCCCTATCTTTCTTCTAGATTGGATGTTGGAACTTCCTCTATGGGGGAGTTTATGAGCTGAGTCATGAGGACTCTTGTTATTGTATTTTTTTGAAAAGTGTCTTTTGACATTAAGTTGTTGTTGACTTAGTGATGGAATCTCTATCATTGATGTCAATGGGGGAGAGATATACATGAAAAATATTGTGGATTGTATGAGAGAGCTGAATAGGAAAATGAAGCAAGATTTGATTTGATATTTTGCAGTGATGTTGCAGTATTGGATTTTTGGAACATTGGATGTGTTTCATCTATGTTGCCATCAATGCCAATGGGGGAGATTGTTAGGAATGAATGAAAAGTGTTTTGGCACTCATTCTATAGTAGTTGTTGTTGCATTCATGACTTGGATTGTCATTGATGTCAACACAGTGATATTATGGATATTAGCAGGAAAGTATGTACAGTTTTGTTTTGCGCACATGTTGTATTGTAGATTGGATTTTTTGTAGTTTATGGTATGTTCTTTGGTGTGTTATTAACCTATGGTTAACAGCGCAAAAATAAATTCATTCATTTGTAAGAGTTATGAGCATTTTGGTGAAAGCATTGTTTAGATAGTGTTTTTGTGTTGTGATGTTCAAAAATCAGAGGATATCTCTTAGCTGGGATGGAATCTGATTTTGCACAGTTAAAGGGATGTTGGAGACTCATTAATGATGATGTGGTTCATAGTGAAAACTTTGAGGACATGTTTGTGTTGGAAATATTCAGGAATTAACCGAGTTACTGAGAGGGGAGGGGTGAATCAGTAACTCCAATTTTTCTTACAATTTAACATGTGATTTACTTTTAACCTTTGCATACAAAAAGCATGAAACTTAAATGCATTCACAATAATGACACATAGATTTGGTTACCCAGAAACCTTCCAAAAAGAAAGTAAAACTGGGGTGGGGATGAAACCCACAAAGCTTTAATACTGCAGAATAAAGTTGGCCGGTTAAGGCTTACAATTTGATCACTTCTGATGATCTGCCCTATTAGGAGCAATAAGGATTGCTAAATCCACCCTGTTAAAGGATTTACAAAATATACAATGAAGTGTGCACTCGGTAAAGAGATTTTACAAAAGACTGTTAAGTCTACCCGGTTAAAGGATTTAGTACTGATTCACCTGTTAGGATGAAACAGTAGATCTCTGGCTTTGCAACTGGATTGCTGATTGAGATTCGCTGATGTACTGATCACCTTCTGTGATGAATTTGTCTTTTCTGTTCCTTATACTACTGAAGCCCTTTGTAATTCACTTATTTCTACCTTTCTTTCTTTTTCACATGTACTTCTTACTTACTTTTTTTTGACATTTTTACAACATTGTTTATATACAGGTCTTAAACAATTAATTTCAATTACAATTAGAAATTCAGCTTGACAAATAAACATAAGTGCTACTAAGTCGGCCCAAGTATGGTTACATGGTTCCTGCAAACTAACTCGGTGACTTTCTGATACTCGGCGTCCACTGCATTACTCGGCATCATCATGCACTCGGTAGAAGTGAAGGCACGGTTCATACTGATCACTCGATAGGTTTTGAACTTGGTAAATACTGGTGACTCGATAGACATGATGTTACTCGGTTTACACTGTCCTGTTTGGTTTGTACTAACTTGCTTAGTTTGCACTGTCTGCTCGGTTTGCACCCAAAATGCAAATAAGTGTTGTCACTAGTGGCAATTCTGTTTAATGCCAACAATCTCCCCCTTTGGCATTAGTGAAAAAAACACTTATTGGCCAAAACTTATATACATGAATCATGCTGAGTTTTATTTTGATTTTTCAAAATTTTTCTTTGTTATAGAGCTTTATACATTGTCTCCCCCTTTCAATGTGCTAACTATTTCTATACAAATCTTCTTCTATACATATATCTCCCCCTTTTTGACAATAATGCCAAAGGTGTATATACAAGTTATTTACAGAGAGAATCCAAAATTTGATAGAAAATCAGAATGTACCTTCATTATTAGTGCCAGGGTTCTGTCCCAACTTTCTTGCAGAATCTTACATGTTTGGATTGCAATTTGGACTTCTGCAGAGAGTTCAATCATGTGATCTGCTATAGAGAACTGATTGTCATGAATCAATATTTTGGAATGTTCAATGTGCTTATACATTGTATTCATGATGGGAAGGATCATGTGTTGGATGTCTAGCAGTGTGGACCGGATCCTTGTGTCTTCTTTCAGTAGATCAGACTGCATGTTTGATAGGTGTGAGATTTTCATGTGATGAGCAGAGCTTGAACTTGGTTCAAGTTGCAGCTTCTGTATGCTGATCTTCATATCCTCATCCATTTTATTCATTTTATCCTTAACATCCTTTGTGAACTCGGTAATGTTGCACAATCTAGCCAAAAGAGAGGTAGCATTCGAATAGATAGATTCAGTGTTTGACAAAACTGAAGACAATTATACTTGGTTAATAGCTATGTGCTGAGCAATGTGCTCAAGCACTTTATTGTTGAATCTCTTCTCGGCTCTTTCAACTAACTTTTTTGTCCCAGATGAATCCTCATTGTATTTATTAACTACTTCTGCTAATTGTAGAAAAATATGTTGGGAGGAGTCTACTTTAATACCTAATGCATCAGACAAAATGTCCTTAGCATCTTTGATGATTTGATATTCCTTGTCTCTCTCCTCTTTAAGCTTCTTTTGTTTTGCTTTCCTTTGGAGGATCTCACCTATATTTTGCATTTGGTCCGCTGATAGATTTGCAAAATCTAATGTAGGAATCTCTATCTCTTCATCTAAGTCTATATCCTCTACTACATTCTTGCCCAAAAATTTTATACTCGGTAGAGCCTTAGGCTTATCTGTACTTAATGCCTTGGTAGTAGTGACAGTAGATAAAGTAGGGCTAGCTATAGAGACTGGTATACTTTCTACTAGAGAACTTAAAATATTTACACTTGAAGATTCAAAAACTGGGAAACTTACAGCTGGAAAACTTGATGATGCGGGAGACTGCAACTCGGTAGAAGAAATGATAGTTGCTTCTGTTGTTTCTATAGATGATTGGATAAATGTTGAAGTTGTCACAACCATGCTTGAAGGTGTCTCCGAGCTAGATCTAGAAACTTTTACTGGAGAGGTAGGAAGGGATGCAATGACCTCTGCTACTATCCTCACCGTATCATCTACCTCAGTGTCTTCTTCTTGTTCATCACTGTCATCTTCAATATCTTTTATTATGACTGTTTCAATACTCAGTTGGTGAAGGTGGTATATGTTCTTCCATGTAGCATTTGTAGCCTTCACAACCGATTCAATATTGTTGATCAAAATCAAACAAGTATTGAACTTTAATGTCATCTTACTTTCATTTTCTTTTAATGCCTTCTTTACTTCATCATTTTTCAAGCTCGGCATTAACTGTCTCAGGGTTTGATCAAATATATCTATCACAATTTGCTTTGCATTGCTCCATCTCATTTTTATTGGATTTAGTAGAACTGCTGGAACCTGTGGGGCTATTTCTTCAGGAGAGTATTTCCACTGTCCCATCTTTTCAATAACAGCATCTTCTATTTCCTTCTGTTCTGTTTCTGATCTGGTTTCATATCTAAAAGATTTTATGTTACTTACTCCAGATCCTGATCCGTCTCTAAAGAGTTTGATCTTTTCTTGAAAGTTTAGAGGAGGCCTTTTGAATGCTATGTCTTTATCTGCCTTGTCTGCCTTGCCTTTTGCATTTCTCCTTGTAAATATAGTAGTGGGAGGCTTAGGTGCCTTAGTGATGAATACCTTTCCTTTCTTCTTTACAGGTTCTGGTTCCTCTGTTTTCTCATCCTTTTCCTCTTCTTCTTCATCTTTTTCTTCTTTGTCCTCGGTTATCATTTGCATTTTGGCTATCCTCTTCTTTCCTTTGTTTACCTCCTGTGGAAGCTTTATGCTTAGTTCAATTCTTACCTTAGGTTCATCATATGTTCCAAAATATGGAGCTTTGGGATTGACAGGCTGATTAAGAAGAGCTTCAATGATATTCTTGGTTTCATCAATATTTACCTCATAAGGAAGAGGTTTTACATATACAGTCCTTGGTTTAGCTGCTTGAATATATACATTATCACAATCCACCATAAAACAAATGTCATCTTTGTAATCTTCCACCAACTTCTGTGGAATCCAGAATCTGTCATTCATTTTCTCTTTGAAAGACTCAAAATAATTATCCATGATGCTTTCAAAATTTTCACCCATTTCTGAGATGTATTCATTTATTTCATAAAGTGCTGGCACATCTTTTCTCCATACAACTTTTCCTTTAGAAGGGAAGAATTTCTAAACATAGAAGAATAAACAGACCAATAAGGATCCAAACTTACATGGATTGTTTTTGAAAGTTTGAATGCTTTCCATGTTTTTGTTAAACTGCTTTAACAATAAGTCTACTAGGTCAAAAGTTAAGTTATTCTTGACCACTTTATATGCTAGGTCGATAGCTTCACAGGAGACACTATTCTGTCGACTAGAACTGTAAATCTTATGGGCAATGATGTGTGTACCAAACTTCAGTTCAGCATCGGTAATGCTGCTATCTTTCATGCCTCTACCGTCCCACTCGGCTAGGGTTTTCTTCTCTAGTTCTCCGACCTAGGGTTTTGGTAGTTTTTTCTTTGTTCAACATGGGAAGACCGGTGATTTGATGAATCATCTTCTTTGTGATCTCTAAGGGTTGCTCAAGCCAAATCTTGCCATCATGTACACGGTTGAGAATGTATCTAACCCATTTATCTCAAAAGTTTCGAGGTAGATGTGCAATGTGAACTAAACCTTTATCTTCCAGATGTTTGTGCTCAGGTTTCAGAATACCATCCACACATAGTTTTTCATGCACAGTATCTAATTCTAGGTTCCCCATTTCATGAATTGAACAATTGAAATGATTTCGGATATCGTTAATAAGTAGTACCTTAGGAGGAATCTGAGATTGAGCTCCATTCGGATCTAGGGCTGCTACAATTGCGGGCACAATTTTGAAATCTGGTGCTTTCCATTCCCCTTGGACTAACATATCAGATCCTTTCTTCGCTGAAGTTCTGGATGATGCCATGGTAGCTCACAGAAAATTCCTTTCGCTAAAGTGTTGAATCGCTGGGTTGCTCTTGAAATTTTCTGCTCTCAAAGTGCTAAAGGTTCACGGTGAAGAATGAGTTCGATTACTTGCTTTTTGTTTATAACTCTGTCATTAATGCTCAGTACAAATTAGGGTATGAATTTCGACAGACTGTCACCCACTAAGAATTAATTGCTCAGTAAAGACTTCGCAACTCGGTGAACTTGAGAATTCATATTGCTCCGACCTTGCTCGGTAAAGACAGGTACCGACCTTGCTCGGTAAAGACTGATACCGACCTCCCTGTGATCTTACTGCATCTTGTATGCTGATTTAGATATTTCTTTTAATTCGGTTCTGGAACTGTTTGAGATTGGTCTATGAGAATACAATTCCAGTGCTTTCTTGAAAATTTAGTTTGAGTCGGTAGAGCCATCCATTCCATTACTTGGACTAGATTGCTCGGTAGATTTAGGAATCTATTTTTGTCTCACCTGTTTCCTGACCTTAGTTGCTTCATTCTTCTTTCCATCTTCAACTTCACTAGCATTCATGCAGTTTCTGGCTATGTGACCTAGTTTAGTGCATTTGAAGCATCTTATGGTAGTATCTCTTTTCCTTAGATGATGTTTTATGCAATTCATGCCAATGTGTCCATATTCTCCACAGTAATGACATCTACACCAGGTGTTGTAGTCTCATCCAAACATTGCTTTCATAATTTGTTCTGCTGGATTAAATGTTTTGGATCTACACTCGGATGCCTTGTGACCTTGTTTGTTGCACTTGTGACAATTACCTCTGAATCTTGGTTTTTCCCTGCATTCATTTGCTTTGTGACCAGGTTGATTGCAGCTGTAACATTTTCCATTGAATTCTACTTTTTCATTGTTCCAACATTTATTTAAAGTATGTCCTATTTTACCACAGTGATTATAAGTAGGTTTTTGATTTCTTTGAGTACCTTGCTTAGAAGATTCGCCTTCTCCTTTGTATCCAAGTCCTGCTTTTCCTTTTTGCCTATGAAGATTTCGCTCATACAGCTGATTCAAGTCTTCTTGACTTTTCAGCATTCCTTCATTGATTTGTTTTTCAGTGTTTAGGTCATCCACCAATCTTAGATTGATTTCCTTTTCAGATCTTAGTTCTTCTCTTGTGCTTTCTATTTCTGATCTTAGATTCAGAATTTCCTCATTTGTATGAGAGATCTGATCAATTAGGTTTTCTAGCTGAAGGGATTTATTTTGGACTTCAATGTTCCTTCCATCTAATTCATCTTTCAACTTGTTTCTTTGTTCCAAGATCTCACAGAATCTTGTAGAGTGTAGCTCTTGTTCTCTTTTTAATTTTCTCACTTCTTCCTACAGAGACCCATTCTTTTCTAGGAGTTCTTTGACAACGTTATTTGCTTCATCTGAGTTATTTGAGGGAAAAAAATCTTCAATCTTTTCTTCAATGTAATTATGATCATTCATCTGATTTGCAAGTTCCTTCCTTCTTCTTAGGGATTGGGAAAGATGTTCTTTTGCTTCCTTGAGTTTAGCTATGGCTATTTCCAGATCTAGCTTTTCATTTTCAATCACCTTGTTCAGTTTGAATACCTCCATTGTCCTGGATCTTTGCTCAAGTTAGTTAAGCTTTATCTTGAGAACCAATGCTGCTCTGATACCAATTGTTGGAAATATTTAGGAATTAATCGAGTTAGTGAGAGGGGAGGGGTGAATCAGTAACTCCAATTTTTCTTACAATTTAACATGTGATTTACTTTTAACCTTTGCATACAGAAAGCATGAAACTTAAATGCATTCACAATAATGACACATAGATTTGGTTACCTAGAAACCTTCCAAAAAGAAAGTAAAACTGGGGTGGGGATGAAACCCACAAAGTTTTAATACTGCAGAATAAAGTTGGCTAGTTAAGGCTTACAATTTGATCACTTCTGATGATCTGCCCTGTTAGGAGCAATAAGGATTGCTAAATCCACCCTGTTAAAGGATTTACAAAACATACAATGAAGTATGCACTCGGTAAAGAGATTTTACAAAAGATTGTTAAGTCTACCCAGTTAAAGGATTTAGTACTGATTCACCTGTTAGGATGAAACAGTAGATCTCTGGCTTTGCAACTGGATTGCTGATTGAGATTTGCTGATGTACTGATCACCTTCTGTGATGAATTTGTCTTTGTTGTTCCTTATACTGCTGAAGCCCTTTGTAATTCGCTTATTTCTGCCTTTCTTTCTTTTTCACATGTACTTCTTACTTACTTTTTTTTGACATTTTTACAACATTGTTTATATACAGTTCTTAAACAATTAATTTCAATTACAATTACAAAGTTGGCTTGACAAATAAACATAAGTGCTACTAAGTCGGCCCAAGTATGGTTACATGGTTCCTGCAAACTAACTCGGTGACCTTCTGATACTCGGCGTCCACTGCATTACTCGGTATCGTCATGCACTCGGTAGAAGTGAAGGCACGGTTCATACTGATCACTCGGTAGGTTTTGAACTCGGTAAATACTGGTGACTCGGTAGACATGATGTTACTCAGTTTACACTGTCCTGTTCGGTTTGTACTAACTTGCTCAGTTTGCACTGTCTGCTCGGTTTGCACTGTCTGCTCGATTTGCACTGTCTACTCGGTTTGCACTATCTGCTCGGTTTACACTATCTTCTCGGTTTGCACCCAGAATGCAAATAAGTGTTGTCACTAGTGGCAATTCTGTTTAATGCCAACAGTTTGGAGAAAGTTACAGTAACTGGAAGCTGACAATTTTATGTGAATTTTGTGTGTAGCGTGTAGAATTTATTATTTTGTAATTGAGGACCGACTCATTTGTAATTATTTGAGTTTGGTATATAAGAAGGAATGTTTTCCTTATTGTAATGTGTACTATGAAGATTGAGATGTGAATATATGCATGAAGTGAAGAAAATAGCTAATTTAGTGATGAAGGAAGACTTGTGAGTACAGAGATCTGGAATTGTGATTTTGGCATAGTGTGAAGGAGGTAATATATTTCATATTATTCTATTGAATGATTCTAAGATCTTTTGGACAGTGGGTTCAGAGATCTTGCCTTGAAGCTGTTTGGGCAGTGGGTCCTTCTGTCTTCCATAAACTGTTAACCAGGTTAGAATCTTTTAATAGGGATTCAAAATCTCCTAACAAGGATTCATATGTACTGAATGTATTTCATAAGACTCCTAACAGGGTCCATCCTCTAACAAGGAACTTTCATGTTAGTGCATCATTTTATGGGCATCATTCCCACCGGGGTTTACTCTTTTCAAGAGGCTCCCTTGTTAACATGTCTTGTGTTATTGTGCAACTATGTATGATTATCTTTCTATGGTTGATCAGTACATTAATTATATTGTTTAAAGCTGTTGAATGGATAAATTATCTAATAACTGATTCACCCCCGCCCCTCTCAGTTATCTTGGGGATCTTTACTTTCTAACAGTAAAAACCCCAGTGGGACTTGATACCCACTAATATTCTATACTAGTGTATAATAATGGGTATCTACAAGATCATGAGGGGCCAAAAAGTGGCGATGTAAAAAAATCCACTTTTCAGTCATCCAAAAGAGCATAAAAATGTATGTTGACTTTTTAGTAGGCTTGGGTGTCAGTACACCTGGACAAACTTGACACCAAAGCACAAGCCTAATCAGGTACCCGATTTCAAATCGGGTACCCGATATTTTCAAGTTGAAAAAATGGTGGGGGTAAATGAAAAATTGAACTTTAATATATAATGTTTAAATATGTATTATATATATAATTATATATTAATTTATATATTTTATATTATAATATTTTATAAATTAATATTTTTTTTTATATATTAATATGTATTGTATATAATTATATTTAACGTTTATATTATATAAATATATGTACAAATTATATATCTATATATATAATGTTTAAAGGGTATTAAGGGGTATTATGTAAATATTTTAATATATTTTTTAATATATATTATATATATAATTATATATTAATATATATTTAATATTAAAATATTTTATATTATAATATCCTAGATTATTTAAATTGTATGTCATATATTTTATATTAATATATTTTTTATATAGTAATCTGTATTTTGTGTGTGTGTGTGTGTGTGTGTATATATATATATATATAATGTTTAAGGTGTATTATATAAATATTTTATATAATAATATCAAATATATGTAAATATTATATATATATTTTAATATGTATTATAGATATAATTATATATTAATATATAAACTTTATAAATCATAATATTTAAATTGTATGTTGAAAGGGGTTACCAAGACTTCCTAGGGGTCCTAGTACACCTTATCATGCGTTAGGACCCCTAGGAAGTCCCTATGACCCCTTTTAACACATTGGAATGCTTGAGTGTGTCTGAAGAAGCCCCCATGACCACTTTTGACACATTGGAATGCTCAAGTGTGTCTGAAGGGGTCCTATCCCCTAGGAAGTCCCCATGACCCCTTTTGACACATTGGAATGCTCAAGTGTGTCTGAAGGGGTCATAGCTCAAGTGTGTTTGAAGGGGTCCTATGACCTCTTCAGACACACTTGAGCATTCCAATCTGTCAAAAGGGTTCATGGTGACTTCCTAGGGGTCTTAACACATTATAAGGCATACTAGGACCACTAGAAAGTCCCCATGACCCCTTTTGATAGATTGGAACCCTCATGTGTGTTCAAAGGGGTCATAGGACCCCTTCGAACACACCTGAGGGTTCCAATCTATCAAAAGGGCTACGACCCCTTTGAACACACATGAGGGTTCCAATCTGTCAAAAGGGGTCATGGGGACTTTGTAGGGGTCCTAGTATGCCTTATCATGCATTAGGACCCCTAGGAAGTCTCCATGACTCCTTTTGACACATTAAAACACTCAAGTGCATCCTAAGAGGTTTTAGGACCCCTTTAGACACACTTGATAGTTCAAATATGTCAAAATGGTTCATGGGGACTTCCTAGGGGTCCTAGTACACCTTATCATGTGTTAAGACCCCTAGGAAGTCCCCATGACCCCTTTTGACACAATGGAATTCTCAAGTGTGTCTGAAGGGGTGGTACCAATTGAGCATTCCAATGTGTCAAAAGGGGTCATGGGGACTTCGTAGGGGTCCTAACATGTGAGAAGGCATACTAGGACCCCTATGAAGTCTCCATGACCCTTTTTGACAATCTGAACCCTCAAGTGTGTCTGAAGGGGTCCTACGACCCCTTAGGACCCACTTGAGGATTCTAATGTGTCAAAAGGGGTCATGGGGACTTCCTAGGGGTCCTAACATGTGATAAGGCATACTAGGACCCCTAGAAGGTCCCCATGACCACTTTTAACACATTAGAACCATCAAGCATGTCCTAAGGGTTGGACCCCTAGAAGGTCCCCATGACCACTTTTGACACATTTGAACCCACAAGTGTGTCTGAAGGGGTCCTACAACCCCTTGGAACACACTTGAGGGTTCTAATGTGTCAAAATGAGTCATGGGGACTTCCTAGGGTTCCTAACACATGATAAGGCATATTAGGACCCCTAGTAAGCCCCCATGACCCCTTTTAAGACATTAGAACCCTCAAGTGTGTCCTAAGGGGTGGACCCCTAGGAAGTCCCCATGACCCCTTTCGACACATTTGAACCCTCAAGTGTGTCCAAAGGGGTAGTAGGACCCCTTAGGACACACTTGAGGGTTCTGTTAGCACTGGTAAAAATTTTCATGGCTGCATCCCCTTTTTCCTGGCCTCTGCATCCTTTTTCCTTGTCTTTGGTCCAAACCCTAGGTGAAAATTTTGAAAAACTAGTCGTTGTAGTGAAAAAGTCCTAAATGCCCTAGCCTTGTTCTAATTTCATGTTACTTTATTTAGGCCACTTAAAGTCCTATAATGCATGTGCTGATTGTTAACCCTTTTTTGCATGATCACATGAACCTTTTGCATGTTATGCGATCTTGTGACTAAAGGTTTTTGGGCCCCTTTTAATATTTACCAATTAGCCTAAGTTTCCTCAGTTAATCTTTCTTAAGTCTACAGGCCTGGTGGTGCTTTAATTTTCCCTAAGTCAAAATTTTATTTATTTCCTAATGTTTTGGCTTAGTCTTTCTTGGGCCCGGCTCTCTGATGGCATCTTAATTCGATGGTGGTCATTAAAGTGCAAAGGATTTGTCAGAGCTATGTGATGTTAAGATGGTCATTGATCTTACTTTATGACATGACACTTCAAACTGTGGGTCCAAGGTGACATGTATGCACAAATGGTAGCCTATGATTGGTCCATGTATTAACACATTGGCAGTTCTCAATGGGACCTAATTTTTTGAGACTCAGAGGATCCTGACATTATCAGGTGATCAATGATTAGCATAAGTTCTCATGAAATTTGTCAGAGCTTTGAGATCTTCTACCAACCGTCGATGTTACTTTATTCTCAGGCGGTAGTATAAAGTGGGTCCAATTGCTAGATGGTTTTTATGTGCCACAATGTGCTGATTTGTCATTATCTAATTGGTCCATGTTGTCAGTGGGGTGAGGTTTTTCAAGGTTTAGTGGGTTCTGACACTTGTAGAGCATCGATGGTTGGTGTGTAATCTGATGGGTTTTTTTTGACACATGAAAACTTAAGATGACTGTTGATCTCTTTCAGTGTTAGAAGGTTGTCAGAGTAGGGTAAGATTCTCAATTTAACGGTTGTCTTATAATTTGATGGAATCTTGCAAGTCTATGTGCTTTTGAGATAACCGTCGATCTTCTTTGTGGGCCCAATAAAGTTTCTTGATCTTTTTGGTAGTTCTAACAAGTGTTTGGTTTGTTCACTCATTCGCATGATGTTTTGGCTAAGGGTCTAAGGACTTAGCAATTTGGCAAATAGTGTTCACGTAATAGCTAAATGATTTAGCGGTGCTCTTAAAGTTCTCACGAATAGGCGAAGGTTTTTCAGTCACGTATTCACCAGATTATTATATAGTAAAGAACATAACCCAGGAAAAGGGAAGGCATCTAACAGCCATGATATAAACCAAGATTAGATTTGAATATGGGCTGTTGATACATTGGTAAGTGCCATAAAGTAGCTGTTCTTTGCAGATTCAAAAATTTGAATGTTTTCCAGTGATAGAAAGGACCAAAATTGAATGTTTCAATGGCTAAAATTAATAGAAATGATTTGCAATTGTTGTGGTGTGGTCTAGTGAGTTTGATGATTGTTTGCAGAGAACTTTGTGCCGTAAAGGTATGGGTAAACTTTCTAAAAGCATGTTGCAGGGGTCAAATCAGATGGATTTGTAGGAATTTCTTGATCTTCAGTACAGTTCCAAAAGAGTTACCATAAGTGAAGATTGAATTTAGATTTGATTGCTCAGGGTTGCTTGGTTTTCCCTCCAATGTATTAATTTTTTGATGTGTTTGAATTTCTTGGTGGGTGGAAACCATAACTCTTACCCTGGTTATTCGTAGCTTATTGCATCTTAACTTGTGTAGGATTCCAAGATAACCAGTGGTATTTAGTGTTGAATTGATGATTTTGAAGGGGTTCTAGTTTCAAAGTTAATAATCAATCCCTAGTTTCTGGTCCCAAGGGTTTTTTAATAATTTTGATTTAGTGTTTGTTAATGAAAGAAGAAAATTACAGGTCTAAGCTATAGTTTTCAAGCAGGGTGCCTTGTGATTCATTGTATACACAGAAGGAATTCATCATACTTAATACAAATATTTGATTCTTATCTCTCCTTTGTGTCAAGTTAAGTAAGCTTTGAGTTTTCTAGCTCATTACATATGGTTTTTATGTATGTATCTTCATTCTTGAGTTCTGATCTTGGATTGGATTAAACAATGCTCTAAATGAGATATGAGTTTTCCCTTGTCTATGTAAGGATGTTTGGTAAGCAGTAAAGATTAGGATGAATGTATTTATGGCTATGAATTCTTAGGTATTCCCAAATTTTTGTGTTTTTGTGTCTAAGGACTCTTGCCCATTGGATGAGGCACTAGCCTAAATGAGTATTCCTCTTGTTAACATACACTAGTTGAAGTTATTGCATCCCAAATATTGAAATCAATAACCTTTTCAAGGTTTAAGTCTTTGGTTGTGTGGTTTTGTCACCATATAGTAATGGAGAGTCAATGAATGTGAGGTTAGCATTTAGTACTTTCTTACTATCAATCTATTATTTGGACCCAGTCTTTGGTGTGTAAAGTATAGTTTTCACTGGGTTAGGTGCAGCCACCTTGGTTTTGCAGAGCCAGAAGTGAAGAGGGTAGTCTTGTCCCTATAGTTGGTCCAGTTACCCTAAGATCTATATATATTTTGGAATTAACCAATCTTAAAATCAACCTGAGGGTATATTGGTAGCCTAAGAGCATAAGCGACCATTTTGAACACCAACAAGATTGCCACTCTACTAGGGAAATGTTACACAAATCTATAGTAACTAGTAGGTCATCATTGGAAAAAATAGGGTTTTTCTTGTCCCTTATCTTGTTAAACTCATTTGGATATTTGTTAAGTGAGGAAATTGTATTGTGAAATTCTTAATATTTTTGGGTGGTGACTCAAACATCTCTGCAGCAGTGCTAGTCAATAGATTTTTATAAGATGAGTTACAAAGGTACTAGGTCCCGAAGAAAGGAGCATCCTAGAAACATAATGGAAGAAGGTATTCCAAGCTCTTCTAGGTCTAGTTAGACAAGGGGAGGAAAGAAGAAAGGAAATGTCTCTCATACTTGGAGAAGTAAAAAGGATACAAGACAAGAAGCTCAAACCAAGCCTAGTCAAGAAGAAAATATTTTAGAATATGAAGAGGCTATTGATTTGGGATTGAACCAGTATGAGGATAAATTTCAAGTGGGAGATGATGAGTCTGAGACTAGTCTCCCAGAATCAGAAGAAATCTTTGAAGAACTCTATGAGTTGGAAAGAAGAGTTCAAGAACAAGTTGCTATCAGACAATAAAGAGAAAAAGATAAAGAAGATAGAGTGAGACAAGCAATGATAAGGGTTGATTAGCTAAAGAGACATTTGTTAGATTTGGAGGCAATTAATTTTGTCCCGGAGCCTGAAAGAGAAGAGGAACAACCTATTGTGTATAAAACACATGAGATAACTAGGCCTAGAGATAAAGGCAAAAAAAAAGTTGTTGGAGTTCAAATCAATGAACAAGTTCATGTGGAAAATCCATTAGAGCAAGGGTTGAGATTAGATGCAAACCTTGAGAAGGCTATAAAAGAAAAAGAAATATTAGATAAAGAATTAGAGAAAGTAGAATTGGATGCCACTACTATAGAAATAAGAAAAAAGATTGATTTTCTCAAACATACCTCAGGACCTTCAAATGTTGCTACTTCCTTTTTGGGGCAAGGTGGAAATCATGGTAACCATGCAACTCAGACAAATGGCATTTTGGGTGCTACTAAAATTCCTACTAGTTCAAACACAAGGACATCTACATCTCAAGGAATGGACCCTCCTCAGGGAGTTCCTGTTCATGAAAGGTACAAACAACTTATCTTTTTTGGTATTCCTGGTTACCCTAATGTAATTCCTGATGAAATTAGAAAGAAGCTCCCAAAGTTTGCTGGGAATAATGTCATTACATGTGAAAAACATGTAAAATTTTTTATGGATGTAATAGATGATTATAATGTTGAGCCTAATGATATTGTAATGAAGTTATTTGTACAATCTCTGATCAAGGATGCTAGGGATTGATTTAGAGGATTGCCCCATGCTAGTATACAATCTTGGAATGAATTTAAAAATAGGAGCATTATGGAGATAAAACAAATGAGGGTTTTATTTTGAATGAATTCAATAACATAAAGAAAAATCAGAATGAAGAGGTCCTTGAATTCAATATAAGGTTCCAAAAGGCTATGCATAGGCTCCTACAAGTTATCAGGTTAGATGATCGAGTGTGTCTTGTGACATACTTAAATGCTTTTGATGCAAAGATGGGTTACCTCTTAAGGGATAAGAACCATAGAAATCTTAGGGAGGCTTACAAGTTAGCTATCAACATAGAAAGTAATAGAAGAATATCAAGAAAATTAGGGAGAAGAGATGATTATATGCCTCAAATGCAAAATAGGAAAGAGATGGGAAGGTCTGCTAATTCTAATCCAAAGGAGGAGGATAATCTAAAGTAGATTCTAAATGCTTTAGAGGAGCTAAATCCTGATGAAAAAAGAAACAATAGGGTTGCGACAAATGACCGACCTGCTTCAAGTAATTTTAACAAGCAACCAAGAATGCAGAATTACACATACAATACTCAATGGAAGGATGGCAAGCCCATTTTTATAGTTAAAAGGGATAGGCCTGATGATAGGGTTCATGATCCTTTGCAAAGAAATTTAGTTAACATGAATGATGATGTCCCATGGTGTTTGCTTTTCAATCTCCTCATAGTCTAGAACATTGTGTTATTTCTTTGAATTTGTCTGAGAACCAGGAACAGGATGAGCAATATGATAGGAGTGGTTGTACAATGACTTCTTCACATGCATGTGATGAGGCTGACTCTAATGATGAGGAAGAAGAATTTTATGATGTTGGATTTGGTGCAATGAAGTGTGAGGAACATGTTTCCTTAAGGAGACCCTCTGATGAGGAAATTGCTCATATCACTGCAGACATGGTCACTCAAGCCAGGAGCAATTACAATTTGAGAAATAGGATAGTTGGAAGCATAGCTGGTAAACAAGGTAGCATGTTTATCAAGAAATCAGAAAAGAGTACACAATAGCATGAGGAAAAGGAGAAAGATGTTGGTGTTGTCAGTAAGGTTAAAGTAAAAAAGAAGATGGGACCTACTACAATACCACAAGGCAAAGATAGTTGTTCCTACACTTTAGAAGGATGATGAGTTTCTACACAAAGGTAAATTTGACTTGACTATCAGAGTAGAAGATAAAGATGTCAGTATGATTAAGGATGACATGGGTAACCATACATATGTTCCCATTGATATGAATAAATTGCTTTCATAAATAACTATCAAGGTTCCATTGTTAGAAATGATGAGGATAGAAGAGCACAAGGTCAAGGCCTTGGATTGGGTAAATGGTGCCTCTTCTATTGAGGTCCAAGAAATGAACAAGAGTGATAAGCATGTGGCTTCTTTAGATGACACACCTGATAGTAGAAATGAAGAAATTGTCTCTAAGATCCCTCATATATTTTTTAATGCAAATGTTGTAAATGGTGTATCAGGGACAATTGACCCTTTTTTCTTGTCCCTTATGATAAATGGAAAACTTTTGAAGAATTGCATGATTGATTCTGGAGCATCAAACACTGTCATGCCTACATAGATCATGAAGTCATTAGGACTAAAGGTTGATACACCTCATGGGAGATGCCAAGCTATGGACTCAAGAGAAGTACCAGTTATTGGTACCATTAAGGCTTTGCCTTATAAATTAGCAGCATTTCTTGACAAACAACTAACTATGAGTGTTCTTGTAGTTGATATTCCTACTCAATATGGAATTCTATTATCTAGAAATGGAGTGCTTCTATGGGAGGAAGTATTCAATGTGACTTATCTTTTGCTACTTTTAGCATTGAAGGAGAAAGTGTGAAAGTTTCAAGGGAAGCTAGACCTCCACATATGATTGAAGAGGATGAAGATGACAATATGAATTGTTTTGTTGACACTGACATTAGTTCTTTCCAAGTTCAGGAGATAGAGGTGCAAGAAAAGGTCAAGCCTATCCTTTTGGTTGATGATGAAAATAACATGGCAGAAGGTAATGTCTTATGGACTCTATATTTTGATGGTGCAAGTTCAAAAGAAGGTGCCAAAGAAGACTTTCAAGTTTTCTTTCACTCTCTTGTTCCTGTGCATAAATAATGTTACTAAATATGAGGCCCTACTGATTGGTTTGAGACAAGCATCAAAACATGGAATCAAACATCTTAGGGTGATTGGTGACTCTGAGTTAATAATCTCTCAGATTAGATCAAAGTATGCATCTCAGAATCAAAGGATGAAACAATATAGAAATGTTGTTTGGGATGAAATTGAGGGTTTCTCAGCACCTTTTGTATTGATTGGGTGGATAGAAGCCAAAATAGGATGGATGAATTACTAGCAAACATAGCTTTAAGGCTAGATGATATTACCTTTGCAGGGATATCCAGGATTGAGTGTAAGTCTAGGCCTTCTATCCCAGACAATGTTGAGAATTGGCAGGTATTTTTTGATGATCAGGATATACTAAGGTTTTTGCAGTGTGAATCTCATTTTGATGGTTAGGAGATGGATTTCATCACTTATGTTGACATCAAAGATGGAAAAGAAAATGTTCTTGGGAAGGAAGTTTTGCAATTAAAATCAAATAGGATCCCAAGGCGATTGGTTTCTCTTGAAAGGGCATTTGATGATAAATAAAAGGACTTGTTTTCCTAAATTTGTTGATAAGGTCAATGATTTGGAGGAAATAAATTTAGGAACAAGTCAAATACCAAAAAATGTTTACATAGGTAAATGTTTGTCTCAAAAAACTAGGAATAATCTGATTGATCTTCTCAAAAAATTTAGACATGTCTTTGCATGGTCTTATGATGATTTGAAAGCCTATAGAGAGGATCTATTCCAGCATGAAATACCATTGAAAGAAGGTACTAAAACTTTTAGGAAAAAATTAAGGCATGTGAACCCTACCTTGGCACCAAAAATGCAAGATGAACTCAAAAGGATGATGGATGCTAGCATCATCAAGCCTGTCAGACATTCTACTTGGGTGTCAAACTTGGTTCCAGTCAGAAAGAAGAATGGTGACATTAGGCTATGTGTTGATTTTAGGAATTTGAATGTCAATTCTTTAAAGGACAATTATGGTTTGCATAATATGGAGAATATGTTGTAGAAGGTTACTAGATCAGAGTTAATGTCCATGATGGATGGTTTCTCTGGATATAATCAGGTCATGGTCAAGGAGTCAGAACACTTCAAGACTACATTCACTACCCCTTGGGGAAAATATGTTTATGTTAGAAGGCCCTTTGGTCTGACAAATGTAGGAGCTACTTTTTAGAGAGCTATGGATGTGGCCTTTGCAGACTTCATAAAAAAATTTCTAGTGGTGTATCAGGATGATCTTATAGAATATTTAGATAAGGAAGATCAACATTGTGAACATCTTGAGAAAATTTTTATTAGGGCCTTGGAGTATGGGATTTCTTTGAATCCAAAGAAGTGTTCTTTTGGTGTTGTGGAAGGCAAGCTCTTAGGACATATTGTGTCCAAGGATGGAGTGAGGATTGACCCTAAAAGGGTTATGGCTATAGACAGGCTTTCACCACCTAGAAATGTTAAAGGAATATAGTCCTCCTTTGGGCAGGTAAATTTTCTAAGGAGATTTGTTACAAATTTTGCAGAAATTAGTATCCCTATCTCTAGAATGTTGAAAAGGGAGGCAAAGATTGAATGGAATGAAGAAGCAGATGAATCTTTTAGAAATATCAAAAAGGCCATCAAGGATGCTCCTATTTTGAGGACACTTGATTATGGTAAGCCCATGCAGATATTTTCTTTTGCTTCTTGTCATACAGTTGCAACAGTTTTATTACAGAAGAATTTAGATGGATATGAACAACCCATATCATTTTTTAGTAAATCCCTACAAGTAGCAGAATTGAAATATGATATTATTGAGAAATAGGCTTATGCCTTAGTTAAAGTAGTCAAGGCTTTTAGATGTTATCTTGTAGGAGCTAAGGTGATTACTTATGTTCCTAGTGCTGCAGTTAAGGATATATTGGTGCAACAAGAAGTTTCAAGGAAAAGATGTAGTTGGATCTCTTGCCAAAATTTTCATATCCATACAAATTTGGAAAAAAACCATCCCTAGGCCTCTATTTTTATCTTGTCAAACCCCCCAAAAAATTTCATGAGTCTACCTCTTTTCCCCTGGTCTCTGCAATATCTTTTAGCTCTCTAGCTAGTAAAAAACCCTTAGAAGAATTCATAAACTAGCCATTACCCTGCAAAACACTTTGGCCACATTATATTTTTATGTTACTTTATTCCCAGTCACTTAAGTTCTCATATTTACATGTGCACAAAATAATCCTTCAGTCGCCAAGTCTCTGATTCCTGGTGGTTAACCCCTTAACATTTAGCGATCCCGCGAGCGGTTACCGTTTTAGTTGGCAGTCTCAGATTGGCGGCCAGGTCAAGATTCTAGATCTAATGGTTGTCACATGATCTCATGGCCCCAGAAGATTCCATGAGATCTCACACTGATTGTCGATCTTCTTGCCTGTAGATTTTACCTTGTCAGTGGGACCATTGCCACCTCATCTTATTTGGCAACTCCTGATTCGTTGGCGGTGTCTGATTCGATAGCTTGTTAGTGGGGCCATCTTCTTTGGTGGGTTTAAGTTCCAAGTCAATCATGTGGTCATCATTATACTAGTATCTCAAGATGCATGTGTTTTATCATCATGGTATAGGGATAGCCGTAGATCCTTCCCCAACACTTGGCTTCTGTCAGTGGGTCCTGTGTCAGAGATAGATGCTACATGTATCTCAGTTGTTAGTTTCTCATTGGCCGGTTAGTGTACGATGTGGAGATGTGTCAGTGGGACTACCCCCTTTTGGTATTCAAAAGCTTTGACATCTATAGAGGATCGATGACCGGTATATGTTCACAAGGGTTTCTTTTAGGGCTCGCGATCATGAGATAGACGTGGATCTTACTTTATCTCCAAGCTCTCTCAAGTGGGTCCGATGTTAGTAGGTATGAAATGTGTATCTGAAATGGCACAGTTTGATTGGTTGTTTGGTAGGCTACATGGTGGTTTTCAGTGGGCCCGTGGGGTTAGGGGTTTCTAAGAAGTTAAAGCACGAAAAGATCTCATGGCTGTCATTATACTGTGGATCCAAAGAGCTCGATCATTATGACAGTGATATAGTGACAACCATTCGATGGTGTTCTTAGGGAAGTGGGTCCAAGGTCTATCAAAGATGCCAACTTTCTCACTTGTGATTGGTTGCTGACTTCCACGGAGGTGGTTGACTTGTCAAAAGGGTTTTAAACTCTTTTAAAAGGTGCATCTGGGCTATTCATCTACCGAGAAGATTTTGCATCGATGGTGATGTTTTAAATGATCGGGCTAGCCATTGATATTCAAATTTAAATATTTCTTTGCAAAGGCTTTGATAGGGTTTGCATTTTGCAGCCATGCACGATAAATGGGTAGCTAGAATTGAATTCCTCAGGATAGTGAAGGTTGAGGGGATGATAACAGAGGATCTGATCATTGGTGCCATGGATTTTATAGAGTACCACAATGTGTTGAAGCTTTAATGAGCTTGGCACCACCTTTTGTAGGGTTAATCTTTTTTAAACTTAGATATCAGACTAGGATCAGATTGTGAGCATTCATGGCTTGGTGGAGTTGCAGGTGGGTAGATGGATCAAGGTTGATATGTTTGCAGGTGGGCTCAATACTAGGATCAACATGCAAGGAAGAGATTTGATTTGATCACCAGCTGGTCTCAGAGATTTGATGATGGTAATCAGTGTACCATTAGGGTTTGATATTTTATTATAGATTTATGTAAACCTAATTAGGTTTTTCTCCTACCTACATGTAGTTGAGTGTGTATATATTGTATTTTGGAGCCTTAGCATGCTCAGAGTTGGACAATTGTAAAAAGAAAGAGTCCTTTCTCAGAAGGCTATCTATGGTATTTCTTCTACCCTCTAGTCTTCAACTCTTGTAATCTCTCATTGATTATCCAAACACTGTAGAGGTATTTTGTGACAATTTTTTATGTCCTTATGCTTCCTTGTTTGTATTCTCTCTTATTGACTCAAAGTATATGATGTTTCTCAATGATATCTTAGGGTTCTTGATCCTTCTTTCTTTCTACAATTCATGTGTATTATTATGAATGATTTGATGTGAATGCTTTTGTGGGTATACTACAACCCCTTAACAAACTTGTCTCATTCCTATACCTAGTTGAAAAGGTGAATGTTTGTTTGCGGGTCATAGATTGTTGTCTACCCCAAGGAGTGTAATTATTTGTAAAAGGATCTCTTTCTTTCCCTAAATACCCTCTTTGTTTGTAGACCCCTCCTATGAAATACTTATGCAAGCCTATTTAGTAAGTTGTGACCTACTAGACCTAAGTCTCTCATTGATTTCATCCTCCATACTGAGATCCAAACCCTAGTTTCGGTGCATCACCTAGAAGGTAGTTTGCTTTCAATCATTTCCCTTTTCAAGCATTCCTTCTATCCCTTTCCTTCAAAAGTTTTACTTTTCATGTCCAGAAGTAAATTAAGGTGATTATCCAAGAGGAAAGAGCATAGAACCTAGAGGTCTCATCTTAGTTAGCATAGGTCCCACACTTGGAGATGACTCCCATGTTATACTAGGTTATCAAGACTACGAGAGCTTGAGATAAAGGTGAAAACTTAGTGTATAATAATTTTGGCACACCTGATGGGATAGTAAATATCAAATTAATGTTCAAAGGTGTTCCTGTTGGTTTATCTACAAAAGGATTAAAGGATTTCAATACACAAGGACTATCAGTATAAGCTTAAGCTCAAGGATACCCCACCTTGGTGCTAGTGTATAACAATTTTGGCACTCCCGGTGGGACTAATAAAAGATCATATTAAAGTTTAAAGGTGTTCCTATTGGTTCATCCAAAAAAGGATTAAGGAAGTTCAATACACAAGGACTATCAGTATAGGCTTAAGCTCAAGTACACCCCACCTTGGTGCCAATGTATAACAATTTTGGCACACCCCGTGGGACAATAAAAGAATTAGAAATTCATATTTTGTTATGCTATCTCTAATATACATATTGCATACTATAGACTTTTAGAAGTTGTTCTACCAAGTATATCTAGTGACTCCACTGATTTCAAGGATTAGGGCTAACCTTGTTCAAGGTTTATGAGAAAGATTGAGACTAGGAGCTCAAAGCCCATTAAATTTTTGGAGTTCCCCTCAAAGAGAAGTCACAAAGGTAGGTCAACTCAAAGAACATCCCCTACAAGAAGAGTATAATCAATGCCTCTTGATACTTTAGAAAGGAGACCTTTTCCCTTTCATTCTAGAAGAAGAGGTAGATCTCTAACCAGAGATCTAGAAGAGGATTCAAATCCAACATCAAGTACAACCCATATAGCTGTTAATCTTTGGATTCCAACTCCTACAATGGCTAGACTATTTTCCTTTGCACCCTTTAACCAAGGGAGCCCACTAGCCTTTGCTCAACATCATGATGTGCCCTTGGTGGCACTTAAGAGTATACCTAATTTCATAGGTGAAGGGTAGACAACTACTTTTGAGCACATAAGAGATGTGACCACCATCTGCAACATACACAACATAACCCAAGAGGATGTGGCCATAAAATTATTAGCAGCCTCTCTAAAAGGTAAGGCTCTTGAGTGGTTTAGAACTCTAACTGTTGGTTCCATTACTTCATGGGATGAGTTAGGGGATGCATTAAGTAAGCATTTTGAGGATAAATCAGAAAACTTGTCTCTAGTTGAGTAGCTAACAACTATTAAGAGAGACCCTCAAGAGAAAATGACAGATTACAATAGTAGATTCCTTAAAACATGGAATAGAATTCCAATCTCTGTGAGACCATTAACTGACCATGCTTTCCTTTACTACTTACAAAGTTTGAATGGTCAAATTTCTATCATGATCCAGTCTATGGGTGGTACTTCTTTACCCCAGGCCTTTGACATAGCTATCAGGGCTGAAAATTGTTTAATCCAAGCATGCATGATTGCTAGAAGGTCTCCAATGCCCATTTTTCCTAGCCTTCAACCCATTGCACCTACCCAAGTACCCCCTTTTACCCCTATTCCCACCATATTAGCACCTCAGTCCAGTACTAGTGGTCAAGAACTAACATCTAGTTTCTCTCAAGAGCTACAAGAAATAAAGAACAACCAACAAAGTAGTCAGCAAGAAATGACAAACTTGTTGTAGACCTTGACTAAGGAGGTCACAAATCTAAAGAAGCAAGGTCAAGGAATCAAACCACCATTTTAGCCACAAGGCCAAGGTCCTCATCAACAATATCAAAATCAAAGATAGCCTTATCAACAAAATAGGCCACCATACCAAGGAGGCTATCAAGGACAAAGAGAAAGTTTTAATTAGAGACCATTCCAACCATACAACCCTGCACCTCTCAATTCTACAAATCCGGTGAGGGATATGGTTCCTAGTCAAAATAATATGGCCATGGAGAATGAATGGTGTTTCCCTTGTAATCAGCCTCATAATCAGGCTACATGTTCAAATGGATGGATGAACCAAGCTCTAATGGTTCAGAATGCCTCCCAAGCTCAATCTGAGGCTTCATCTAGTGGGTCAATGCCTCAACAAGAATCACAAGAGAATGAGATTGCTCTCTTTAATTGGGAACAACTAGACTTCAATGGAGTCAATGATGAAGTTTCTTTTGTTGCCTATACAAGAGCAAAAAGAAGAGCTCAAGACATGGAGAGAGAAGATTCCAATGCTGAGGCCACCACATCTACAGAGCCACTGCAGCAAGCCACTCCCATCACACCTAAGGAGGTTCCTGTCATTGCAAGTAAAGAAGGCCAACATTCCAAAGAGGTAGAGCCCATCATAATGAAAACACAATAGAGAGTACATAATGTGACACCTTTTAATATTGTAGACAACATGAAGAAGGTGAATGTCACCATGTCCATGTGGGACTCTTTGGCTCTTCCAGGGAAGACTGAAATTTTGAAGAAGGCCATGATAGAAGTAGCCACTTCTCAACCTACAAAAGAAGCTACAAAGCTAGTGTTGGTTAACACTGATCAAGAAAGGGAGGCTCTAGGTAGCACCTCCAAAGGAAATGCCACACAAGGTAGGAATTCAAAGCCACCTCCCTTTTATGTATCTCTAATTATTGGAAAATCTTTAGTACATAATTATATGGTAGATAGTGGAGCTACTAGCACTATAATTCCCAAGAAAGTAGCTAGCCAATTAGGACTGAAGTATGAACCCTTCCAAAAGAAGGTTACCCAACTTGATGGATCCTCAGTCAATACTATAGGTGTGGCTAAGGATACCAGTCTAATCCTTCATGCTAGTCCTAATTTTTCAATCCTCCTTGATATATATATCATAGATCTCCCTGCATTATTTTCTATATGTCTTTCAAGGGAGTTTACAACTAAGATAGGAGGTTACCTATCTTCTGACTAGTCTCACATGCTATTTCATACAAGGTATGGGACCAAGGTCACCATCAAGTTAGAACCATTAGTAGCACACCACATAGAACCTTATGTGTCCAATACCATCAATGTAAACTGCCATATATTTGATGACAGTGACTTCCAAACTATCAATGAAGCAAGCACAAAGATAGAGAGTATCCCTGATATTCTTCTAGATGAAATAGCTTCAAAGGCCTAGTAAAATCTTGTTTGGGATTTTGGTTTGGGATGTTATTTAATACAAGAGAGTGGAGCCATGGAACCAAGCCTTCTCAATGAGGGTATTGATTCAGAGGATCAGAACAATCATGTTTGGGAACTATTTTTTGATGGGGCTAGAAGTAGACATGGTTCTAGTGGTGGTGTCATGCTAGTGTCCCCAAAAGGAGAAAGGAATTATACTACCTTTACATTCAGTTTCTCTTGCACTAGCAATACTACAGAGTATGAAAGTCTAGTCAATGGACTAGATTGGGCTAGAAAAGGCGGGCTTAAGGCCTTAAAAGTTTATGGTGACAATGAATTAGTTGTCAGCCAGGTAAGAGGGATAAGTGCAACCAAAAATGACACTTTGAAGACATATAAGCATAGATTTTGGGATTCAATTGAAGATTTTTATGCTTTCAATATTGTTGCCATCCCTAGAAAGTTAAATCAAAATGCAGATAGGTTAGCTGCTATTGGATCCCAATATGACATAATAGCATTTCAAAAGAAAATGATCAATAGCATATCAAAGTGATTATCAGACCATCTACTCCAGATAATGATGTTAATTGGTAGGTGTTTGACAATGATGAACAAATTTTGTAGTTCTTGTTTGAAGAAGATGTCTTTTCAAGGCATAATCAAGATAAGCTATCACAAAACTATGGTGATCAAGTGATACAACTAAAGTCCAATAACATGCCTAGAGGTCTTGTTACCTTAGAGACTATCTTCAACAAGGATGATGAAGTTAAGAAGAACAAAGCTAGCCTGGTAGTCCAACAAGAACATTGTGTTGAACTAGAGTTGGAACCAAGTAAGAGTCTACAATTTGGAAAAGTGAACACTGAATTTGAAAAGAAAGCTTACACTCAGTTATTCAAAGAATTTAGTGATGTTTTTGCATGGCAATATGAAGACCTCAAAGGTTTTGATCCATCCCTTTCTCAACACACCATTGAGTTAGAACCTAATGCCAAACTGGTGAAGCAAAAGCAAAGGCCTGTTAATCCCAAGCTTGAGCCACTTATGCATAAATAAGTACTCAAACTAATAGAAAGTGGTATCATCTACCCCATCAAGCATACTAGTTAGGTTTCCAACCTTGTTCCAGTCAGGAAGAAGAATGGGGAATTGAGGTTATGTGTTGACTTCAGGGATCTTAATAGGGTTTTATTAAAGGACCACCATCCACTACCTTCTATGGAACAAATCTTACAATGTGTCTCTGGATCTGAGAGATTTTCATTATTGGATGGCTATTTAGGATACAATTAGATCTTAGTAAATAAAGAGGATCAATACAAGACTGCATTTACAACCAAGTGGGTAACCATGACTTATCAAAAGATGCCCTTTGGTTTGTCAAATGTAGGAGCTACATTTCAAAAGGAAATGGATATGGCCTTTAAAAGCCTCATGTATAGGTTTGTGTTGGTCTACTTGGATGACATAATTGTCTATTCAAAGTATGTAGTAGATCACATCAAACATTTGAGGAAGATCTTTGAAAGGTGTAGAGAATTTGGGATATCTCTTAATCCCAAGAAATGTGTGTTTGCAGTTCATGAAGGAAAACTATTGGGATATGTAGTATCCAAAGAAGGAATTATAGTGGATCCTGAGAGAATTGTAGCTATTCTAGAGCTACCCCTACCACATCACAAGAAAGGTCTCCAATCTTTCATAGGAAATATTAATTTTGTTAGGAGATTCTTGCCTAACATTGCAAATTTATTAAAGCCTTTGACAACCATGTTAAAGAAGAGTTCAGCTTTTAGTTGGACCAAAGAAGGGAGAGTTAATTTCCAGGCTATCAAAGAGGCCTTAACAGAAGCCCCTGCTCTCTTGAACCCAAATTTCAATAAGTATTTTATCCTTTATGCTTATGGAGGTCATGATGCCATATCTGCAATGTTGACCCAAGAAAATCTAGATGGATTGGAGTAGCCTATTGCTTTCTTTAGCAAAGGTTTAGAAGAGTATCAACAAAGATACTCTTTTGTAGAAAAACATGCACTTGCTATGGTGAAGAGCCTTAAAATTTTTAGATATCTATTGACCCATAGCAAGGTACACTTAAAAGTTACTCATCCAAGTGTCAAAGATTTTTTTCTTTCCAAGGACTGAAATGAGAAAAGAGCTGGTTGGATCACTAAGGTGATGGAATATGACATTGATATTTAGACTACCAAGCTAGTTAGAGAAAGAGGTCTTTGTGAGCATTTAGCAGGGGATGAAATTTCAAAGAAATTAGAACAAGTGGATGCATCTTTGGTGGTGCATTCTATAGAAGAACAAGATAAGGCAACAAGTTGGTTGGCTAACATGATCAATTATTTGAAGATAGGGCAATGCCCTGTAGGCCTAGATTCAGAAAAAAGAAGATATTATAGGTTACAATCTATTCCTTTTGTGCTGATAAATGAGGTTCTTTTTAGAAAGGATCACAATGGTGTCCTATAGATTCAGAAAAGATAGCTGATGTCCTATTTGAATTTCATGATGGACCTTCTAGAGGTCACTTTTCTCCTAGGACTACTACTTTTAAAATCATGAGGGTTGGATACTATTGGCCATCTATCTTTAAGGATAGTCATAATTATGTGAGAAAATTCATCAAGTGTTCCATGTTTGTAGGAAAAGAAAAGCTTGCAGCCTTGCCCCTACAGCCAATTAGAATAGAGCAACCCTTCATGAAGTGGGGTGTAGACTTAATTGGTATGATCAACCCCCCATCTAGTGTAGGACATAAATGGATAATCATTGCAATAGATTACTTCACCAAATGGACAGAGGCAGTTTCCTTAAGAGAAGCCAATGAGAGTGTTGTCCTAAGCTTTTATGATGACTTAATTCATAGGTTTGGCACTCCTAATTCCATAATTTTAGATAATGCCTTAGCATTCATAGTCCTCAAAGTCTCAGAGTGGGTAGTCAAGAATGGCATCTATATGAATACCAATTCTAACTACTACCCTCAAGGCAATGGCTTGGCAGAATCCACCAATAACAACTTGATTAGGATAATCAAGAAAACCCTGCAGGAAAATCAGAGAGATTGGCATACTAAGTTGAGGGTTACATTGTGGTTAGATAGAATTACCCCAAAGAAAATCATTGGTAATTCTCCTTATGTGCTAGTGTATGGAAGAGAGGCTAAGTTGTCCATTTCAACTAAATTACCAGCTTTGGACCTAGCTACTCAGTATGCCCTATTTGATGAAGGAGATCTCTTGTAGATCAGGTATGCTCAGTTGATGGAATTAGAAAAAATAAGAGACAAATCAATGTAGGATATGGAATTCCATAAAATCCAAACAAAGAAAAGCTTTGATAGAAGAGCCAGAGTTAGAGACTTCAAGGTTGGAGACATAGTCCTCAAGTGGGAGGAGTTCAGGTCTAGACCTAGCAGGCACACAAAATTTGACTCCTTTTGGGGTGGACCATTTGTAATCACAAAATGTAAGGGCTCCAATGTTTTTCAACTAAAAAATATGGAGGGAGTGCCCTTACCTATCCCTGTGAATGGTTTCCACTTGAAGCCCTACTTTGAGGTCAACCCCTCTCTGTAAATCTTGTAAAAAGTTTCCCTATTTTCTTTCCTTGCTTTCTAGTTTAGTTTCCTACTTTTCAAGAAGTTCTCTAAGTGCAGTTCCAGTTCTACCTCTCTGAGAGATTTTTGAGTTTTGATGACCCCATGCCCAATGGATTGTCAAGGTCACTGGTTTTCCATGTCTAGCAGGTTGACATCTAGCAGAAATCACCAAAATGTTACCCAAATTTTCATATCCATACAAATTTGGCAAAAAACCATCCCTAGGCCTCTATTTTTATCTTGTCAAACCCCCCAAAAAATTTTATGAGTCTACCTCTTTTCCCCTGGTCTCTGCAATATCTTTTAGGTCTCTGGCTAGTAAAAAACCCTTAGAAAATTTCATAAACTAGTCGTTACCCTACAAAACCCTTTGGCCGCATTATATTTTTATGTTACTTTATTACCAATTACTTAAGTTCTCATATTTGCATGTGCACAAAATAATCCTTCAGTCGCCAAGTCTCTGATTCCCAGCGGTTAACCCCTTAACATTTAGTGATCCCGTGAGCAGTTACCATTTTGGTTGGCAGTCTCAAATCGGTGGCTAGGTCAAGATTCTAGATCTGATGGTTGTTGCATGATCTCAAGGCCCCAGAAGATTCCATGAGGTCTCACAATGATCATCGATCTTCTTTCCTGTAGAGTTTACCTTGTCAGTGGGACCATTTCCACCTCATCTTATTTGGCAGCTCCTAATTTGTCAGTGGTGTCTGATTCGGCAGCTTGTCAGTGGGGCCATCTTCTTTGGTGGGTTTAAGTTTTGACTTAATCATGTGGTGGCCATTATACCGGTAGCTCAAGATGCACATGTTTTATCATCATGGTATGGTGACAGCCATAGATCATTCTCCATCACCTGGCATCTGTCAGTGGGTCCTGTCTCAGAGACAGATGCTATGTGTATCTCAGTTGTCAGTTTCTCATTGGTTGGCTAGTGTGCAACATGGAGATGTGTCAGTGGGACTGCCCCCTTTTAGTATTCAAAAGCTTTGACATTTGCAGAGGATTGATGTCTAGCATATGTTCACAAGGAATTGTGTCAGGGCTTGCAATCATGAGATAGTTATGGATCTTGCTTTATCTCTTGGCTCTGTCAGGTGGGTCC
Organism: Chamaecyparis obtusa; assembly: GCA_027943335.1. NCBI lineage: Eukaryota > Viridiplantae > Streptophyta > Pinopsida > Cupressales > Cupressaceae > Chamaecyparis > Chamaecyparis obtusa. Next base: position 43,440 of record BSBK01005647.1, on the reverse strand, counting down.
AATGTCAGTAGGTATGTAACGTGTATCTGAAATAGTGTAGTTTGATTGGTTGTTTGGTAGGCTACATGGTGGTTGTTAGTGGGACCATGGGGTCAAGGGTTTCTAAGAAGTTAAAGCATGAAAAGATCTTGCAACTATCATTATACCATGGGTCCAAAGAGCTCGATCGTTATCATAGCAGTATAGCAACAACCATTCGATGGTGTTCTCAAGGACATGGGTCCAAGGTCTATTAGAGATGTTGACTTGTTCGCTTGTGTTTGGTTGTTGACTTCCATGGTGGTGGTTGACTTGTCAAAAGGGTTTTAAATTATTTTAAAAGGTGCATCTGGGCCATTCATCTACTAGGAAGATTTCGCATCGACGGTGATGTTTTAAATGACCCAACTAGCCGTTGATATTCAAATTTAAATATTTCTCTGCGAAGGCTTAGCTAGGGTTTTCATTTTGAGGCCATGCATGAAAAATGGGCAGCTAGAATTAAATTCCTCAAGATAGTGAAGGTTGAGGGGATGATAATAGATGATCTGATCATCCATGCCATAGATTTTATAGAGTACCATGATGTGTTGAAGCTTTAATGAGCTTGGTGCCACCTTTTGTAGTGTTAATCTTTTTTAAACCTAGATATTAGACTAGGATCAAACTGTGAGCATTCATGGCCTGGTGGAGTTGTAGGTGGGTAGATGGATCAAGGTTGATATGTCTACAGGTGGGCTCAGTACCAGGAAAAATACACAAGGAAGAGATTTGATTTGATCACAAACTGGTCTCAGAGATTTGATGATGGTAATCAGTGTACCATTAGGGTTTGATATTTTATTACAGATTTATGTAACCCTAGTTAGGTTTTTATCCTACTTGTGTGCAATTGAGTGTGTATATATTGTATTTTGGAGCCTTAGTGCTTGGAGTTGACATTTTGTAAAGAGAAAAAATATCTTTTCTTAGAAGGCTATCTAAGACATTTTGTTTTGTCCTCTAGTTTTCTATGTTTTGTAACCTCCCATTGAGGATTCAAATATTGTAGAGGTACTTTGTGACAATTCTTTATGTTCTTATGCTTCCTTGCTTGTATTCTCTCCTATTGAATATAAGTATATGATGTTTCTCAATGATATCTTAGGGTTTTTTATCATTCTTTCTTTCTACAATTCATGTGTATTATTATGAATGATTTTATGTGAATGCTTTTGTGGGTATACTACAACCCCTAAACAATCTTGTCTCATTCCTATACCTAGTTGCAGAGGTGAATGTTTGTTTGCAGGTCATAGATTGTTGTCTACCCCAAGGAGTGTAATTATTTGTGAAAGGATCTCTTTCTTTCCCTAAATACCCTCTTTGTTTGTAGACCCCTCCTATGAAATACTTATGCAAGCCTATTCAGTAATTTGTGACCTTCTAGACCTAAGTCTCTCATTGATTCCATCCTACATACTGAGATCCAAACCCTAGTTTTGGTGCATCACCTAGTAGGTAGTTTGCTTTTAGTCAGTTCCATTTTCAAGCATTCCTTCTATCCCTTTGCTTCAAAAGTTTTACTTTTCATGTCTAGAAGAAAATTAAGGTGATTATCCAAGAGGAACCAACCTAGAGCCTAGAGGTCACATCTTAGTTAGCATAGGTCCCACACCTAGAGATGATTTCCATGTTATAGTAGGTTATCAAGACTATGAGAGCTTGAGACAAAGGTGCAAACTTAGTGTATAATAGGATCAATAAGATCCAAGAATTTAATATTGATATCCAGATTACAAAGTTTGTAAGACGCTTAGGTCTTGCAAAATTAATGGCACAAAGCAATTTGATTGCAAATCATATAAATGTGTTAGAAGAAGAACAAAGGCCATATGTTTGTGATATGGATTATTGTGATTGGTACAAAGATGTCATTGGTTACTTGCAGAAATTGGTCCTTCCCCCTGAGATGGATGAAAATAGAAGGAGAACTATCAAGTTGGAATCTGCAAGGTATGCCATCATACATGGTGAGTTGTGGTGGAGAAGCAATGGAGTATTTCTAAAGTGCATAGATCATAAGATGTCTAAAGCTCTGTTAAAGGAGATGCACCAAGGTGTGTGTGGAGGACACTATATGGAAAAGACCACAGCTCACAAGATCCTTAGGTCTAGATTTTGTTGGCCTATAGTTTTTAGGGATGCACACTAGTTTGTAAGAAAATGTGATGCATGTCAAAGATTTTCTGGAAAGTTGAAATTTAAAGGAAATTTTCCACTCTAACCTATTATAGTTCAGGTTCCTTTCCAAAAGTTGGGTATTGACTTTATTGGATAAATTCCCAACAAGTCTAGTCGTGGACATTCTTACATACTAGAGGCAATAGACTATTTTACCAAGTGGGTTGAAGCTATCCCTACTAGAAAGGCTACCAGCAAAGTGGTGGTAGACTTTGTGATGCAGAACATCCTTACTAGATTTGGTTTCCTAGAGGTAATTGTGGTTGATAATGCAATGTGTTTTAAATCACATGAATTTAGTGATTTTGGTCAGCAATATGGGATACACATTTCATTTTCTTCCCCATATCATCCACAAGGAAATGCTCAGGCTAAGTCCAGTAACAAAAGTCTAATTAAGATTTTCAAGAGAGCGTTGGACAAGAATAAGAAAGCCTAGGACTCAAAGTTATGGTGGGCATTATGGGCTGACAAGGTAACTATTAAGAAGGCCATAGGTTGTGCTCCATTTGATTTGGTGTATGGAATTAGTGCTAGATTGCCTCAAAATAATCTATTGCAGATGTATAAGTTCATCGAGGCATATGATGAAGATTTGAATGATGAGATGAGAGTAAGAATGGATGAATTGATCCAATTGGAGGAGGTAAGGAGAGATGCACATGAAAGAAATGAGACATTGCAGAAACAATGTAAGAATTTGTTTGATAGAAGGGCTACTCAAAGGAGTTTTGAAGTTGATGACCTTGTCTTGATGTGGAATGCAAGGTTAGAAGGTAAGGGGAAGCATGGAAAATTTCATCCAATTTGGTTGGGCCCTTATCTTATTGAAAGCAAATGAGGGACAGATTCTTATGTCCTAAAGGATTTAACTAGTGGTACTTTGGAATTGCTTGTTCATGGATAATTCCTAAAATTTTACTTCTCTTGAAGTATCTTTTCCATGAGTAGTAGTCTAGGTTTTCCCCTATACAGTCATCTATTTTTGCTTTTTTGGTCAAAATTTTGAGTTGGTCTACTCCTCCATGAGATTCTAGCTTGCTCGTTGTATCTGTAGGAGATACATGTCCTCGAGTATGAGCCACTGTTAGCACTGGTAAATTTTTTCATGGCTGCATCCCCTTTTTCCTGGCCTCTACATCCTTTTTCCTGGTCTCTGGTATAAACCCTAGGTGAAAATTTTGATTACTAGCCATTGTAGTGAAAAAGCCCTAAATGCCCTGACCTTGTTCTAATTTCATGTTACATTATTCAGGCCACTTAAAGTCTTATAATGCATATGCTAATTGTTAACTCTTTGTTGCATGATCACATGAACCTTTTTCATGTTATGTGATCTTGCGACTAAAGGTTTTCAGGCCCCTTTTAATATTTACCGATTAGCCTAAGTTTCCCTAGTTAATCTTTCCTAAGGTTACAGGCCTAGTGGTGCTTTAATTTTCCCTAAGTCAGTGTTTTAATTATTTCCTAATGTTCCAGCTTAGTCTTTCCTAGGCCTAGCTCTCTGATGGCATCTCAATTCAATAGTGGTCATTAAAGCACAAAGGATTTGTCAGAGCTATGTGATGTTAAGATGGCTGTTGATCTTACTTTATGACATGACACTTCAAACTATGGGTCCAAGGTGACACGTATGCACAAATGGTGGCCTATGATTGGTCAATGTATTAACACATTGGTAGTTGCTAGTGGGACTTGATTTTTTGACACTCAGAGGGTCTTGACATTTTTAGTTGATAAACAATAGGCATAAGTTCTCATGAGATTTGTCAGAGCTTTGAGATCTTACGCTAGCCATCGATGTTACTTTATTCTCAGGAGGTAGTATAAATGTGGGTTTAATTGCCAAATGGTTTTTATGTGCCACGGTGTGCTGATTTGTCATTATCTGATTGGTCCATGTTGTGTGATTGGGCATGTTGTCAGTGGGGCCAGGTTTTTCAAGGTTCAGTGGGTTCTGACACTTGAAGAGCATCGATGGTCGACATGTAATCTGATAGGTTTTTTCTAACACATGTGAACTTAAGATGGTCGTTGATCTCTTTCAGTGTCAAAAGGTTGTCAGAGCAGGGTAAGATTCTCAATCTGATGGTTGTCTTATAATCTGATGGAATCTTTGAGGTCTATGAACTTTTGGGACAACCGTCGATCTTCTTTGTGGGCCTAGTAAAGTTTCTTAGTCCTTTTGGCAGTTCTAACAAGTGTTTTCTTTGTTCGCTGGATCGCGTGATGTTTTGGCTAAAGGTCTAAGGACTTAGCGATTTGGCGAATAGTGTTCATGTAATAGCTAAATGATTTAGTAGTGCTCTTAAAGTTCTTGTGAATGGGCGAAGGTTTTTTAGTCTCGTATTTGCCAGATTATTATATAGTAAAGAACATAACCCAGGAAAAGGGAAGGCATCTAATGATCATGATATAAACCAAGATTAGATTTGAATATGGGCCGTTGATACATCGGTAAGCACCATAAAGTAGCCGTTCTCTGTAGATTCAAAAATTTGAATATTTTCTAGCAACATAAAGGACCAGAATTGAATGTTTCAACAGCCAAACTTAATAGAAATGATTTGCAGTTGTTGTGGTGTGGTCCAGTGAGTCTGATGATTATTTGTAGAGAAGTTTGTGTCTTAAAAGTATGGGTAAGCTTGCTTGAAGCATGTTGCAAGGGTCAAATCAGATGGATTTGTAGGAATTTCTTGATCTTCAGTATAGTTCCAGAAGAGTTACCATAAGTGAAGATTGAATTTAGATCTAATTGCTCAGGGTTGCCTGGTTTTCCCTCCAATGTATTAATTTTTTGATCCATTTGAATTTCTTGGTGGGTGGAAACCCTAACCCTTACCTTGGTTATCTGTAGCTTGTTGCATCCTAACTTGTGTAGGATTCCAAGATAACCAGTGGTATTTAGTGTTGAATTGATGATTTTGAAGGGGTTCCAGTTTCAAAGTTCATAATTAGTCCCTAGTTTCTCGTCCCAAGGGTTTTGTAATAATTTTGATTTAGTGTTTGTTAATGAAAGAAGAAAATTGTAGGTCTATGCTATAGTTTGCAAGTAGGGTGCCTTGTGATTCATTGTATACATAGAAGGAATTCATCATACTTAATACAAATATTTGATTCTTATCTCTCCTTTGTGTCAAGTCAAGTAAGCTTTGAGTTTTATAGCTCATTACATATGGTTTTTATGTATGTATCTTCATTCTTGAGTTCTGATCTTGGATTGGATTAAACAATGCTCTAAATGAGATATGAGTTTGCCCTTGTCTATGTAAGGATGTTTTGTAAGCAGTAAACATTAGGATAAATGTATTTATGGCTATGAATTCTCAAGTATTCCCAAATTTGTGTGTTTTTGTGTCTAAGGACTCTTGCTGAATGGATGAGGCACTGGCCTAAATGAGTATTCCTCTTGTTAAAATACACTAGTTGAAGTTATTACATCCCAAATATTGAAATCAATAACCTTTTCAAGCTTTAAGTCTTTGGTTGTGTGGTTTTGTCACCATATAGTAATGGAGAGTCAATGAATGTGAGGTCATCATTTAGTAATCTCTTACTATCAATCTGTCATTTGGACCCAGTCTTTAGTGTGTAAAATATAGTTTTCACTGGGTTAGGTGCACCTACCTTGGTTTTGTAGAGCTAGAAGTGAAGAGGGTAGTCTTGTCCTTATAGTTGGTCTAGTTGCCCTAAGATCCATATACATTTTGGAATTAACCAATCCTAAAATCAACCTAAGGGTATATTGGTAGCCTAAGAGCATAAGCATCCATTTTGAACACCAACAGGTTCTAATGTGTCAAAAGAGGTCATGGGGACCTCCTATGAGTCTTAGTGCATGATAAGGCATACTAGGACCCCTAAGAAGTCCTCATGACCCCTTTTGAAACATTTGAATGAACAATTGTGTCCAAAGGGGTCATAGGATGTCTTAGGACACACTTGAGCATTCCAATCTATCAATAGGGGTCATGGGGACTTCCTAAGGGTCCTAACGCATGGTAAGGTGTACTAGTACCCCTAGGAAGTCCCCATGACCCCTTTTGACATATTAGAATTCTCAACTATGTCATAAAGAGTCATACGACCCCTTGGGACACACTTGAGTGTTGAAATGTGTCAAAAGGGGTCATGAAGACTTCCTAAGGGTCCTAACATGTGATAAGGCATACTAGGACCCCTAGCAAGTCCCCATGACCCATTTTGACAAAATAGAAGTCTCAAGTGTGTCATAAGGGGTCATATACTTAAGAGTTCTAATATGTTGAAAGGGGTCACGAGGACTTCCTATGGGTCCTAGTATGCCTTATCACATGTTACAACCCCTAGGAAGTCTTCATGAGCTCTTTTGACACATTTCAACACTCAAGTTTTTCCCAAGGGGTTGTATGACCCATTATGACATACTTGAGATTTATAATATGTCAAAAGGCGTCATAGTGACTTCCTAGAGGTCCTAACATGTGGTAAGGCATACTAGGACCCCTATGAAGTCCCCATGCCCCCTTTTGACACATTTCAACACTCAAGTGTGTCCCAAGGGGTTCTATGACCCCTTAGGAAACACTTGAGTGTTCTAATGTGTCAAAAGGGGTCATGGGCACTTCCTAGGGGTCCTAGTACGCCTTAACACATGTTAGGACTCCTAGGAAATCTCGATGACCCCTTTTGACACATTTCAACACTCAAATGTGTCCCAAGAGGTTGTATGACCCCTTCAAACACACTTGAGAGTTCTAATGTGTTGAAAGGGTTCATGGGGACTTCCTAGGGATCCTAACATGTTATAAGGCCTACTAGGACCCCAAGGGAGTTTCCATAACCTCTTTTGACACATTTCAACACTCAAGTGTAGTGTAGGGCACCTACCATCTACGGGATACTTGCTGTTGGTATTTCAAGTTTTTATTTTGGTTTGGTTTGTAATAAGCTAAACCATCCATTTCTTATGTACTAGTGAGGTGTGGGAACAAGGATCTTTTGGTATTACTATAAACCTAAGAACCTTTAGTTTTCAAAAAGACCATGTATAGGCTTAATTTACTATTACTGTCTTGTTTAGGAATGTTGGTTTTACAATTTAGTTCTCAATCATTTGGACAACTTTTACATATTGTAAATGTTACTAGGAAAAATATGGAATGTAATTAGCAAACAAACAGTTCAACAGTCATAACCAACCTTTCGGTGGTTATGACTGTTGCAGCACTTCTATTTAGAAGTGGCAAGAGTAGGAACTGAGGACAAGGAAGACAACATGGGAATAATAGAAAGCTTGGAGATTTTGGTATCCTTTGTGTCATTTTGTTATCACTAAACAATTTATTGTAGATTTCTACAGAGTTCTCAGTGTGCAATGTTTCGAAAGGAAGATTGAATCAATAAAGAATACCATTATTTTGAATCCTCTTGTAAATACTCTGCACATGTTATATTGGTTTGGGTATTCATTGTTTGTGTTAAGGTTTTCAGCTAGGATTGAATTCTAAAAATGTTATGTTACTTACATTCTCGTAAATGGTATTGAACCACTCTTTGAGGAATGTAAGATCCTTTTATACATTTGAAGACTCCAAATAACTCCATCCTGTACCTATATGCCCATGCCCGTGAGATGATGCCCTAGGCTAATTATGTTATGTATTTAGCCAGTGATTTTGGGGATCGGGTAGCAGTGACCTCGGGCAGATTGATGGAGTCAGGACTGTGAACAAATCCAAGCCTGCAACAATTAGGTTAGATGCCCAGGAATTTTCTAGATAACACAAACCCATTTCTTGATCATTGACATCGAATCCCAGTCTGAATAGGCCACTTAGTCTGGAGAGCTTGGTGTTGAGTTGGGGATGCTGGAGTGTGGTTGTGGACAATCTTTTGGGAAGTTTAATAAAGGAAAGAATAGGTAAAGGAAACCCCTTTGAACTGTCTTGATTTCATCATCTAATCTTTGTGTTGTAATATTGATAGAAAATAGACCGAATAGAAATTGAAGTCTGATTCTTACTCATTGGAGATTTTGATGATAGGAAGTTTGTTTGAAAAGCTTCCTGAAGTTGTGTCTACCAGTTTGTGACTCTTGGAATGAGTCAGGAATAGTAAGGACTAGAAGTCTCAGTTGGTGGATTTGGGGAAGTTGAATCCTAAGGGTGAAATTGAAACTTGAATCGTTGAGGAGTCTAGATTGCCTAGACACTTTCATTTGTAAATTAATTGTAGAGACTATCATTTGTTGATGAATCAGTCACTCCTTTGAGTGTTTCAATTTGCTAAGAGATAAGTGGGTGTATAAATTGAAACCTTCTATTGTGTAACTCTTCATTAAGTGGTATCAGAGCCACTAAGGCCCTGATTTGGAAAAGAAGACAACATGTCTGACAGAGGAGAAGACCAAGAGAGAGAGATCCCTTTGCAGATCACCAATGTTGAATTGGCAAAACTAATAAAGGAATAGATGGAAGAGAGTAGAGCTATTAGATAGGAAAATAGATCCATGAAGAGGGGGATAGACAAACTTAAAACCAAAGCTAAGAGAGGGGATAATGAAGAGTCTGAAGAGGAAGAAGAAGAAGCATTAGATGAAGACAACATCCCTACGGATTAGAGACCCCTCCTAGCAGCACTTGAAAGGGTTGGGAAGAAAGGTGAAGTAAAGCTACCTATATTCCAAGGGAAACTAGACCCTGATGAATGTATAGACTGGTTAGAGGCACTGGATAGCTATTTTGAATGTGAAGCAATCCCTATTAACCAAAGGATCAAGATTGCTAAAGAAAAACTCAAAGGCCCTACCTTGAGTTGGTGGAACTTCTTGCAAGGAGAAAGGGTGGATGAAGGCGAGGAGTATATTTCTACATGGAAGAGAATGAGGATAGAAATTAGGAAATAGTTTGTGCCTGAACACTATGAGGTGATGATCCATCGGAGATTGCAGAACCTCAAATAGAGGGATATGGATGTAACTACTTACACCCAAGAGTTTCACAACCTGACTCCTAGGGCCAAAGTTTATGAAACTAATAAGAAAAAGTTAGCAAGATATGTGAATGGTTTGAAGTATAGTATTTAGGATGAATTGACCCTAATCACCTTGGCATCAGTACATCAATGCTATAACTTGGCCCTCAAAATTAAGGATAAACACAAGAGGAGAGGTGAGCATCATAGTATAGGAAGAGGAAATAACCAAAGATGAAGGGGCAGGTTCATAAGTAGAGGCCCTTCTCCTAATCATCAAGGAGAAAATAGAAATCAGAGGAATGAATCTTAAGTAGGTCACAAAGGTTCTTCTACAATAAGAAGACCACATGGAGGAGGAAGATCCGGTGGTAGAGGGACAAGTGTCTTCATAGGAAGGTGCTTTACCTATAACCAAGTGGGACATCAGTCTTTCAGATGCCTTGAGAAAGCCAATCAGGATCAAGGGGATAGAAGAGTGAAATTAGCCCAAGATGAGGATTGTCAAAGTACTTCTTCATACCACACCATAGCTTCTTCTTCCAAGCAAGCTAGACAAGAATTTGTAGTGTACTTGATGTCCAATTGATCACTCCTAATGCCACCTAACCAAGAGAACCCCCAAAGAAAAGTTATCTTCAAAATTTCCTGCAAGGTAAGAGGGAAGGTATGCAAAGTAATAGTAGATTCTGGTTCTACTAAAAACTTAGCATTAGTTGAAATGGTGGATAAACTTGGCTTAAAATGAATACCGCACCCTAGGCCTTATAAAGTCTCTTGGTTAAGCAAAGAACAATAGAATGTAATCAGTGAATAATGTTGGGTAGATTTTCAGATTGGGGAATATAGAGACAAGTTTATTTGTGATATTGTAACCATGGACACTTTTCATCTCCTTTTAGGGAGACCTTGGAAATTTGACACCAAGGCCCAGCATGATGGGGAAGCAAATGTCTACACCTTGACCAAGGGTGGGGATACTTATACCATGACACCACTGTTAGAAGACATTAAGGACAAAGCTGTACATAACACTGTTTTAATGGTTGGAGAGAAAGAATTTCTCAAAGGTCTTAAGGAAGACAAGGTACCCTATTTTGCCTTAGTGGTCAAGCCTAAGGAAACAAAAACTAGAAAGGGAGTAGAAACTAAGGAAACCTTGAACAATGTTGGTCCTAAAGAAGTAGCAGACTTGCTAAACCAGTATGAAGGTATCATTGTAGACATTGAGAAGGATACTATACCACCCATTAGAGAAATAAGCCATTGCATAGACCTTGTGTAATGCCCACCCTAGCATCTTCCTATGTTAGATTGAAAAGACTATTTCTTTGACACTTTGGGTTTTATGATGGACTATGATTATTATTTAGTTAGCATTTTATGAGACATTTGAGCATATATATTTGGTTACTGTAGTTTATTTGGAAATATTAAGTGAGTTATAATTTAATGGTGAATGGCTAGAAATGAACTATCAGTAAAATGTTTTATTATGAGCTAACCCTACTAACCCTATTATGGTTTAATGTTCACTAGTTGATGTGAGTGTTGGATGAGGAGAGGCAGTCGTAGTTACTCCCATGGGAGACCCACACGATGTCACACTCTCCCTCCTTGTTTGCCACTATCTATTTATAATTATATATTTGTATATGCATATCAGTTGGTGATGTAGGATGCAGGTACCAGGCATCATCTCCACCTAGCTACATAGGTCTGAGTGTGCCTTCAAAATCCTCAAACTGTTGATGTGTGGAGATTTAACCAAGTTACTCACCAGGTTACCCATGGACCTAGAATTCTATTTAGGAAGTGATCCTAGTTGGGAAGTGGAATGCAGTTTATGTTATTGACTTGATTTGATGTTGGTCTGAGTTTATGTTATGAGTTAGAATTAATCTATTTTATATGTATAATAAATAATTATGTTATAATTCTTTGTATTTTATATAGGTATGTGTATATGTGGGTGCACACGCATATATCCATGCTTATATAAATAATAATAATTGTATGTTTTCATTAATTGTGTAATTGGTATGTTATTTATAAAGTGAGTTAAATAAAGTATATTTAATAAATAAAAAGTAAAAATAATAATAATAAAAGGGAAATGGCCTTTGTAGTAAAATTGGCTATCTAGGAGGGAGTTGAACTCGAGACCTCCTAGAAGTTAGGCCACTTGTTTTCTTATTGCACTATGTGTTTTTCTTGGAAGGTATTTGTTATTATTCTTGTTATGCTTTCATTTAATAGATATTTTAATTAAATTTATTAAAAATCTTGATTAAGTCTTTATGGGAGATTATTTGATTGTTCCTCCAACCAACTATGGAAGTTGGAGAAGTTGCTTCCCATAAAGCAACTCCTCTAACCACATAGTTGGGGGATAAATATTTAAAGATTTTGTGTGCGGGAGGATGTTAATTTTTGGAAGATTCATTTTCTTTTGAGTTGTCTGTAATTAATTTCTCCATAAATTTTTGGTGAAAGTTTATGTGAGTTTGAGAGTTTTTGGATTACTGGGAGTTGATTGCCAGAGGAAGATTTCCAGAAGGATATCTACTCAAGGATTGAAGCTTTGCAAAAATTATCCAATCAAGGGAAGAGGATTCTCTACAAGACCCAAGGTAGGGTCTAAACTAGGAAGAATCTCTATTCTTCCTCTTTGTGTGTGAATGTGTTTATATATGATATGATAGTAAAACTATGTATGTTTATATAGTTTTTGTTTATGGTCATGTGGAAGGATGAGTTTATCTTATATTGAATTAAATAGGAAGTCTAGTAAGAAATAGGAAGGGTCATGAAGGTGTAGGATTGCAATGCAGTCATTTCCTTACTATTTTCCTCTTGTAGACTTCTCTATGAAATTTATGCTTTTATTTGGATTAAGTTAGTTTATAGGATCCTTAGTATTCTCCTTTTTATCTCCCTTCTTTCCAAAATATTCATGAGTGCTTCCATAATTTAGAACTGTTATTTCAAACCTTACTGGTTCATGTCAGTTTGTGTACCACCTTTCTTTCTCTAGATCTAGGATAGATTTGTTAGATAGATAGGATGGATTGATCAGTTGTTTCTGAAGGGAAACCAGGAAATCTCAAATGGGTCATGCTCAGATTAGGCAATCATAGTCCCCATAATGCCTAGTTTTACCCACAAGTTAGAATTGATAGTCGTATTCTATAGTTTTAGGTCGGTTTAGTGTTAATCGAGCTAGGTCAATTTAGTGTTAAACAAGCCAGGTTAGTTTAGTATTAACTGAGATAGGTCAGTTTAGTGTTAACCGACTAGCTTAGTATCAACTGACCAACTCAATATCAACTGACCAAACTCAGTCAACCGACCAATGCAATGTCAACTAACCAATGCAGCATTAACCGACCAATGCAGTATTAACTGACCAATGCAGTGATAACTGACCAGTCTAGTGTTAATTGACCTAGACTGTGTTAACTGATCAAGTAGTGTCAACCAAGAAAATATAGGCTTTATACAAGTATAACATTAAAGTATAAGAAATTAAGTACGTAGACTTATACTTAAATGTAGAAATTAAGTACATAAACTTATAAGTATAAGTTAATTTATACATTTAAGTATAAGTCCACGTACTTAATTTCTTATAGGTTAAGTTATACTTGTATAAAGGGTTTAGGTACCTTCTAAGATGATTGGGATAGGTTTCAAATTCATAGGAGTTAAGATACAATTTCTAATTTTGAGATTTCTTAAAAATTTAGACTTAGCCAAATTTCAGGCACATGAGAAATTTTCCTAGATTTTTGAATATGCTATGGAATGTTGTGTCAATGCATGTGGGAAGTTTTATGTTGCATCTTGTGAATTTATATACTTGGTTTTTATTAAAATCTTTTGTTCATACTTGGTTTCTGGTAGAATCCATAATGAAAGGTCAGGACTTGTTTGGGTGGCCTAAGTGCACCGGAGGGCTCCCTAGACCTATGAGATGGATCTTTTGAAAGTATTTGATGTTTCCATGGCTTGTGTGTGTGTGTGTGGGTAGGGGACTAGGTACCCTAGGTGAGTGGCTCATCATAGGTGTTGGAACACTAAAGTGGTTACTAGATGATCCTATGGGTGGGTGATTAAACAGTGATAACCTATTAATGAATCTAGGAAAAGGGGGAAAATAAAAGATAATGAAAGAAAACATGTTAATGGCCACATAGTCCTGTTGGAGTACTGGGACCATGAGTAACTGCCAAGGTGGATCTCTATTCATAAAGGGGGGACTGGGGTTACATGGTTTCTAGGGTGGATCCCAATACATAGGTTGTGTGATGAGACTCACTTAGGTGGTATCCTAGAACCTTGACCTCTATGTTATAGTATGATGATACTTTATGTTCTTTTGAGTCTTGGATTTCTTTATCTTCTGAGCCATAGATTGCTTAGGGCCTTGTGAGTATCTTGGTTCTATCTCCTAGCATGGGGGGTGGAACCTCATCAATTCCACATGGTTGGGTGGCAAAAATATTTCGAGGTCTTGTTCATGGTTCGTGACTTGGATGCATTCAAATTTATGTATTGATGTAGATATTTGTATTTTGTATTATGTATTCTTGAAAGGAAAGATGAAAAGATATTTTGTAATTCCTTTGGGCCTTTCATGTACCTATTATCGTGAGATCTATTATCAGAAAGATGTAATTGAATAGAAAATCAATGTAATTGATAGTTCTAGGCTTGTTTCAAGGGTTGTTATTTGAAAGATTAAAGTTGTAAATGTATAATGTAATGTTGAATGATCTTTCCTATCTCTCCTATGTTGTAATGGAAGAAAATGTTTATTATGCTAAGGTTAAAATGAAATTTGTAATGAATAGCTATTCAATGTGTAGGAAGGAGAAATGAACTTAGTATATCAAGTATGGAATATGATTGTAAATGAAAAGTTATTTTCTTACCCTATCTCTTAGTTCCGAAATGTGAAAGTAAAGAAAGGAAATGAATTTCAATCTGGATAAGTAATGTAAAGATGTTAGTGAATGAATTCATTAAGGGAACCTTGAGGAATGTAAATGTGAAGTAGTAATGATGTAATGTAATGAAAAAAATTTGTTAGTTGCAATTTTTGGTCATAAGACCTAATTCCTTATGGGTTCCCTGGTGGGGACGTTACACCTTGTACCCAGTTTAGTCTTGCCAAATAAAGTTTCTTATAAGCTTACTCCCGAACAAAATAAAGAAATGGCTAGGAAAATACAAGAGCTACTTGATAAAGGTTTTATAAGAAAGAGCATAAGCCCTTGTGTAGTCCTGACAGTCCTTGCACCTAAGAATAGAGGGACTTGGAGGTCGTGCACCAACTCATGGGAAAACAACAAAATAACCATAAGATACAAATTCCAAATGCCTAGAATGGAGGATCTAATGGACTCTTTAGGTGGAGCCTAGTACTTTTCCAAGGTTGACCTCAAAAGTGGATATCATCAAATTAGGATTAGAGAGGGAGACGCGTGGAAAATAGCTTTCAAAACAAATGAAGGGTTGTTTGAGTGGGTTGTCATGCCTTTTGGGTTGTCCATGTTGGAAATATTCAAGAATTAGCCAAGTTACTGAGAGGGAAGGGGTGAATCAGTAACTTCAAAATTTTCTTTCAATATCAGATGTATTAACATATAGTTCACTTTATCCTTTTGCATATAGAAAGCATGAAACATAAAAGCATTCACAACAATGACACATAGATTTGGTTACCCAGAAACCTTCCAAAAGAAAGTAAAACTGGGGTGGGGATGAAACCCACAAAGCTTTAATACTGCAATATAAAGTTGGCCGGTTAAGGCTTACATTGATCACTTCTGATGATCTGCCCTGCTAGGAGCAATAAGGATTGCTAAATCCACCTTGTTAGAGGTTTTACAAACATACAATGAAGTATGCACTCGGTTAAGAGATTTTACAAAGACTGTTAAGTCTACCCAGTTAAAGGATTTCAAGCTGATTCACCTATTAGGATGAAACAGTAGATCTTTTACTTTGCAACTGGATTGCTGAATGAGATTCGTTGATGTACTGATCACCTTCTATGATGGATAGATCTTTGCTACTTCTTATACTGCTGTAGCCCTTTGTAATTCGCTTATCTCTGCCTTTCTCTCTTTTTCATACTTCTATATTTCTTTTTTTTCACATTCATACTACTTGGTATTTGTACAACATTATTTATATACAAGTCTAAACAATTAATTACAATTACAAAGTCGGCTTGACAAATAAACATAAGTGCTACTAAATCGGCCCAAGTATGGTTACACAGTTCCTGCAAACTAATTTGGTGACTTTCTGATACTCGGCATCCACTGCATTACTCGGCATCGTCATGCACTCGGTAGAAGTGAAGGCACGGTTCATACTAACCACTCGGTAAGTTTCAAACTCGGTAAATACTTGTGACTCGGTAGACATAATGTCACTCGGTTTACACTCTCCTACTCAGTTTGCACTGTCCTGCTCAGTTTGCACTGTCCTGCTCAGTTTTCACTGTTCTGCTCGGTTTGCACTGTTCTGCTCGGTTTGCACTGTCCTGCTCAGTTTGCACTCAGGATGCAAATAAGTGTTGTCACTACTGGCAATCCTGCTTAATGCCAACAGTCCAATGCCCCGAGCACCTTTATGCGACTGATGAATTAAGTCCTAAAACCTTTTCTTAACAAGTTTATAGTTGTCTATTTGGATGATATATTGATTTTCAGCAATGATAGGGTAGAACATCTTCATCATATTGATATGGTACTCAAAAGACTTCATGAAGAGGGTTTGAAGTTAAACATTAACAAATGTTCTTTCTTGCAGGATGAACTAATTTTCTTGGGGTTTGTGATCTCTAAGGGTAGGTTGAAAATGGATCCATCTAAGGTTGATGCTATCATCAATTGGCCCACTCCCACTTTTGCAACAGAGGTAAAAAGATTTCATGGGCTATGTAGTTTTTATAGAAATTTCATAAGGAACTTTAGTGGTATTTGTACACCTATGATTAACACTATAAAAGGGGGTAGGAAGTGTGTTTTTGTCTAGACCAAAGAAGACAATGATTCTTTTGAACTTTTGAAAAAGAAAATAGTAGCACAACTAGTCCTAAACCTCCCTGATTTTCACAAGGTATTTATGGTAGAATACGATGCTAGCAACAAAGCCATTGGGGGAGTCCTTAGTCAATAAGGTAGACCTATAGCATTCTTTAGCGAAAAATTGAACGAAGCTAAACAAAAATATTCAACCTATGACTTGGAGCTCTATGCTATGGTCCAATCCCTTAGAAAATAGAGACAATACCTTCTTCCACAAGAGTTTATTGTTTATACGGATAATCATGCTTTGAGTTTCCTTAACAGGCAAGAAAAACTCCACCATAGACATGTGAAGTGGATGGAATTTTTGCAATCCTATACTTTTAGTATCAAACATAAGAAGGGAGTTTCAAACAAGGTTGCAGATGCCCTGAGTAGGAGGAATTTGACTATTCAGTCCATTACTTTGGAGAATGCAGGGATCTCAAGCATCAAAAGGTTATATGCATCTGATGAAGACTTCAAAGACATCTACTAGGTTTGCATGGAAATGTTAGACACGTATCATACTTAATTTTCTGAATATTTGATTCAAGATGGATATTTTTTTAAAGGTGGTTTACTTTGTGTGCCTAAAAGTTTGGTGAGGGAAAATATTATCAAGGAAAAACATTGTGGGAGTTTAGCAGGATACTTTGGCTTAAGCAAGACATTGGAATCAGTAAGGAGATTTTATTTTTGGCCAAAGTTGTAGACAGAAGTCAGAAGGTTTGTGGAATCATGTTTAGTTTGTCAGATGGCTAAGGGTCACACTTCAAATGCTGGTCTTTATACCCCACTACCTATTCCATCTAAGCCCTAGGATTCCATTAGTATGGATTTTGTCCTTGGCCTTCCTAGAACATAATCTAGTTTTGACAACATCTTTGTGGTTGTTGACCAGTTTTCAAAAATGGCACACTTCATACCATGTAAAACCACCCATGATGCATCACATATAAAAGGCCTATTCTTCAAAGAGGTTGTTAGGTTGCATGGTCTACCAAGGTCCATAATTTTTTATCAATATCCTAAGTTTCTTGGCCATTTTTGGTGAACTTTGTTGAAGAAACTAGGTTTAGATGTGTGTCTTTCCTCTGCACATCCTTAGTCTGATGGTCAAACTGAAGTGACAAATAGGTCCTTGGGAAACCTTCTTAGATGCTTAACTCAAGAACATGGTACTAGTTGGGACACCATCTTGGCTCAAGTATAATTTTCCTTCAACGATTTAGTCAACATGAGTACAAGGAAGAAACCTTTTGAAATCATTTATGGCAGCCATCCCAAAGGTTTGTTGGAACTCCAAGACACTGAGGATATAGAGAAGCCTAGTGCTCTGGTAGATGACTTTGTGATAGTCATGAAAGACATCCATGACCAGGTCAAGGCTCGACTCAAGTCTGCAACATAGAAGTATAAGGCACATGCTGATAAGAAAAGGAGGGAGCTACAATTCTAGGTTGGAGATTTGGTAATGGCCCATTTATGAAAGGAGAGGATGCCAAAGGTGAAGTATACTAAACTAATGATGAAAAAAGTTGGCCCATGTAGGATACTCAAGAAATGTGGTCCAAATGCTTACAAATTAGTTCTTCCACCACATATTGGTCTCTCTCCTATATTTAATGTATCTAATTTATATCCTTTCAAAGGTTCTTTAGATGATATTTTGGTTGCAAGAACTACTAACCCTCCACAGGTTGAACCTAGTCCAGCAACACTTACATTGGAGATTGAAGGCATTCTTGAGAAGAGGATAGCCAAGTAGACTAGAAGAGGTACTTACTATGAATTCTTGGTCTAGTGGAAGGGAAAACCAGTCGAAGATGCCACTTGGATGACATAATCAGCTTTGTAGAAGGCAGGCTTCAATGTTTCTGATGACCAATTCAAGAGGACTTGAGTTCTTTCTTTCTCCTGGGTAGCATGGTGTAGGGCACCTACCAACTATGGGATACTTTATGTTGGTGTTTCAAGTTTTTGTTTTGTTTTGGTTTGTAATAAGGATGGGTTCTAAACCATCCATTTCCTATGTACCCATTGTGTGCTATAAATTTTGTCACACTTCTATGAATCCTTACATGCAAGAAAACTCAAGAATGAGCCCTCACAAATTGATCCATAGCTCTCTAGGCATGGAGTGCAAGGGTTTTTAAGAATGCTCTCAGCTAGAGCTATTAAGCCTATAACCTTGCTAGTAAGCCATGCAATGGGAGATTCAAGGAAGACAAGGGCAAGAATGCCATTATCTCCAATGAAGCCAAATGTATGCAATGCAAAGAAAATCTATATGACAATGCAAGTTAATCTATTGCATAAAAGGAAATCTAAGCTAAGAATGAAGCTATGAAAATGCAAATACTATGCATGAAAATGAAATCTAACTATGAAGCAAGAAAGTCATGATGATGCAATAATGAAGACAAGAAGATAGAGTTTTGATGAAGATCCAAGATGAATGCCAACAATGCTCCAAATCTTCAAACCCTAGATGCAAGAATATCTCCAAAAGCTCCAAGATGACCTAGAAAACTTGTAGCATAACAATAGCATAAAAATTATGTGTGCAAATGAGGAAGAGAGCTCTTCTTTTATAGGAGGTGAAAAATCAATGGACCATGGAGATTAAGAGGCAAAAGATTTAATCAACGGTGGAGAAAAAAAGAAGCTTGATCCTTATGCACAAATATCGTCTAATAGGAAAATTAGAAGAATTTACTTTATGTTGAGCATTTACTTTATGTCCATGTGAGACAAAAAGTGCTTTCTTTTATTTTTTATTTTATTTTTCTTTATAAATAAGAATTAAATGCTTTATTTGTGCAACTTAGGATAAGAAGAAAAGTGGGGCTTTTTATTTAATAAAAGGGGAGGAAATTCCTTTTAATTAAATAAAGACTTAGGATAAGATGGTTAGCCCATAGAAAATAATCAAATAAATGATAGGACTAGGATTCGATCAAGAACAAGCAATTGATGATTTAGCAAATGGGGGCTAATAGTCTAAGTGACCATTTTTAGGTGTATACACCGGTCAGGTGTGGGAACAAGGATCTTTTGGTATTACTATAAACCTAAGAAGCCTTAGTTTTCAAAAAGACCAAGTATAGGCTTAATTTACTGTTAGTGTCTTGTTTAGGAATGTTGGTTCTACAATTTAGCTCTTAGTCATTTCAACAAATTTTACATATTGTAAATGTTGCTAGGAAACATATGGAATGTAATCGGCAAACAAACAGTTCAATAGTCATAACCAACCTTTCGGTGGTTATGATTGTTGCAACACTTCTATTTAGAAGTGGCAAAAGTGGGAACTAAGGACAGGGAAGACAACATGAGAATAACAGAAAACTTGGAGATTTTGCTATCCTCTGTGTCATTTTGTTATCACTAAACAGTTTATTGTAGATTTCTACAGAGTTCTTAGTGTTCAATTTTTTGAAAGGAAGATTCAATCAATAAAGAATACCATTATTTTGAATCCTCTTGTAAATACTCTGCACATGTTATATTGGTTTTGGTATTCATAGTTTGTGTTAATGTTTTCTGCTAGGATTGAATTCTAAAAATGTTCTCTTACTTACATTCCTGCAAATGGTATTGAACCACTCTTTGGGGAATGTAAGATCCTTTTATGCATTCGAAGACTCCAACGAACTCCATCTTGTACATGTATGCCTGTGCCCACAAGATGATGCCCTAGGCTAATTATGTTATGTATTTAGCCAATGAGTTTGGGGATTAGGTAGCAGTGACCTTGGGCAGATCGATGGAGTCAAGATTGTGAACAAATCGAAGCCTGCAGCAATTAGGTTAGACGCCCGGGACATGTCTGGATAACACGAACCCATTTCTTGACCATCGACATCGAATCCCAGTCTGAACTGGCCACTTAGTCTAGAGAGCTTGGTGTTGAGTTGGGGATGCCGGAGTGTCGTTATGGACAAGCTTTTGGGAAGTTTAATAGAGGAAAGAATAGGTAAAGGAAACCCCTTCGAACTATCTCAATTTCATCATCTAATGTTTGTGTTGTAATATTAATAGAAAAAAGACTGAATAGAAATTGAGGTTTGATTCTTACTCATTGGAGATTTTGATGATAGGAAGTTTGTTTGAAAAGCTTCCTGAAGTTGTGTCTACCAGTTTGTGACTCTTGGAATGAGTCAAGAATAGTAAGGATTAGAAGTCTCAGTTGGTGGATTTGAGGAAGTTGAATCCTAAGGGTGAAATTGAAACTTGAATGGTTGAGGAGTCTAAGTTGTCTAGACACTTTCATTTGTAAATTAATTATAGAGACTATCATTTGTTGATGAAGTAGTCACTCCTTTGAGTGTTTCAATTTGCTGAGAGATAAGTGGGTGTATACATTGAAACTTTTTATTGTGTAACTTTTCATTAAAGTGTGTCCCAAGGGGTCATATAATCTCTTAGGACACACTTGAGTGTTCTCATGTGTCAAATGGGGTCGTAGGGAATTCCTAGGGGCCCTGGAATGCCTTATCACATGTTAGGACCCCTAGGAAGTACCAATCACCAATTTTGACACATTTCAACACTCAAGTGTGTCCCAAGGGGTCGGATGATAGCTTAGGACACACTTGAGTGTTGAAATGTGTTAAAAGGGGTCATGGGGACTTCTTAGGGGTCCTAGGACCCCTAGAAAGTTCCCATGACCCCTTTTGACACATTAGAACTCTCAAGTGTGTCCTAAAGTGTCATACAACCCCTTAGGACACACTTGAGTGTTGAAATGTGTAAAAAGGGGTCATTGGTACTTCCTAGGAGGCCTAACATGTGATAAGGTGTACTAGAACCCCTAGAAAGTCCCCATAACCTTTTTTGACACATGAGAACACTAAAGCATGTCCTAAGGGATTATAAGACCCCTTGGGACAAACTTGAGTGTTGAAATGTGTCAAAAGAAGTCATGGGGACTTCCTAGGGGTCCTAGTATGCCTTATCACATGTTAGGACCCCTAGGAAGTCCCCATGACCCCTTTCGACACATTAGAACTCTCAAGTGTATTCTAAGGAGTCATATGACCCCTTGGGACACACTTGAGTGTTGAAATGTGTCAAGAGGGGTCATCAGAACTTCCTAGGGGTCCTAACATGTGATAAGGCATACTAGGACCCCTAGGAAGTGCCCATGACCCATTTCAACACATTAGAACACTCAAGTGTATCCTAAGGAGTCATACGACCCCCTAGAACACACTTGAGTATTAAAATGTGTCAAAAGGGGTCATGAAGACTTGCTAGGGGTCCTAGTATGCCTTATCACGTGTTACCCCTAGGAACTTCCCATGACCCCTTTTGACATATTATAACTCTCAAGTATGTCATAAGGTGTCATACAACCCCTTGGGACACATTTGAGTGTTGAAATGTGTCAAAAGGGGTCATGAAGACTTCCCAGGGGTTGTAACACATGATAAGGCATACTAGGACCCCTAAGAAGTCCCTAGGACCCCTTTTGACACATTAGAATTCTCAAGTGTTACCTAAGGGGCCATACAACTCCTTGGGACATAGTTGAGTGTTGAAATGTGTCAAAAGGGATCATCGGTACTTCCTAGGGGTCCTAAAGCGTAATAAAGTCTACTAGGACCTCTAGGATATCCACATGACCCCTTTGGACATATGAAAACACTCAAGTGTGTCCTAAGGGGTCATATGACCCCTTGTGACACACTTGAGTGTTGAAATGTGTCAAAAGGAGTCATGGGGACTTTGTAGGAGTCCTAACATGTGATAAGGCATATTAGGACCCCTAGGATGTCTCCATGACCCTTTTTGACACATAAGAACACTCAAGTGTGTCCTAAGGGGTCATTCAACCCCTTGGGACACACTTAAGTGTTGAAATGTGTCAAAAGGGGTCATGAAGACTCGCTAGTAGTCCTAACATGTGATAACACATACTAGGACCCCTAAGAAGTCCCCATGACCCCTTTCGACACATTAGAACTCTCAAATGTGTCCTAAGGGGTCATACAAATCCTTGGGACACACTTGAGTGTTGAAATTTTGTAAAAGAGATCATCAGTACTTCCTAGAATTCCTAACATGTGATAAGACATATTAGGACACATGAAAACACTCAAGTGTGTCCTAAGGGGTCATATGACCCATTGGGACACACTTGAGTGTTGAAATGTGTCGAAAGGGGTCATGGGGACTTTGTAGGGGTCCTATCACATGATAAGGTGTACTAGGACCCCTAGTAAGTCCCCATGACACCTTTTGACACATAAGAACACTCAAGTGTGTCCTAATGGGTCATCTGACCCCTTGGGACATAGTTGAGTGTTGAAATCTGTCAAGAGGGGTCATGAAGACTTCCTAGGGGTCCTAACATGTGATAAGACATAATAGGACCCCTAAGAAGTCCCCATGACCCCTTTCGACACATTAGAACTCTCAAGTGTGTCCTAAGGGGTCATACAAATCCTTGGGATGTAGTTGAGTGTTGAAATGTG
Source organism: Chamaecyparis obtusa (assembly GCA_027943335.1). Lineage (NCBI taxonomy): Eukaryota > Viridiplantae > Streptophyta > Pinopsida > Cupressales > Cupressaceae > Chamaecyparis > Chamaecyparis obtusa. The sequence goes on along the minus strand of BSBK01005647.1, from coordinate 20,714 downwards.
TCAAAAGGGATCATCAGTACTTCCTAAGAGGTTCTAACGCATGATAAGGCATACTAGGACCCCTAGGAAGTCCACATGACCACTTTTGACACATAAAAACACTCAAGTGTATCATAAGGGGTCATATGACCCCTTGGGCCACACTTGAGTGTTGAAATGTGTTGAAAGGGGTCATGGGGACTTCATAGGGGTCCTAATCTGTGATAAGGCATACTAGGACCCCTCGAAAGTCTCCATGACCTCTTTTGACACATAAGAACACTCAAGTGTGTCCTAAGGGGTCATACAACCCCTTGGGACACACTTTAGTGTTCTTATTTGTCAAAAGGGGTCATGGGGACTTCTGACCCTTAGGACACACTTGAGGGTTCTTATGTGTCAAAAGGGGTCATGGAGACTTTCGAGGGGTCCTAGTACATCTTATCACGTGTTAGGACCCCTAGGACATCCCCATGACCCTTTTTGACACAATAGAACTATCAAGTGTGTCCTAAGGAGTCATCAACCCCTTGGGACACACTTGAGTGTTGAAATGTGTCAAAAGGGGTCATGGGGACTTCCTAGGGGTCCTAACGTGTGATAAGGGATACTAGAACCCATCAAAAGTGTCCATGATCCCTTTCAACACATTAGAACACTCAAGTGTGTCCTAAGGGGTCATACGACCCCTTGGGACACACTTGACTATTGAGATGTATCAAACGGGGTCATGGGGACTTCCTAGTAGTCCTAGTATGCCTTATCATGTGTTAGGACCCTTAGGAAGTCTGATGACCCCTTTTGACATATTAGAACTCTCAAGTGTGTCATAAGGGGTCATACAACCCCTTAGGACACACTTGAGTGTTGAAATGTGTCAAAAGGGGTCATGAAAACTTCCAAGGGGTCCTAACAAATGATAAGGCATACTAGGACCCCTAGGAAGTCCCCATGACCCCTTTTGACACATTAGAATGATCAAGTGTGTCCTAAGGGGTCACACGACCTCTTGTAACACACTTGAGTGTTGATATGTGTCAAAAGGGGTCATCAGTACTTTCTAGGAGTCCTAACATGTGATACGACATACGAGGATGCCTAGGAAGTCCACATGACCCCTTTTGACACATTTCAACACTCAAGTGTGTCCTAAGGGGTCATATGACCCCTTAGGACACACTTGAGTGTTGAAATGTGTCAAAAGGGGTCATGGGGACTTCATAGGGGTCCTAACATGTGATAAGGCATACTAGGACCTCTAGGAAGTCACCATGACCTTTTTGACACATAAGAACACTCAAGTGTGTCCTAAGGGGTCATACAACCCCTTAGAACACACTTGAGTGTTGAAATGTTTCAAAAGGGGTCATGGGGACTTCCTAGGGGTCCTAGTATGCCTTATCATGCGTTAGGACCCTTAGGAAGTCCCCATGACCCCTTTTGACACAATAAAACTCTCAAGTGTGTCCTAATGTGTCATATGACCCTTTGCGACACACTTGAGTGTTGAAATGTGTCAAAAGGGGTCATCGGGACTTCCTATGGGTTCTAACATGTTACAAGGTATACTAGGACCCCTAGGAAGTGCCCATGCCCCCTTTCGACACATTTCAACACTCCAGTGTGTCCTAAGGTGTCATACAACCCCTTGGGACACACTTGAGTGTTGAAATGTGTCAAAAGTGGTCATGGGGACTTCCTAGGGGTCCTAGTATGCCATATCACATGTTAGGATCCCTAGGAAGTCCCCATGACCCCATTTGACACATTAGAACTCTCAAGTGTATCACAAGGTGTCATATGACCCCTTGTGACATAGTTGAGTGTTGAAATATGTTAAAAGGAGTCATCGGGACTTCCTAGGGGTCCTAATGCATTATATAGCATACTAGGACTCGTAGGAAGTTCCGCTAACCTCTTTTGACACATCATAACACTCAAGTGCTTCCTAAGGGGTCATACGGCCCCTTGGAACAGACTTAAGTGTTGAAATGTGTCAAAAGGGGTCATTGGGACTTCCTAGGGTTTTTAATGCATGATAAGGCATACTAGGACCCATAGGAAGTCCCCATGACCCCTTCTAACACATTTTAACACTAAAGTGTGTCCGAAGGGGTCGTACGACCCCTTGGGACACAATTGAGTGCTCTAATGTGTTTTCATAGGTTACACAAGGACGTAAGGGGTCCTAGTACACTTTCTCAAGCGTTAGGACCTTAGGAACCCTCTATGACCCTTAGGAAACCTTTTGGATGCCTTATAGTGGTGTAATGAACCTATGTATTAATATGTCCTATATAATATATATTATATATATACTTTACTTAATTTTATTATATATACAACAATATTATATATATATATATATATATATATATATATATATATATATATATATATATATATATATATATATATATATATATATATATATATATATATATATATATATATATATATATATATATTACATACAATTTAAATATGAAGATATCATGTGATATATTGTAAAATACATATTAATATAATACATATAAAATAATATATAATATATGATGTATAAATATGTAACATTTAATATTAATATATATTATATAATATTTAATGTAAAATATATATTATATAATATTTAATATATAATAGATATTATGTAATATTTAATATATATAATATATAATCTAATATATAATTTTTGATATATAATATATTGAAGTATGGAGAAATTCGAGGGAGAAAGGTGTTGGAAATAAATTAAGAGGGAGAAAGGGGAGGGAAAATTTAAAATTCAAAATGTTGTCAGAATTTTCGGGTACCCAATTAGGCTCGATATTTTTTTGTGCACCAAACCTAAATGGTCAACTCTAAAAGTGTCACAAAAATGTGTTTTTCCCCTGTTTCTTTGAGTTCCAGACTTCGACCATGTAGCTTACAATTTTTTTTTCACCCGAATTTGATGAAATGCAAAGGGTATTTTAAGGAGATTATCAGCTTTCTATCGATATAATTGTTGTCAAATTTTATATTCGGTAAGTAATTATTAGTTATTTTCTAATTGAGCTACCTCTAAAGTGGTGATTTATATACTGATTGTAAAATGACTATAACTTTCAGAGGGTATAACATTTTTTAAATCTAAAACATGTGTCACATTCTATGCTTCGCCTACTATAAGGAAAAAGAAATAAAAATTGAATTTTGTAAAGTTTTGAATGAGTTAAGGTGGTCAGACACAAGAGTTTTTTTATTCTGAAAATGTTGTAGCATAAAATTCATAATTAATTATTTTTTTTGAATAAAATTACAAAAAAATATGCGTGACTTCCGGGCATGAGTCTACTACTTATATATAAAATCTTATAAAAAAATATTATCATTTGATCATGATTAAGGTGGTCAGACATACACCTACTTTTTTTTTTAAATTTTTTTTTTTTGTATTACTGCATTGAAATCTATACTTTTCACCAATTATATTAATTTTTTTTAAGAAAAGGCCTAGTAGTTTAGAAACTACATTCAATTTCTTATAGATTCTATTCTTACAATTTTTTGTTAGTAGGTTGATAGCTAGTTCAAATTTTTCGGTCAAGTTGACTAACCCTGATTTGCTGATTTTTCATTGCCACTTAAGGGCATAGTTTGGCCCCTCATGATCTTGCACATACCCTGATCCTTGTTAGAAGATCCTTAACCATGTTTAGGAGTTTCTTTACAATATATTAAGTACAGTAGACCTGGTCAAGGGTCGGACCTTGTTAGGAGTCTTTTACAATTGTCCCTATTATGGGAGAGGACACACTATTCGAGAGCACATTGTTCAAAGTGATGAAGGCTACAACCTTCTATTTAACAGATACACACTATATTTGGATCTTGGTGAACTGCGCTTTGACCTGCTGTCTAGATCAATTCGAATGAATAGCACAAGTACTTTACTTGGTCACATAGACCTTTTTCTGATGTCTCAACACTTCGCACACTCTGCTCTGCTCTGCTTAATCAACCATGAACCACACTCAAGCAATCACAAATAATTGCCTATAAATATCTTTCCTCTAAATGATATAATCAAGTCGGCTTGTTAGAATCACCTTGAAATCATATTAGAGAAACCATAACAAACTCCAATAAACATTATATCGGCTCTACTATGCATGCAACTCATTCTGGGACCTGTCCAATAAGATAAATGTAGACACACGCTACACACTGTCGACTCTACCAAAACAATTAGATCTTTCTCCTCAAGCTAAATTAACTCATGCGCTCTTAACCGAACATCAATAACACTTCTCCAAGCTTAACTCCAAGGGCGCATACCCTAAAGATAGTTTCAACTCAAGAACCAATAAAATCTCTGTAGGCTCTCCTAAATAAACACATGAAACCACTATTAGTGAATAGCAACTGCATAACTTCACTTCTACTCATCAACAGACTCTGTGTCCATAACTAAAACATCACTAACATGTCTTCAACATATATCTAAGTGCACAGGGCTCCATGATAACTTTACAGACAACCATACATAGAACACTGCCTATTACTTTGTCAGGAACATTGCTGACACTAGCTGCTATATAACTGTCTGTACTAACAGTTAACCTATGCACCCATGATATCATGCTAATATCATGTCCATGCTTCATATACTGAAAGCTTACTTCATAAGACTTCCACGCATGCTACTTTCCATATGTTGTCATCAATGACAAACATACAGTCAGTACTAGCTTGCTGGCAAATCTCCAACATGTATAACTTATAAAAATAATTAATAATCGATAGCTTTTTATTTTAAATTTATTTCAATTAAAATATTAATTACAATCTATAATAAATTAAAACTTGAATTATTGAATGTTGTAAATGATTAAAGTAGAATCTTACTATGTTAATTGTGTTTATTATTACATAGGTAAAATAAAATGACATGAAAATTACAATAACAAGATAAAAAAATTATTTAAAAATATTTTATTATACTTTTAAGATTTATTTGAAATAAAATTATTATAACATATAATTAATTTATAAATATATTTAATAAAAATAGAATAACAATTTCAATTATATTAAAAAGGTATCTAAAAGTTGCTACTAAAATATAACCTAAATATCAAAAACAAATCATTCTCGAATCAAAAGAGAACGATCATTAATCGCCACATGCATTTGACATATTTTTAAGCCAGAAAAATCTGTCACACTATTGCTAAAACTTTTAATATAGAAAAGCCTTAAAACATTTTGAGGATTTCATTCACAAGAGTGTAAGGAAGAATTCCTTAGTTGCAAGAATCTTCCGAGAAAAGAATTACATGGGCTTCCTCTCTCACATTACATGTGGTTTACATGGCTTTTAATTAATCCACACCAACCTTATGAAGGTTCCATTCCCTCTACAAACATAACAATCATCAATAACTCTTTATCTTTCGTACACCTAAAAACAGGCGAGGTTTTGCGGATTCATTCCTTCGTACACTATCAATCAGCCAGCTAATAAATTATGGCATTTAAACATGATTGATTGATTTCATCAAAGTTTTGTTTTTCTGCTGGAGTCAACTTTATTCTCAATGTTGGGCTTCATTTTCTGCTAGCTTTGGTAGCATTTGCTTTATTATCTTATGATTTGAATTTAAACACATACAGACAGATGCCTTTTTCCTCGTAGATTCTTTCGTAGATAGGTGGTATCAAGCCCTTCAAATGTGAATTAAGAATTTGGTGTGATTTTTTTCTATAGATTGCAATTAAATTATTATCTTAATTAAGAAAATTTTAAAACAAAATTTATTTAATACTTTTTTCTTTTTCAAATTATAAAAATGTTAGTAATATGTTTTTTCTCACTACAAATAGAATGTGTTTAAAATCTTTGAATATAAATTGTTTTCATATATTTTTAAACACTTTTTATTTATTTAGATTTTTTAATTCATAAATCTAATTCTAAGCTAAGCAATCAACCTAAAACAATTTAGACAATGTTGCAAAGTTGGTACTATTCCTTTTTGCAATTAAAATGGCGAATTCTCCTTTTTTTGTCTATCACACTTTAGTATTGATCATTTCCACATAGAGACACTTTAGAATCATCTTGTTTTTCTTCCCATTGCATTGGACATGGTTTCAATAGATGTTGTCACTTCATTTTCCTTTGTAATAAACAAATTAAAAAAAAAAAAGACTTGGTAATGGTTTCATTGAGTTGACACAACACAAGTAGAATAAATTATTCTACCTCTCTTGAAAGGACGTTGCATTCAGATTTTATGATCTTTGAGTTCTCTACAATTGGTGTTTGTGTTTCCAATTGATTTCTCAAAATATTCTAAATGTTAGCCACTTCTTATACTTAAATACTTTACGAAATCGGCAAGCAAACAAGGAATGTAGTTACCCTTATGCTTTAGGCTCTACAAACTTAGTTTGATTCGTTTGTAGGAGGTAAAATATCATACATTTTAATAAGAATTTATAAAATACAACATGAAATTGACTAAATTCCTTGTAACCATTATGATCTAGCATTTGAACATGTAATAATTAATGCTAACTTATCATTTTTTGTCAATTTCTCATTATGTCCAAATAATCTATACTCTTCAAATATGAGGAAAAATATTTATTATAAATGTTGTAAGGTTTATCTAAAAGTGTTCACTACGATACATTTAAAATATAATGTTTAAAATATCCAGAATTGCAATTTATTTATAGTTGTTTGAACCAAACTAGAAGATAAACAAATTTTATTAGTCATAAGCATACAATTAAAAACTCAATAGAAAATTCGTCAATTCACAAAAGTGAAACCAATCACTGAAAACTTAATTGAGAAGTATCCTCAATGATATTTTAAAAATTTTATTGATTTAATTGAAAGGAATAAAAAACAAAGAGTAAAAAAGCAATCTTATGGAACAAATATTTAAATCCATTTTGTTAATAATAATAAACATTATTTGTAATAAGCATTATTATTAAACAATAATATCTTATAAAAATATTATAAATTAAATAACATTTATTGTAATTTTTTAAATTAAATTGTTAATTATAATCTAATTTATAACAAATAAAAAATGTGTCTCCTATTTGAAGAGCTTGATTAAATTTTTACATTGAAGGCCTTCCTTATTTTCAAAGGATAGGCTGATTTTCAAAATCAAAGGCTTGTGTTTATGGAGCCCCGTGCAAGACAATTTAAACTTTCTAAACCGTTGATTTTATTTTACATTTTTTTCCCCAATCATTTTTTTGTCTATCAAATCACCACAAGAAAGTTTCCATTATAGAAGTATGTATGATATTTTCGTTTGGTCTATCAAATCACCGTAAGAAAATTTCCATGATAGAAGTATGTATGATATTTTCATTTTCTCCATCAAATCACCACAAGAAAGTTTACATGATAGATGTGTGATAATTTAATCTTCATTATGTTTCTAGAAAGTTTAATATTTATTTTATAGTTTTTGTAGATTAATTAAAAAAACACATTTAGTAAATTATGTTTCATTTCAATTTATTATAATGAATAAAAAGTGAATATGTTCATCTATTTTATACTTGTACGATACCCTTTGTTCTAGAAAACCTCTTGTCTATTTTGACTAGTAAAAAATAAATGTCTATGTGATGAACTACAATTGATTTAGAACCTGAATGGAGAATTTGTAATTAAAGATTACTAAGGAATTGTTGATTAGATATGCAAGATGATTAAATCAATATTATGTTGTCATTGATGTCAACTAGCTTGATAGTACTTATCTTGTAAGTTACTCCACTGACACATCTGAAGAAAGGAGAAAGAGATGAAGAACAAAAATATCTACATGAGGAAGATGTATATGTCAGATGAGGATAAAGAATACACTAAGTAACTTGTTGATGAGTCTATGACTTTATGAAATTGACTTTATTATGTTGCATTCATCTATGATGAAGAATAGAGATGAAAGACACAAAGCAGTGTTTTCAGTAAATATAGCATTTCAATATACACCGATGAAATGTAGTGTATACTGAGCACAGTGTTAACTGAGCTTGTGTTCACTGACGCATTTATTTTTTAACTGAGTAAAACATAAAGGAATCAAATGATCATTTTAGTCGATAAAGTGATGAACTGTAAAGTGTATGAAATCAAGGTAACAGATAATGTTTGTTATGAAGCTCGACGGCTAACATAAATAAAAAAGGATCTAATGGAGCAGATCAAAACGTGTTACTGGCACATCAGTCGAGGAAGCCTAAAGCAGTAAAATCTATGAATATGATTAAGAGGCAAAATCTAATAGAGGAAAAGAAAATGATTTACTCATCTACATAAGAAACATTGGTTGCGCTATGAAACTCATGCCGGAGGAAGAAGATACTACAGAATTATTGCGTGAAGGAGTTTTCATGCATTCTGATCATACTGGTTAATAAGAACCAAGCTGAAAAACAATTACCGAGCTATAGATGGTAATTACCAATGGACAGTAAGTTCATATGGTATTGAATCTGAAGTGATATATTGATCAAAAATATTTGAATGAGCTGAACATTGATCTATAAACTGTAATTGAAGTTGTTTCATGACAGATCATCTATTGTTACATATTTAACCATTGTACATATTCAAATCTCTTAACTGAGTGGACTATGAAAGTCTTTTGATGTTTCATTCATAGAGTGAACATTGTTATCCTGTCAACCCCAAAGTGACTATTGGTTGGATGATAACTTCTAGTCTAAAATCCTCTAACAAGGTCACACCTAATAGTATGTTTGTAACCTTTAAAAGGGTTGGGTCTTCACCGACCTCACTTTAGAAGAGTGAACAATCTTGGGTTGCTAGTCCCAGGTGGTTTTTCCCTTCATAGGGTTTTTACGTTAAATCTTGACGCAGGGGCAGGGTAGATACAAGCAGAATCAAGTAGAATTGAGTCCACTTGAATCCACAACAAGCCCTTGCTCAAAGTTACACAACGGAAGCAATATAATATCACATGAAATCAATAGAAACACAACGGATATGAGACAATCAACTGGCAACAACAACAGAGAATTATATTATTTCTTTGAACATGCCCGGTTGTGAGGCCTTCTGGGTTTTGGCCTTATACAATGAGAATTATGAATTCAGAATTACAGCTTGGATCTTATCTTTTTCTCCAATGATGTATCTTGATAATCCTTGCTCTATCTCACCCATGATCTCCCCTGATGATCTACTGCATCAATCTAGACTCCTTATATAGCTAGCTAAGCCACAGGTCGACCAGTCAGGCATTTAATTACAATATAGGTCCAGTCTCAAGATTTAAACCAAAACTAATGCTAGAATGAATATAAATTGATGCACCTTTGGATTTAGGTCCTAACTTGACCCAATAACATGCCTTTAAGTGCGCAAGGTCCCATATGAGCACACAGAACATCACAAGAAGAAACAACACACGTTTCACCCAAAAACTAGCATGAAATAGGTCCTGAGGCAAAATAGGCATAACTTTTTCCTCATAATGAATTGGAGTTTTCTCTCTTGGGAAATGATAGTAATTTAGGTCCATTTTAATTCCTTAAGTGCACAAAATAAAATTTCTTATAGATCAAGGTCTCAACATGAACAATCAGCACCAAAACTGCAAGAACCGCTGAGATGTGAAACTGGCAGAAAATAGGTGATGTGCCAAAAAGGCCATAACTTTTGACTAATAATGAATTGGAAGTTGCACTCTTGTAAAATGGTAGTAATTTAGGTCCTCTTCAATTCCTTAAGTGTACAAAATAAAATTCCTTATGGATCAAGAGAACCAACATGAACAATCAGCACCAAAACTACAGGAAAACACTGTTCCGACGACAAGGAAAATAGTTGTAACTTTGAAACAGTTCATCCAAACTTGATGTGCCCGTAGGAGAAGGTTCCCAAATAGGTCCCAAACATGATGTAAGCTTCACACACCATGAAACTATCAAATTCAAATATTATAAAGAAAACAACAACAAACAGGTACAAAAATCAAAAAATGTTTTTGGTTGATGCAAGATTGCCAAAGACCCAAGATGCTCCTGCATTAGACACCTAGGGTAAATAAAGAACTGATTTCCAAATTAGGCACTACTCATATTCTAACCTAAATCATAAAGATCCAACTCAGCTTGTGTAATCCATGAACTGTCCTCAACTCGCTTATCTTTCCACTAAACTAGATATTCCATGTAGTCTTTTCCTCCTGTACTCTTGCCAACTCTACTATTCAAGATCTTCTCAATGCTATCCTTATTTTTCTTAGGATAATCTCGATCATCTTTTATCTCTTCATTTGATTAAAAGTACTCAAATATATCAGAAATGTTAAATATAGGTGATATATCCATGTCCTCTGGCAATTCTACTTCATAAGCATTTCCACTATCAAACATTTTCAGAATCTTACAAGGTCCAAACTTCTTCATTTTCAGCTTGTTGTAGGTACCTACTGGAAATCTATTCTTCTTCAAATGAATCATAACCTCATCTCCAACTTCAAATGATTTATGTCTCCTTCTCTTGTTTGCTCTTTGTTTATATTTCAGATTACTGTCCTCCAAATTCTTTTTAACTTCATCATGTAAAGTTCTCATGTATTCTGCAAAATGATCAACTTCAGCACTTCTTCTGGTCTCAGTAGGTAAATCTCTCAGCTCTGTGGTTCCCTTAGGATGAAATCCATTAACAATCTCAAATGGTGTCTTCTTAGTTCTTCTATTCACTGAATTATTATATGCAAACTCTGCTTGTGCCAAAATCAAATCCCAATTAGCAGGTTTCTCTCCAACCAAAAATCTCAACAAGTTTCCCAAACTTCTATTCACAACTTCAGTCTGTCCATCTGTCTGAGGGTGAAATGTAGAACTAAACTTCAAATTAGTATTCATCTTCTTCTAAAGTGTCCTCCAAAAACAACCAGTAAACTTAGTATCTCTGTCTGACACAATAGATTTAGGCAAACCATGCAATTTTGCCACTTCCTTGAAGAATAATTCAGCTACATGCAATGCATCAGATGTCTTCTTACAAGGTATGAAATGAGCCATCTTAGAAAATCTATCAACCACTACCAAAATAGAATCATTACCTCTCTGAGTTCTAGGCAATCCAAGAACAAAGTCCATACTCATATCCTCCCAAGGTCTATCAGGTACAAGCAAAGGTGTATACAATCCCAAATTCTGACTAGTTCCTTTTGCTACTTGACAAATTCTACAACCTCTAACCATTCTCTGTACATCTCTGTAAATCTGTGGCCAAAAGTATCTTTTTGAAATCAAATTCACTGTCTTATCAATCCAAAAATGTCCAGCAAGTCCACTGCTATGTTTCTCCTTCATTATGTTCTCTCTCATAGATCCTCTAGGTATGCACAACTGAACTCCTTTAAACAACATGTCTTCTTGAATGAAATAATCAGACCACTTATCACTCACTGTGTGTTCTTTACAAGCTTTCCAAGGCTCTGAAAAATCAATGTCAGCCTCATACAAATACTTCAAATCATCAAAACCAAGTACCTCAACTCTCATCTCTATCAGCAAACTTATTCTTTGTCTCAAGGCATCAGCAACCTTATTTGACTGTCCACTTTTATGCTTCAGGCAAATATTTTGTTCTTTCATTTCACTTGTAAATGTTTTATCATCAAACAAGCATACTCTGACTGTAGTACAATGACCTTCATCAAACTTCTCTACCAAAGGCAAAAACACTTGTTTCTTTCCATCCATCCAAATAGTATATTGATTCAATCTACCATCATGCAAAGCTTTCCTATCATACTGCCAAGGTCTACCCAAAAGAATATGACAACAATCCATAGGCATAATAGCACACAAGACTTCATCATGATAATTCCCAATTTTGAATTTAACAAGGCATTGTTCACTTATGAGTAGTTTATGCTCCTTCTGGATCCAAGCAATATGGTAAGGCTTAGGATGTTTCAATCTCTGCAACTGCAATTTGTTAACCAGCTCTTCAGATGCCAAATTATCAAAACTTCCACTATCAATGATTACCTTGCAACATTTTTCAGTGATCTTACATCTGGTTCTGAACAAACTTTTCCTCAAAATAGGTTCCTCATTAGCTTCTTCATTCCACAAGATCCTTCTTAGCATCAAGTTCTCACCATGTTCAGGTTCATTAGACATTTCCTCAACTTCTTCACAAGCCAAATTATTTCTACCATTACCTCCAGTCTTCTTTCCAGAGTTAGTACATTCAAAAGCTCTATGTCCTTCACCACATTTGTAACAAGTACCTTTAAACCAAGATTTATCTTCTCTTTTTCCAGTATTGTTATTCCTAGAGTAACCAGTATAGCTACCTCTAGAGTAATTACCTCTTTTAGTAGGCTCATCTTTCCATCCTTTATCTTGCACTAAATTTTTAGATCTGCTACTTTCTCCATTAGATCTACCTCTACTTCTCTGAAATCTGCCACCTCTTCCTCTTTGTCTTTGATCATGTCTTTTTGTCAATCTTTCTTCAGCCTTCAAAGAAATTGGTATGCTTCTTCCACACTATCAATCTTCACATAACTAATCTCATCTTGAATAGATGTCCTTAGGCCATTCAGATATCTAGCCACCTTCTCAACTTCATCATCCACATGTCCAGATCTGATATCCAATTTGTAAAATTCCTCAGTATATTCTTTCACACTCATGTCCTTTTGTCTCAGATTTTGCACCTTTCTCATCAGACTAACTTGGTAGTCAGCTGGAAGAAACTTCTTCTTCATCTTTCCAAGCATCTTCATCCATGTTTTGATCTTTTCTTTTCCTCTCTTCTGTCTCTCAGTTTGCAAATGATCCCACCAAAGAGATGCATGCCCTTTCAACTTTGTGACTACTATCTTAACCTTCTTATTATTAGGAATACATTCATACTCAAAGTATTTATCCATCTCAGAGATCCAATCCAAAAGTGTATCGGTCTCAAGTCTTCCATCATAGCAAGCAACTTCAACTGCAGGTCTAGAGTTAGCCTTAGACAAAACTCTCAAAAGTCTTTCCTCATCTTGTTCAACTTTAGGTTCAGCATTAGGTGTTGCTTCTTCTTCTTCATCACTAACATCTTCAAGATGTGCTCCTCTTCTCTGGGCTGTCTCTATAGCTTCAAGCCTAGTTGCAATTTGCCTCAACATATCCATGATAGCATTATCATTTCCTCTACCATGAACCATCTTGACAATCAGGTTTCAGCAAGATCGTAACCTTCTACAAGTTATAGGTCAGATCTTAGATCTACCACCCTACAACCAAATCCAATAAGGTTCTCCATGATCCAATCCACAAGAAAGAACTCACTCTAATACCACTTGACGCAGGGGCAGGGTAGATGCAAGCAGAATCAAGCAGAATTGAGTCCACTTGAATCCACAATAAGCCCTTGCTCAAAGTTACACAACGGAAGCAATATAATATCACATGAAATCAATCGAAAAAAATGGATGTGAGACAATCAACTGGTAGCAACAAAAAAGAATTATATTATTTCTTTCAACATGCCTGGTTGTGAGCCCTTCCGGGTTTCAGCCTTATACAATGAGAATTATGAATTCAGAATTACAGCTTGCATCCTATCTTTTTATCTAATGATGTATCTTGATAATCCTTCCTATATCTCACCTATGATCTCCCCTGATGATCTACTACATCAATCTAGACTCCTTATACAGCCAGCTAAGCCACAGGTCGGCCAGTCAGGCATTTAATTACAATATAGGTCTAGTCTCAAGATTTAAACCAAAACTAATGCTAGAATGAATATAAATTGATGTGCCTTTGGATTTAGGTCTTAACTTGACCCAATAACATGCCTTTAAGTGCACAAGGTCCCATATGAGCACATGGAACATCGCAAGAAGAAACACCACACGTTTCACCCAAAAACTGGCAGGAAATAGGTCCTGACACAAATAGGCATAACTTTTTACTCATAATGAATTGGAGTTTTCGCTCTTGGGACATGATAGTACTTTAGGTCCATTTTAATTCCTTAAGTTTTCAAAATAAAATTCCTTATAGATCAAGGTCTCCAACATGAAAAATCAGCACCAAAACTGCAGGAACCGCTCGGATGTGAAACTGACAGAAAATAGGTCCTGTGCCAAAAAGGCCATAACTTTTGACTCATAATGAATTGGAAGCTGCACCAAGCTCTTGTAAAATGGTATTAATTTAGGTCCTCTTCAAGTCCTTAAGTGGACAAAATAAAATTCCTTATGGATCAAGAGAACCAACATGAACAATCAACACCAAAACTACAGGAAAACACTATTCCGACGGCAAGGAAAATAGCTGTAACTTTGAAACAATCCATCCAAACTTGATGTGCTCATAAGAGAAGGTTCCCAAATAGGTCCCCAACATTATGTAAGCTTTACACACCATGAAACTATCAAATTCAAATATTATAAAGAAAACGACAGCAAACAGGTACAAAAATCAGAAAATGTTTTTGGTTGATGCAAGATTGCCAAAGACCCAAGATGCTCCTACATCAGTTGCCGGTCCTAGGTGGTTTTTCCCTTCACAGGGTTTCCATGTTAAATCTCTTGTGTTATGTGTTGATTGTGATATTTTTTTGTTATCATATTTTGGCATATTACATGTTAGATTTGATCGGTAACTACTATAAGTTTTAGACTAACAATCAGTAATAACACAGACAGTGAAAGTATTTTATGTTTACCGAGTAGTAGAAGTTGAAGAATTTGTTTTGGATTATGCATATGGAATTGGGACACTGGATAACTGATTCACCCCCCTCTCAGTTATTCTAACAATTGGTATCAGAGCTTGGTTGCTTAGAATAAAGTTTTAAGGACTCCAGCACAAAGGTCTCAAGATGCATAAGAGGGAAGTGCCAAAGCTGAACAAAGATTACTTCATAGTATGGGAAAGCCAGATGAAGTTGCAAATATCTAGAATTGGGAATTCTGCACTAGAACTGATGGAAAATGGCTACATTGAACCGACCCCTGGTCCTTTAACTATTGATCAACTGAAGGAGAGGCATGAACACAATATTACTATGATGGAACTTGCTACTGCCTATACCGATGCTGAATTTGAAGACATCAAGGGTTGTGATACTGCTAAGAAGATGTGGGATAAACTGACTCTAATATACAATGGAGATTTGAATGTTAAGACAGCCCGAGCTGAAAGCCTAAGAGGTAGATTTGATGATATGAAGATGAAAGAAGGTGAGAACATTATGCAATACACAAATAGACTGAAAGATGTAGTACATGCTATTAGAGCATCTGATGGAGTTATTGATGATGAAACAATGATAAGTAAGATTCTCAGAACTTTGCTGCCAGTCTATGCAATTAGGATCTCTACAATTCATGAAACAAGAGCTACATCAAACCTCAGTCTTGACACACTGATCAGTAAGCTTACAAATTTTGAATTAAATAATTTTGACAATAGTGTTGTACCTTCTGTTGAATGTGCTTTCATGTCTTCTTTGAAGATTGGCAAGTCTAGTAGCAGGAATGATAAGAATAATGATAGTGATAGTAATACCGATGATGAACTTGATGAGCTTGAAGCTCTTATGGCTAGAAGATTTCCCAAAGGTAAGGGAAGATATAGAGGCAAGTTACCTTTAGCTTGTTTTAACTATAAAGAAGTTGGCCACATTCCTGCTAGATGTCTGAACAAGAAAGATGATGATAGATCCAAAGATTGATCAAAAGGAAGCTATGGGAGAAGAGTCAACAAAGGCTACCGACACAACAACAGAGATAACTAAGATAGCTATGACAAAGGGAAAAAGGTATGTTACATAGCCGAAGAATTTGAATCTGAATCTGACACTAATGATGATGTAGAAGTAGTATTTGTTTCTATGAAAGATGATTCAAAGGAAGAAGAGGAACCTGGAGAAACAACATTGATCTCTAAAGTAAGCAGAAATGATACATGGATCATAGACAGTGGCTGTACACATCATATGACTGGTGATATAGAGAAATTTGATCTACTTGATTAATATGATGGAGGATCTGTAAGGATGGGAAATGATGCACCTTGTATGGTAAGAGGTAAAGGTTCACTAATGATCAATGATAGAATAAAAAGTGAAAATGCATATTGGGTAAATGGACTGAACTATAATTTGTTAAGTGTGGCAAAGCGGAATAACTCAGGTCACTGACTTGCTTTTGAGAGTAGAAAGGTAAAAATCTATGATAATAGAGGAAGACTTGTTGGAACCGGTACACAGTCTAGAGGTAATCTATTTTATCTTGATATTGATCAGTCTTCTTGTTTATTAGTGAAAGATGAAGATGCATGGTTGTGGCATAAGAGGTTATGTCATGTGAATTTTGATAACATGATCAGGATTAGTAAGAAGAAAAGAGTTAGAGGGTTTCCTAACTTGTCAAAACTGGATCATGCTATGTGCCATGAATGTTAGAAAGGTAAGATGACTAAGTCTAGTTTTAAGAGCAAAGACTACTCAACAAAGAAGATACTTGAGTTGGTTCATACCGACCTATGTGGTCCTATGAGAACTTAGAGTTATTATGGTGATAGATACTTTATTCTTTTTTTTTATGACTACACTAGACTAATGACTATTATGTTCCTGAAAGAGAAATCTGAAGCTTTTAAAATGTTTAAGTGGTATAAGGAAAAGGTAGAAAAAGAGACTAGAAAAGAATTAAAATGTTTAAGATCTGATAGAGGAGGTGAATTTATCTCTCATGAATTTACTAATTTCTATAATGAGCATGGTATTAAGAGATAGGTCTCTGCACCAAGGACACCTTAGCAGAATGGGATTGCTGAAAGAAGGAATAGGTCAATCATTGATTGTGCTAGAACATTGATGATACAAAAGAATGTTGCTTAGACATATTAGAGAGAAGCTATTAGCACAACTGTATATGTGTTTAACTGATTACAACTGAAGAAGGACACCAACCGGACACCTTATGAGCTATGGTTTGGAAACAAACCTACTATAAGTTATTTCAAAATTTTTGGAAGCAAATGTTTTATTTTGAAAGATGAGAGAAATGGGAAATAAGATTCCAAAGGGGATGAAGGAATATTATTAGGATATTCTACTAAGAGTAAAGCATACAAATGTCTGAATGAGGTTACAAATAAGATAATTGAAAGTACTAATGTTCATGTTGATGAGTTTGATGACAAGTGCACAGAGGAAAGAAAGGAACCAAAAGACTATGGTAGATTCACTTACATTGAACTTCTTGACTATCTACCAAAGTCGCAACCTGTGATAACCGGTCAACAGGAAAATAACCCTGAGGAATAGGAAAGGGAAACTGACGAACAAGATGGTGCTACCAAGAAAGCACATGAACCTAAACAAGATGAACAAGAAAGAAGAAACTGAGTACTGGCTAGTTTTGTTAGAAGACATCATCCTGAGACACAAATTATTGGAAACAGACAAGCTGGAATGCAAACAAGAAAAAAACCAAGACAAGATACATGTCTAGTATGTGAATTTGAACCAAAAATGTGAAAGTTGTTTTACATAATGAAGAATGGGTTAATGCAATGAAAGAGGAAATAGAACAAATAGAGAAAAACAAAACTTGGTCCTTAGTACCCCAACCTAAGGATAAGAATGTTATCGGTACTAAATGGATATTCAGAAACAAACTGAATGAAAAATGGTGAAGTAACAAGAAGTAAATCAAGATTGGTATGCAAGGGATATGCACAAGAAGAAGGCATTGACTATGGTGAGACATTTTCACCTATTGCTAGATTGGAAGGAGTTAGAATGCTACTTGCAAATGCTGCACACAAGAAATTTAAGGTTTATCAAATGGATGTAAAGTCAACATTTCTGAATGGTATACTTGAAGAAGAGATCTACATAGAACAACCTGAAGGATTTGTTGATCCAGACAATAGAGACATGGCATGTAGATTACACAAAGCTTTATATGGTTTGAAGCAAGCACCGAGAGCATGGTATGAAAGGTTGCATACTTACTTGTTAAGTATTGGATTTGTAAAAACTAGTGAGAACATCAATCTGTACATGAAAGGTGATACTGATGACACTATTCTTATTGCTGAAATTTTTGTTGATGATATTATTTTTGGAGGACAAGATCATATATGTAAATCTTTTGCTGATGACATGAGGAATGAGTTTGAAATGTCTATGTTCAGAGAGATTAAATTCTTTCTTGGATTACAAGCGATTCAGCAGAGTGATGGGATATTCATCACACAGTCCAAGTACATAAAGGAAGTCATAAAGACATTTGGCATGGAAGATGCTAAACCTGTGGGAACACCGATGGCTACTAGAAGTAAGTTGACAAAGGAAGATGAAACTACAGAGGTAAACCAGACACTTTACCAATCCATGATTGGTAAGCTAATGTATGTAGTTCACAGTAGACTAGATATAGCACATGCTATGAGAATTGTTGCTAGATATTCTGCTAATCCTAGATAATCACACATGATTGCTACTAAAAGGAGCTTAATATATCTGAAAAAGATAGAGGATTATGGACTATGGTATCATAAGGAAGGGAAGTTTGAGCTGAAGGTTTATACCGATGCTGATTGGGCTGGAAATGTGGATGACAGAAAAAGTACCACCAGAGGAGCATTTTTCCTTAGTGAAAGACTTGTAACTTGGACAAGTAAAAAGTAGGCTTGTATTTCTTAGTCTACAACTAAAGAAAAATATGTTGCTGCTGCTACTAATTCCTCAAACATTACATATATAAGCAAGTGTTGGAAGGAATGAATGAGGTAACCACTGACCCGGTGTTATATACTATGACAACACAAGTGCAATTAATATGTCAAGAATCCAGTGATGCACTCTAAGACAAAGCATATATCAATTAAGTATCATTACCTAAGAGAACAAGTGCAAGAAAAGCAAGTAAAGTTAGAATTTGTTACATCTAAAGAAATACTTGCAGACATTTTTACAAAGCCTCTACCGAAGGACACATTTGAATATTTGAGGACTAGACTTGGGGTCTGTCCCTTGTCTATTGGTCCCTAATGTGATCTGGATGTTGCATCGACCTAATCTTATCAAAAGATCATTCATGTTGATGCAGCATAGTTCATACTTTGGATATTGTTCAAGGTTGTGATTAAGTTTGAAGAACTGAAACAGATTGGGCTATCAATATACTAAGATACAAAGGAAGTAATGGACAACAAAGAGTTACTTAGCTATTGCAAGAGCTGATTATTTATTTGTTTCTTTGGCATTGTTGTCAAAGGGAGAGATAAACAATATGAAAATGAAAAGGAGAGATATGCACCGATGAGAACTATCTAAGGGAGAGATAATCTGAAAGGAACCTGAGAACTGAAAAGATTATATCTACAGAATGACAAAGTTGTATTTTTTAATGTTGTTGAGTAACGTAGTGATTAAACATATTAACCTAAGGAGAGCTTGTACAACATTTGATCACAAAGTTGTAGAATACATATTTGGTATGTGTATGCTACATTTCATATTACTTGAGTTGCCATCAATGCCAAAGGGAGAGATTGATGAACTACAACTGATTTAGAACCTGAATGGAGAATCTATAATTCAATATTACTAAGGAGTTGTCGATTAGATATGCAAGATGATTAAATTAGTATTATGTTGTCATTGATGTCAACTAGCTTGATAGTACTTATCTTGTAAGTTACTACACCGACACATCTGAAGAAAGGAGAAAGAGATGAAGAACAGAAATATCTACATGAGGAAGATGCATATGTCAGATGAGGATAAGGAATACACTAAGTAACTTGTTGATGAGTCTATGAATTTATGAAATTGACTTTATTATGTTGCAATCATCTATAATGAAGAATAGAGTTGAAAGACACAAAGCAGTGTTGTCGGTAAATATAGCATTTCAGTATACACCGACGAAATGTAGTGTATACCAAGTGTAGTGTTAACCAAGCTTATGTTCACCGATGCATTTCTTTGTTAACCGAGTAAAACATAAAGGAATTAAATGATCAGTTTAGCTAATAAAGTGATGAACTGTAAAGAGTATGAAATCAAGGTAACAGATAAGGTTTGTTATGAAGCTCGACGGCTAACATAAATCAAAAAGGATCTAATGGAGCAGATCAAAACATGTTACTAACACATCAGTCGAGGAAGCCTAAAGCGGTAAAATCTATGAATATGATTAAGCAGCAAAATCTAATAGAGGAAAAGAAAATGATTTACTCGTCTACATAAGAAACATTGGTTGCACTATGAAACTCATGCCGGAGGAAGAAGATACTACAGAATTATTGCGTGAAGGAGTTTTCATGCATTCTGATCACACTGCTTAATAAGAACCAAGCTGCAAAATAATTACCGAGCTACAAAGAGTAATTACCGATGGACAATAAGTTGATATAGTATTGAATCTGAAGTGATATATTGATCAAAAATATTTGAATGAGTTGAACATTGATCTATAAATTGCAATTGAAGTTGTTTCATGATAGATCATCTACTATTACATATTTAACCATTGTACACAATCAAATCTCTTAACCAAGTGGACTATGAAAGTCTTTTGATGTTTCATTCATAGAGTGAACATTGTTATCTTGTCAACCCCAAAGTGACTGTTGGTTGGATGATAATTTTTGGTCTAAAATCCTCTAACAAGGTCACACCTAATAGTGTG